>VZDJ01000141.1:7507513-7583326 GCA_008694505.1 Cyanoderma ruficeps
AAAAACCCCCCCCCAAAAAAAAAACCAACCAACCCAAACATTTGCTTTTAAGCGGGCGTCGCTTGCCGAGGTGTCCATGGCTGCCCGAGGAGCAGAGCGCTGGCTCATCGAGGTGTGATTGCCGCGTGTTCTCCCCACGCAAACCTCACCACCCACACAAGTATGGACCCTCACACCCTCTCCCGCCCCCGCTGTACAACACGGGCAAAAACCCCATTTGCTCAGCGGCTGTAGAACTCCGGGCTGAATATCCGCCTTAACGAGGCCAGGCTTTCACCTCCACTTTCTCACCGAACTCTTCATCTTTGTGACCCTAAAATATGCGGCTCCGAAGGGGGATGCAGGTGGAAGAGCATTCCCCGTGCAAACACCGGGCGCTTTCCGAAGGCCAGCGCGGCCTGGCGCGGCTCCGGCCGCCCCCGCGGCGGCGCGCGTTGCCCGGCAACGGGGAGCCCCGGCCCGCCCGCTTGCCCCGGGGCGCGGCGGCGCCCGGCCGGCGGGAGGGAGCGCGGGCCCCGCTCCGGCTGCCGAACGAGCCGCGCCGGGCCGAGCGCTGTCCCGGTGGGAGCGGCGGAGAGCCGCAGCACCCGCGCCCCCGGCTGTCGGCCACCGCCGGCTGTTCCCAGCCTCCCCGGCGGGCTCCCCGGCCCCGGCCCGGCGCGGCGGGCGCGTTCCACCCGCGGCCGTGCGTGCGAGTTGGGCGGCGGGCCCGGCCGCCGCGGAGGGGTCCTGGATTCCGTCCATGGGCTGGTGTGCGAGGGGGGAAGACAAAGTCCCCTGGCTCCCCTGCCCCTCCTTGGCAAAGCCCAATGCCCCGCTGCTTTCATTTGTTTTTGATCTGCCTCATTAAAAGACTATTGATGGCTTTAACTATTGTCCTTGTTTAGGTGCTGATTTACAAGCGCTAATATCTGACTGTGGCGAGATTAATGGGAGCCCGTGAGGTTTACAATTATCCGCAGGTCCCTTGACCACACATGGAGGGGTTTGGGTTGGGGTCACGCACTCTTATGAAAAACTCCAAAGCAGGCTTAAACCTGGGAACATTTTAATAGGATTGAATTTGTAATAGGATTTGGCAGCTTGGCCTAAACTATAGGGTAGGGGGGTTTGCTCTGGGTTATTTTGGAATTGGGTTTGGGGGTTCTTTAACCTGGTGTCATTACTATGGCACAACAAGGTGCAGGTTTCAACATTGTGTGTTTATTTTTTATGAAAACGTAAGCACAAATATTTTTGATATGAAATATTAAAACAAGGAACCCTCTATCTGAACATACAGAATATATATATAGCCTGTATGTGTTAGGCTCAAATGTTATATATTATTTGATGTGTATCTTCCTGCCTTATATGAGCTTCAAGCCCCTGAAATTATTGACAACATATATGGCATCTATTAAAAAAAGATACAAATGTTTTACTTAACTGGAGCAAGAGTTCTGTTGAATAACAAAACATTCCCATGCCAACTCTTGCCTTACTCAAAAAAAAGCCACATGAAGACATAGTAATTGTGCGATAAATTAGATTTATTGAAACTAGTGCTACAAATAGAGGGGAAGTTACATGGGAAGGTGGGAGAGAAGCTAAAAGTGAATCATATGAGCAATTAGTTCTTACTTAGAAGTTGACAGCAGCGAATTTCAGTTGGAAGCAGTGGCTCTATGGCTGTTAATTCATTTTACATCACTTTGTGCTAGGCAATAATACTGGTGTGCTTCTTATGCTGCTTAGATTGCTGTGAAACAGGATCTTATGAATCACCTCATTATTGGGCACCTTCATTTAGTAGTTCTGGGTTTGTGGCTTACTGGGGCTTTTCGTGGGGTTTTGGTTTTTTTAGTAAGACAGCAAAACTGGAAATACATCATAGTTGTCCTCAGGGTCATGAAAGTACCTTTTTTCAGGACATAAGCTGGAACCCTACAGCACCAAGGGAGGTACAGTGGTTAGAAGGTATAATGAAAAAATAATGGGAAGCTAATATAGATACAGCTTGCTTGGCTTCAAAAGTTCTAGTACAGGCAACTTTAGAGAAATGGGAGCTTTTTCGAAAATAGCAGCAGCAAATCCTGCACTAATGTATGTCCTGTGGAATCTCAGAAAATGCCACCGGCCTTACTGGAGTAGAATCAGGCAAAAGACAGGCAGAGTTTCCTTCTGTTTAGAGCCTCAAAGCTCCATTTCTTGAAGTCAAGACTGATGTAGGAAAGTGCTGGTGCCGACGGTCTGTATGTGTGTATTCTAACTGCGCAGTCCTTTGCATTATTGTCATCCCAGATGTTGTGTATGTTTCCTGTCCTTACAAAATCAAGGAGTTGAGTATTCTGTGGCAAGGCTGTGGGCATCTGGCCCCCTTAGCCAGATTTATTCATTTCTATAGCACTCTATAACTGCTCCCAGGAAATTCTGAGACAAAACAAACAAACAAAACCTAGTACTCCTAATTAATTTAAGTATAATAATTATTACAAAGGCTCTGTTATTATTCCATGGCTGTGTTATTTGCTAACTTTATTCTAGTGTTGATTTTCAACAGCACCTATTCATAACTGCAGTGAAGGATTTGAAGATACACTGGATATATGGGTTTCCGGACGAGTGGGTGGGTGTTGTATTTTGCAAAGTAACCATTCCAGTCACCATATAGCTGTAGCCTTATTAGGAGGATTAACAGCCAAAGTAATTATGATTTGAAATGTAGATCATCTCTTTTAGCCTTCAGGAGTAAAATGTGGACATGAGTGGGACTGTCCTCATCCCCCTATGAAATGGGGTTTTTTGCTGTTTGAAGGTCCAAGAAGACAAATCTGCTTCAATTTAAGTTATTCTGGAAGGTTTAAAAATCTCATCAGGACTAATTATGTTTTCAAGAAAACCTTAAAGAATCATAATTTTGAAGCTACTCTGAATCTTGTGGTGAATTCAGTGGCCATGACTCTACAAGAGACATGTAGCCCAGTGTATAATGAAATTTTGAGACTATTTTAACCAGGGAAAATGTTTTTTGCTCTGCTATTTTCTTTGAACTCAGATTATGCTGTCTCATTAGCAGTTCCTCACTGTCTGACTGAAGTAGGAATCGGGATGAAAATGAACTGACAGCAACTTAATCTAAACAAGTAGGACATGGTAATTGCTCACAGAGAAAAGTACTTTAAAACAGTTAGTAAAAGCCTGTGGGGTAGAAAAGGAGGAAGTGGAGGGGGGGGGAGGTGTTGCTCCTGAACTAAACAGGTAGGGCTGACTGGTGGTTTGGTGCTGTGCTAGATTCAGAGATAAGACTTTTTCTAACATTGTCTGGAGCTTAAGATTGAAGCCCTTCAGGCTGTCCAGTGCTCTCCTTTCTATTTCTCCTCACTACCTTTACTGAAAAGAAGCTCATACACTTTCAGCAGCAGCACTGGTGCTTCATTCTGGAGCAGACCAGGAGACAGTGCACCCAACACTGGGACAGTGAGGCCACTTACATACACTTTCATTGCCATTTAAATGTGTAGCTCCACAGACACTTCACATTTGCTAAAGCCACCACTGCCACCAGAAGAAGCAGTCCTGCCTGCCTCTGGCCCCCAAGTAGGCTTTTCCCTCCATTCTCCTCATTGCATGATCATGCACTATCATACCAGCAGGCACAGATCAAAACACCTCTGATGGTTGACCTTTGCAACCTACCCCATGCAAAAGCGTGGAGTGGAAGTAGAAATCCTCACCATCTCTCACCACAGGCAATCCCCTGAGCCAGCTGCCTGAAGAGGGGCTGAGGATTAGGAACAGGGGATAAAGGAGATGATTGCTACTTTTGGCAGTAACGTCATTGCTGTTCTCTCTGCATGATATAAAGAGCTGGCACTCCTAAAAGCCTCTCAGGGGTGATGTTGGGGTGCAAAGTAGAGTACGGAGTGGTGAGATAGCAAAACTGAGCTTTAGGCCGCCATGATCATACACAAAACTTTTGAGGACCAATGGGACCAGCCCAAGGAAAGGGAGAAAAGTGCCTTCTGAGACTGATGGATGAGATACAGATAGAGGAAAGTTAATAAGCAATCATATGGATTAACTCTGTGTATCCATGAGCCCGTTCCAGGAAGCACTGCCTTTCTGTGTGCATCCACTGTGGCAAAGCCAGGTTCTGCAGTTGCCACAGGGAGGGCTGACTTTCAAAGAGCCAGTGACAATGGCAGCTGCTTTCAACTGTGCACCTGCAAGACCTTTAAAAACATCAGGCTGGATAAGAACCCAGATTACATGTTTGAACACAGGCCGTTGCTATGTTTCTGCAGTGATTATTTTTTCTTTCTGGTATGACAGAAATTTAAAAGAAATGCATGCATTTTAAAATTATGACAAGATAGACATCTGGTTTGGCGTTGCAATTGTTTCAAGGAAAGGTGTTTTAAGATGTAAAAATATTATTCAATTTTTATTCAAATGACTGAAGCTTATTTGGGGCATTTTGTTATTTACTTACAACATACAGAATAATTTGGAATTGATTTATAATGATTGATTTTGACTAATAATGAAGTTTTACTCAATTCAAACTGGAGGGGGATCTCCTTCTTCCATCTTTTAATGTTTTTAATGTGACATTAAAATTATAGACAAAAGCCTCATTATGCATGTATGTGAAAAGTGGATAGAAAAGAGAGATTACAGTCGCTTAATCTGTAACACTTACACTAGTTTAAAATTAGAAAGCTATAACTAATTATCTCATTTGCAAAGATTGAGCAAAATCTGACCAAATATCCATGACAGAGTCTAATTTATCATGTGTCTCATATGATATCTTTTCCATAATGGCTGAATCAATGAGACCCAAGTGCCAGTCATTGATCTAACGGGCAGATGGTGATTTCCGTTTGATAAGGATTGAAGTTTGGCAATGAGAATGGCTAGAAGTGTCAGTTTTTCTTGTGGTGAAGAGATTGTTGAGAATTGCCTGCAAATATTTGTATTGTAAATAAAGGTTGAGTTTTTGTATACAGAGAAGCCAGCCCTGCTTCTCACAGCCATAGCTGTTTGTGTTTGTCAAGTCACCACGCCACAGTGAAAATGCTCCACATTCAGCTTCGCTCACAAAGTGCACAGTGGGCTTTAAGGTGTTTGTTGTTTGCATGGAGCAAGAATTTGCTTTCTGATGTGCTGTGTAGGCAGGTGAGCGCATCTTTGAAAGTTGGAAACACTATGAGGAGGCTTGATAAGTGTTTTTTCTAAGTGCACTTTTTTGCTCAGGCTCTAGTCTTTTCAAGACACCCCCTCTGACATTAAAGAACCACTGATGACATCCCAGGTGTCTTGATCCATATTACAGACGCCTGCTGCACACTGTGGAGGTGACTGGATCACCAAGGTTTTTCAGCCAGGCGAGTAGATGGCTCTGTCTTGCCCCAAATTTCTGTGTGCAGGCCCTAGCAGCAATTTTCCCAGAGGAAAAAAAAAAAATCTGAGTGTCACACTAGACAAAGATTTTTATCTCCACCAACTGCCTCTGATTTGGTCATGCTCTCTGGTTGGATTGCAGCATGGCAGCCCATGAAATGAACTTACAGTATTTATTTGGAGGAGTCTTTCACTGAGGTCATTGGTTACAAGTGCTTTAGAGACAAAAAAAGTGCTTGTTTCTGAAGTCCTTGATGTGATATGTCCTAGCTAGCATCTCTCTAGGAAACAAAGGAAATCATGACAGTTTTTGTATGATTTCCCACAACAAAAAATGAGAAATAAAGTAAGCTCTTACTTTCTTACGTTTCTGCTGCTTTTACTGCTGTAAGTTCCCTCAATAATTCTGGTCCCTGTCAGATTTTAGAGCTTCAGCCATGAATCAAAACAATGGAACAGGTACTGGACAAACACCTAATTGAAAGTAATAATAGTTAAAGCAATCCCAAAATGTTCCTGTCCCAAGGACACAACAACCTGAGGAATAATGTACTTGCTGTGTTCTCTTCCAGTGAGGTACTAGCTCAAAATTTTCATTGTGACTGTGTTTTTCCACAGGGCAACAGGGCAAGCTTTCTTTTTGACTAGGGAAAGTCTAAAGTGTACCTGTATTCCAAGAATGAAATAGGAGCTAATAATAGATACACAATGACAAGCAAGTAGAGTTAAACAATAACCTGATATCTGCTAGGATGGTCAGTCATGTTCTAAGTACTGTTCTGTATGATAATTAATCTTTAAACAGCTCTGGTAAAGTCCCGATTTAAATGCAAAGCAGAAAAAGCTGAGCAAAGAATCTGTAAGAATTCTGTATTGCACTGGATTTGGACAAAGAAAAATCATATATAAAGGCTGGAGCAAACAGTGAATTACTGTTACTGGAGCTTGCTCTATCAGAAACTGTGTGGCTGTTATGTCTTCCGAGCCTGAAGGAGCACAGCTAGTACTGACAGCAGGGTCACAGGGTGCTGGTATTTATTTTATAGTGAAATCTGCCTTAAATGAGCACACGAGGAAGCAGTAGAAAAGATTGGTTAGCAGGAAGGACCATGAGATGGACAAAATTATACTTAACTTGGTGAGTATTTTAGAGAAGCCTGGTCAGACTCTGCCAGTCATGCTGGGGGATGTGCAGCAACACTGGTTTGGAGGGACAGTCTAAGTGCTGTGAGAACAGCCTAACCAGTTCATAGTAATATTTAGATCCTGGCATTCATGTGAGTGGGGGCATAAGATTCAGGCAGGGAAAGGAGAACTGCGGCTGGGAGCAGGATGGGTTTCCTTTTCATTTCCTATGCATCCTGTTGCTAGCTTTTGTGCTAGAACTCTGGGTTGGGATGAGGAGGTGGAGGAATTAACTTTTTCTCCAAATAATGTACCCCAAGAACATCTAAACAAAAGTCCAGTGTCTGATTTGAGTAGTGAAACTGCCTGGGTATAGAAAGCCTGGATTAATTGCTGTAAAATGAAAAAGAAAATTTGATGAAGGCATCACTACAATTTCTTGGAGGTGCATTTCTGTGTTGAGAGCTGACCACAGAATGCTGCCATCTTCTTGCCTTCACATTTGCTCCTGCTGTCAAGTCCTGTTAACCCGGAGGTGTCTTGTTTCCCTGCCACCCCTCCCACTGTTCCCTGAAAAAGGGACTATATACCCTGAATTTCTTTCCTACCTCATCCTGCCCCTTTTATCTCTTTTGAGGACACTCACTATTAGTGCAATTTTTACTCTGTGTATTTCCAAAATTTGCCTTTTTAAGTATATGTTAGGCTACACAACAGGGTTGGGGTTTTTATTAGTTGGCAGAGGAAGTGAAAAGCATTTAGTTAGGTATAACTGTATAGTGCTTGTAATTTTTTCTTACCGAATATGCAAAAGAGCACAAGTTGTCCTGTGAGTATCACAGCTTATTGGGTTTGATTTCCTTCAGATTTGTATCCCGTTTCCTTCCCTCACTCCCACTACAATAGTTTTGTCTCCCTCTGTAAACCCTCTGACATCTGTCAGGCAAGAAATAACACATACCCTGGCTAATCTGGATCCATGCATATGCAGATTGGGCAGCTGGCTACTACCAAGCCACATAACATATCACATCCAAGTTCTTCCTGCTCTCTTTTCAATGGCGTTTTCATGCTGAGTCTCTCTCCACTTCCCAGCTGCAGATTAAAAAAAAAATGCAGTTAATTGTCTCTAAGACTTCTGCTTCTCTTTCAAATTCTAGTTAAATTGCCCAACAGACTAAAAAGTTATAAAGGAGACTGATTGGCAGAAAAGTGGAGAGCTAAAGGACAGAGGCTCCATTTCCTTGGCAAACCAGCCTGAAATATTTCCTTTAGATCATACTCTTCAGGGTTAGTACAGTATTTTGCTTTGTGCCACTCTCCTGTGGCACAAACAGAAAATGTTAAAGACTGAATCCCAAATCAGCTGCAGAAGATGGCATCCATGTCCCTTTAACCCAGGTTAAAGTCACTTTTCTCTGTACTGGGAATCAAGCTTCAGCCTCTCCAGGGAGCAGCAGTTGTTTTAGGTAGGGATTTCCTCCCTTTATCATGTTGACACTTTCACTCCAGACTGGCTGAGGTGTCATTCAGTGAGGCAAGAACTGATTCTTGGGTGATGATCCCTGTCACCAGGCCAGAGAACCATAAACTGGTATGAGTTTGGCAGCATTGGTATCTATTACAGTACTGAAAACAAAAGTTGGACAGCACTGGCGGGTAAGTAAAGTAGATCATGCCAGTTGTTTGAGAACAGAAGCACCTGGATTCTCTTTCCTTATTTGCCTACTGGGGATTTGAAGTAGGATCTTGAGCTAATGCCTAACTCTTCAAGTTGTTCCGGCTTTTACACTGAAATCCAGGGCATAATTCTTGCTTGTCTTTTGGCCTAATTTGCTGAGACAGTCATGGGACTAGAAGTTTTGGCTTTCTTGCTATGTCTTAGTAAGGATTAAAGTGTAATACATTTAGCTCTGATAACTCTCCAAAAAGCATCTAGAGAACACATGAAACCTAGACGGACACAAAATGAAGGACACGCACGCAGTCAGTTGTCAGGGCAAAAAGAGAGAGTTTATTTTTTTGACTTTGATTTATATAGATTCTGGACAATGACCAGGAATTGGAGGACAATGTTGCCACCTCTCTGGCCTCACTGGTCAAAACTAGAAGTCCATCAATTTTCTCACCTCCATAGAGAAATGTAAACAGGAAAAACAGTTTACAAAACATTACTTTTGTTTACATAAAATCTGTAAAAAACTCCACTACAAAAATACAAACATCAGAAAGCTGAAAAAGATTGGAGTGACAAAACCTACATACAGGTTTCCTTCAAAGGCTCTAATTTTTCCAAATTCAAGCACATTTTTAATGGGGAGAACAATAGGTACATCTTTTGCTCCCAGCAAATTGTCTCAGACAAGCATCAAGTACCTGCCTGAAAGCTTACATCATTGATCTGGTTTTAAACCATTAGATGTATTTGACATATAAAACATTTTTTTTCACAAGCATTCTCTTCAGAAATGATCTGCCAATTTTAACTGAAACCTAGAAAAAATATTTTGACTCTCCAGCATGGAAATTTATAATCACGTAGAGTATAGCAGAGTTACTTTAATGAATCTACCATAATATTGAGGTGTGATGCATAGAGCAGCCAGCTTTACATGTGTAAAGGGCCAGTGGTAAAACAAAAATCTTTGAATCCTACAATGTATTTTGCAAAAGCTGAGGCTCATCTGACACTCCTATACAAAATTCATCTTGCAGTGAGACAGTCCTCAGTTTTCATACTGACTACAGAAATTATGATTCCATACCCTAAATATCACAACAGAAGGAAAAAATGGCAAAGAGATAATCAGAACCAGTGCTGAGATTCTCCCTTATGTTTGTACACCTAAATTTAAAACATTATTTTAAAAATTTAGAGGATCTGAAAAATGCCCTTATTGTTCATAAGATTATTAATATTGCACTTTAAATGTGTTTGACCATATTTTTTCAACTTCATTTTCCTGTCCAGAATAAATAAAGGGAAAGGTAAATAAAGTATTGGGGGAGAACTAGGAGGTATTGCAGCTTCACTGGAAAACTGGAGAGGTTTTGACATGGAGGCTTCATTATCACTTCCATTCCTTCCCTGTAGGGATTCATTAAAATGTCAGCCGTGTGAAGGTATACCCATAAATATATAAATAATACATAATAATTCCATTTGCAGATTCCACTCGGGAATACTAGCCCCAAACCATTTTAGTCTTGCTTATACCAGGGAAAATCATAAGCATTATTCTGCTTCGGTGTGACTCCACTGGTAGTAATAATGTTGGTGCTACAGTACAAGTGGGTACATGGCTTTTCCTTCAGTATCCTCACACTGAGCTAACATCCTGTGGTTTGGGAGCCCTGTGGACTTTGTTGCTTTCTGCATCACAAAGAGTTGTGGTCTTGAAATAACACCAGCTCAGTTAGATGTAAAGGTGGCCTCCAGCTGATTATCCCTGCATGTTTGGACTGGGTGGATGAACTCTCACTTCAGGTCATCCCACAGCCAGGTACAAGAAGGCACTGTTACTAAGAAAGTACAGTTATGTTTGTGCAGGCCATCTTAGTTACAGTGTTGCCCAAAACTCGTGTGCCTAGCTTTGCCAGGCTATGAGAACATGGCTAATTATGTGTGTTCTGTGTATGTTTATCAGGATCCCTTTATCATGGTCTGCTTTGTGTTCGGGCAAAGGTGAGGAGGCTCGGCCTGGCTGCAGAGAGATGCCACCTCATAGATGACTGCATCTCTCAGGGTAATAGTGCTGGCTGGTGTGGAGAGAACATTGACAACCTGGGGACAGCTGCTTGGCAGTTTTTGTGAAAGTGGTGGGTGGTCTCAGCCCTGCTCATGGCAGCCAATTGGCTGATAAAAACTCCCTTGCATTAATCAACACCCAAGCCGGCAATCAAGACAGTTTAGGAGCCAAATCATAGAATGGTTTTGGTTTTTGGAAGGGACCTTAAAGATCATTTGGTTCCAACACCTCTGACATGGACAGGAACACCTTCAACTGCACCAGGTTATTCAAGCACTGTCAAAACTGACCTTCACAATTTCTTCCTAATATCTAATCTAAATCTACCCTCTTTCATTTTAAAGCCATTTACCCTTGTCCTATCACTACACACCCTTCTTAAAAATCCATCCTCCTTGTAAGCTCCCTTTAAGTACTGGAAGGTGCTATGAAGTCTCCCTGGAACCCTCAGTTCTCCAGGCAAAACAGCCCCAACTCTCTCAGCCTGTTTCCATAGGAGACATGCTTCATCCTTCTGATAATCTTCATGAGCTCCTGAAGAATAGCTCCAACAGGGCCATGTCATCTTACATTGGGTGTCCTGGAGCTGGACACCGTACTCCAGGTGGGATCTCACAACAGCAGGAGGTCAAAATCACCTCCCAAGTCCTTCTCCACAAGCCTGCTTTCAGAACATCTATAGAGACTGGATTACCCTCTTGGCCTTCCCAGTGTCTCTCAAAGAATAGGGCTGAAGGCAAAATGCATGGACCGCACCTTGAGAGACTTTGCCTGATTCCATCTCTATAAAACCCATTCCATGGGATTACAGTCTCCAGGGCTGTCCAGTCAGTACTTTATAAAAGCAGTAAGTTGCCTTTTAAAAGATGCTAAAGGAATCTTAAGGAAAAAAAAATACATAATTACTATAAATGCAAGTTTTCCATTGGGTCATACATCTTCATTTAACATAGTGATTTAGTGATTCCTAAAGGAAATGATTATAGTCCTTTGTTCTTAAACAAATAAGTTGTGTTCTTTATCCTCCAAAAAAGCTGATAATATGATAGGTGCAGCTCTAAGGAATAATTATACTAAATGGCCGTGGATACCTCAAAAGACAGAATACATCTATTATGCAGAATTCCCTACAGAAATCTTAGAAATCTTATATGCATTGATTGCTAGTTAGCATTAGAAAGACTTTTGCAAGTTGACTTTACTAAAGCAGCAACTATTTGCATTAGCAAACAGGCAACATCAGCCAGCTGATAAGAATACAGTGGAGTAATGCAATTAATATAGCTATGTCTGTTAATTAGTGTTTGCTGACTGTCAAAAGAAGATACTGTTAGGAGACAAACTTATTTTCCTGATTAAAGAGTAGGGCCCATCGTGTTGAATTGAGCTGGACCCTCTTTTGATCTAATTAAAGCTAGCAGAATACCGTGTGCTGGAAACTTATGCCACTCTGACATAACATTTGCATATTCATAAGTGAGATAGATTGATATTTTGCAATTAACATGGACCAATGAGAATAAAGCCTAATTAGTAAACATGCTCTCTTTATTAACTTTCAGGTCAGGCCTTTGTCATAGTGTAAAGTAATAATGGAACAGGAAGTCCTTTTTAAAAAAGGAACTTATGTACAGTTCATTCCTTTCTCACTCAAGCTCCATCTACTTGTTACTCTTCTACTACTCAGAACCATTTAGTTCATGACTGGGATGGTGCTAAGGTATGAGAATGAAGAAGAAATAGGAGGTCAAAATATAAGTGGAAATGTTGGTAGATACAAGACTCAGCTATAGACAAGTTCATTAAAATGTGCTCTTTTTTCTGATCCGAGTTTGCTGATTTCAAGTCAAATCTTCAGGTTTGGAATGTTCTCCCCAGTCCTCAAATGATAAAATATGAGACTATAACGAGAAGATGCAATGTGTATGCCAGAGGCTGGAGTGTGGGAAGTGGGGGCAGGGGGGAAGAGATTAAGGAGCTTGCACAGCTCCACAAAACATAGAAATTGTTAGATTTATATATAAATTATATTTTTATATATAAACAATAATTTTAAAGATCAGATTGTAGAATAATGATCTGCTCAGAATCAGCTGTCAAAATACTTAAAAAGCCAAATTTAGCTCTGCATAGAGCATACTAAATGTTTTCCAGAAATAAGTCTCACATTCCTAACTAATGTCCTCATTATGATTAAGTAAAATTAATACTGTATGTCAGTGTTTACAAATTCACTGCTTCTAGCCTTCATTTTTTCTCTATTTAAAATACACAAGGATAAGGCATTTAACTAGATGTAACACATCAGAAAATGGCTCACAAACAAATATTATGCAGTATAAACTCCCATTAACTAATAATGTAGTTGACATTGATTGAAAGTGATTAACTCTAGTGCTCTTTTTCATGTTGTTAGTTAAAATAAATACCAGTCTATAAGGGGGAAAGTTGGCTTCTTCTCATTTTGCAAATGGAATGAACAAGGCTGAATTCTTCCTCATATTGAGTTAAAGGATTAGTAGATGCATTAGGGAGACACAGGAATCCAGGTAAAGCAATAATAGTCAATGAGGCAGTCTCAATCATTCACCTTTCCTACTTAAAAGAGGTTAGTTACCTAATGATAAAATTTCATGGTCAATTTGGAATATGTAATTAAATCTGATTGTAAACCTACTGCTATTTCTCTCTTCTTCAGAGGTCAGCACGGCAGTATAATTCCTGACCCCTGTCCATGAGCATTTTCTTATAACTGGCACCAAATATTGTTTTGGAGGAGATATCTCTTCTGCCTATCCTTCAGAGAGCAGCTTGCTTCTGTGTGAGAGCTGATAAGTCAGTCGTACAGATTGCCATCCCTAAATGTCAGTCGTGACAGGAACCCAGACCCTCATCACAGCCGCCCCCCTGGGAGTTAGGTGCTGGCTTTGCTGGTCGTTCACCACTTCCCTGTCTACAGGGGGCTGGTCATGAGCATACCTGAATATGGGGGCCCAGCTTAGTGACGTGCTGTCAGTGTCCCCACAATGGTGCAGTCAGGCATTTCTTGGAGTGGTTGCAGTATCAGTACCTGCACTGTGTCCACAGGGTGCCACATGGGTGGAAAGCCTCAGGCCGTGGTGAGAGCTGTATGTGTAGTCCAGCTCCACCAACCTTCTTCCCATTTACCAGTTTCCTCCTTCCCCCTTCACCTTCTCACTGCCAGATGTGCCAATCAGTAAGACAAATTTAGAATGGCTGTGTTCCCAAGATTCCTGAGTGAGGGAAATAATCTTGTTTGCTTTTCTTGTCTTCAGAGCAGGACACCAGCAGTGATGACTGGACAGGGGATGCACCAGACCTCCCCAATGCACATTTGCAGCACAGGAGTTTCCCAAATAGCTTTCTCCTTTTTTCACCATTTCTGCACCAAAGCTTCTCCTTTCTGACCCAGCTGCAGGGATGGAGGAACCAGGTATGTACTGTAGACATCCAGTCTTCCTTCTGCCTCCTTCCACCACTGTCCCTGCAGTTCTGGCACGGCCTGCAGGAGCTCCTACTGCTGTAACTGTGGTTCTACCCACTCCCTTCCTGACTTTTGTGAAAGAGGAAGAAAAACTTCTATACTGGCAGGGGCCAAAAAAATGTCCTGAAATTGTTTGCAGTCAGGAGAAATTTATTTTGACAGGACCACAAGAGCAGAAAATGAGGATGCTTCATGAAAAAAAAAATGCAGTAGCCTATGAAGAGCTGTAAGTGGTAAAGTTATGGCAAATAGTGATTACTCTATCTGCATAATTGCACTGTTTCAAAGGCCAGAAGGAGGATATCCTACGCTCTGGAAAAGCATAGAGTTAGCTACAGGTAGGGTAGGGTGTAATCTTATGAGGTTGAAAACAAATTTATGACAACTTCTTGCATCTGGGAACAGTCCTCTAAAGAGAAAGTGACCTGGAAACTTACCTGAGTCTGGACTCTTAAAAAAAAGTGCCCTGTTCTTTGAAGGAGTGCAATTGGGTGTGTTTATCTCAGACCTTGCATCAAGCTAAGAGGAAGAACATCTGATCTGACTTGTGGATGATGATAGGCTTTAGGTATGAACAAAGCATCTGAATGTTCTGCCTTGGCAATATTGAGGCACTGGTGAGAAATGTAATTGTGAAAGATGACAGAGACTGTGCTTTCTAGTATTTCCAGTGTTAGGTAATATCTCACATGAGATTTTTAGAGATGTAAGTTTAAGTGTACTTTAAATACCCAAGTCGTTTTCTGTGGCTAGCAGTTAGGTTTTAAGGCAATTTATTTGAAAGTCTTTCTTTTATTACCAAGCCCTACATCTTCCAGGCACCCATCTGAAAAATCACAGTTTGAAGCCTAAATCATTTACTATAGCCACTATTCTTTCAAAATGTCTTAGGTGCTCAGATGAATGGCTCAGTGTTAAAACTTGATAAATTCAGATTAGTGAGGAATTATAATTATCTAATATCAAAAGCATTTTGACCACTGGAAGAACCTATTAAGAACTGCTTTTAATTCACCATCTCAAGTAGCTTTTGATTCAAGATTAGATTTTCCGAAAAAGAAATGCTCTAGTTCAAACAAGTATTAAATATAAGAAATCAGTATTGTCTGTACTCTTGTGTCCTGGNATCACAGCTCAGATTAGCTACCCACTATAGTCTGCCCTGAAACCTGAAAGTTAATCACTGACTTAACATAACCTAAATTGAAGGGGGGAAATGGCATTGATCTCTATTAGCTAAAAAAAGCAAAACAAAAGAAAACAAACAAAAAAATATTTTCATAGGCCTTCAGGTCCCACGATCATCTTCATGAGGTGATTAAGAAAGAAGAATATTCTCCCGTGTAACTGTGGCCTTACCAGCACTAGCCTGGCCCGGAGCAAGCAAATGAGCAGTGGTACAGATCAGCTGGCTGGCAATGGCAAGAAGAGACCACAGAGGAGAAGGTACTAAGTGAAAATAAAGGGATAACAAAGATGATCTGTCAGTTCATCTGTCCTGTTTCAAATGCAAAATAACATAGGAGCTGGGGAGGAGACTGCAGCTTCCAGTTTCCCAATCCTTCTTGAAATGGATCATTTTCACCAGAGGAGAAAAATAATTTTGTTTCTCCTCCTTAGAAAAGACCTAAAAAATGCAGGCTCCTAATGCCCCTTGAGCACTGATGTTTCATTCTGAATAGAAAAAGTCAAATTTAAAAAAAAAAAATGAAATAACATCTCTCTTTCCAGACTCTCCTGGGCATGATGACAAAGGTGGAATGAAGTCTCTGAGCAAACACAAAGTATCACAAGACAAAAGTGCTGAGTAGGAAATAAGTGGAACTGCACAAAGATGTTAACATGTCTGAAAATCATGTCCTTGTAGACTACAGAGATATTAAAGACTGCCTGAATATCCTAGTTTCTACAGCAATTATGAAATTACTTTCCTGTGTCTTCTTGAAAAACAAAACCTCAGTGAGATTCATTTTCTAATATGACTTCATCCATTCCCTCAAGGAGTGCAGAGACCTGTAGTAGAGAGTGAAACTTTTTCATCAGCACCTCCTCCAGTATACTCCTGAGTAAGGATTCATTCTGATACCAGTACTGTAAACTACAGTTTTATTTATAAAAAAATCTCAATTTTTTAAGGATCTGTTGTGGTGTCATTTCTGGGGGGGGGCACTTCTACTGCCTCTTTCACAGTGAGAAGGCCCTAGATCTTTGATTTCTTTCACAGTTCTCTCAAATTGTGGATTCTGATCCTACTTATTTCATCAAAAGAAAAATGAAGGGCATTAGGTACATTTCTACTGTGCTACACTATTCATCTTGCATGAAAAGACAAAGCAAAATGGCTGCCTTGCGTGCTGCAATTTGCA
This sequence comes from Cyanoderma ruficeps, assembly GCA_008694505.1. Classification (NCBI taxonomy): domain Eukaryota; kingdom Metazoa; phylum Chordata; class Aves; order Passeriformes; family Timaliidae; genus Cyanoderma; species Cyanoderma ruficeps. The sequence continues at coordinate 7,523,647 of VZDJ01000141.1, forward strand.
CTCTGAATTATTCAAGTGCTTTTTCTTTCTCTTTTCATAGTTTGATGGTGCCTGAATCAACTCAAACAAATCAAAGTAGATAATAAATTGATAGAAATTCCCAGCAGTCTTGCAGAAAATCTCATTCAAAATAGCTGCAGGTTTGCCAGTCCATCACCCTATGTGAAGACTTCCAGGGTGATGGGTCTGATGCCAGTGAGTCACCAAACTTGTGCTGGGGCTCCCTGCACTTCAGGGCTAGAGTTGCTGTTTTATTGCACAAGGGTGTGTCAGATAAACGTGTGGTCAGTGAGATGTCCTTGTTCAGGATGGCAATAATCCCATGTATTAGTAGAATGCAGTAGCATATCTTTACCAAGCTTGTGAATGTAACACTTTTTTATGTAAGAGATTTGACATCCTCATAGCATGTTGTATGCCAAAACTCTCTGTCAGAACCTAATTACCATGTGAGTTTTGCTAATGATATAAGCATGAATGGAATCTTATAAATGCAGAATGTTTAGTTTGCACTTGCCATGCTATAGAATATTCGAAGTATGTGTGTGTGAGGTATAGTATGTATAAGGATCCTACATTTTTTAAAAGCTTGCCAAAAAAAAGATGCAAAAATAAAATATGGACAGGTGGAAATTTCCATGCCTACCAAGTGCTCATGGATCTGCTTATGGATCAGAGATTCTTGGGAAGAACAGCCAGCTGCCCTAACCTGCTGGAGACGAATCCAGGTATCAGAGAGTTAAAACACTTGCTCATTGGTTTTCTCAGCTCCTATTTTAATTTGCTCGCTTTTTTTTGGACAGCTCTGTGAAGGCAGTCTGGTTCGCTGCTTCACCATACTAATGAGACTCATCCATCTGCCTCTGTCATTGCCAGGCTCTCTTTTCTGCTGGAAGTCAGAGATGAACGCTCAGGACAGGTCCTTTCTAGGCTGCAGTACTTAATCATTTCTAAACACGCTAGATGGCCTCAGGCAGTGAAGGCAACAAGCATTTAACCCAGGCTTGGCAGCTCAGGCTTCCACATAGGCTGGCTCTAAGCCCTGATAATGAAAAGTAGCTGTGCTTTTACTCTCCACTTAACCAGATGCTCTTTGCTTCTTGGGGCAAAAGGTTAAATAGATATAAGAACCCATGCTAGTTTTGAAGCCTTTTATTAGCAGTCCTTATAGAAGTGAAGTAGAGCATTCTGCTCCCCTGACTACGTCTCTCTCAGAATCCTGTATTTAGGACTGTGTCCACTAACTAGAGGAATGTAACCTCCTCACCCAAAGCTCATTTCTTGTTTGAGTAACAATAAATAGAACCTAAAGCCCACTTTGCCACTTAATTATTTAATGTTCTATTTTCATAGTAAGAATGAATGAAGGAGACATTACTAGTTTTGTTTAACCGTGGCAACACCTTATATTAACAGTGCAGATAAAGCACTTTTTCCACTGTGGCTGGGACAACTGATTTATTTTTCCACTCCATCTACTGCTCCATATGTCTCTGGAATCTGCTTTTTTCCCAGAGCTCATGTTAGTATAAAGCAATTGTCTGGGATGTGTAAGAATTAAGTATCCCATCATTCAGGCTAGACATGCAATTAGAAGAGTTGCACTAATTTCCACTGCTGAGACCCTGTCACTTTAATTTATCCTTACTTTCCTGCATTTAGGTCTTCTCTGGTTTGAGGCCAAGGGTTTTCTATCGTTTGAGGCAGTGGTTCTGTAATGCCAGAGGTGGGGGGGAGGAGAAGTTGGTGGATGTGGGTGGGAGGGGGAAAAGAGTGGACGAGGGGAAGTGTTAAGGGCAAGAGAAGAATAAGAACTGGCTGAAAAGAACAAAACTGACATGTACACACTTAAAAGATCTAAAGCATGTGCCAAATAATGATGTGTGGAGAAGCTGCAAAGGAAAGTAAAGCTTTCAGAGAGGAAGTCTTTATTGAATTGCAGCACTGGGCATGTCTCACCCCACATTATTTCCTTTTTTACATACATGTTTAGCATTGAATTTCAGCACCAGGGCTGGGTTCAAATGGCTCAGCTGAGAGCACTGCCAAATCTGCCCTCTGCTCTGCTCTGCTCTGCTGCAGGTTTCCCAGGGGACAGCCAAGGGTGCAGGAACATCAGCTTCAGCTAAGGTACCATCTCCCTACTCGTGCTGGCTCCTTCCCTGAGTTGGCAGAAACACTTAAAATGGCATAAATCTGCCAGTGCACCACCGAGTTCCTTGCATAAAAGTCCGGGATGACCTCAGACAAGATTTTTTTTCTGCATCTGGTCTTTCTTTGCACAACATTCCTGCCACAGTCAGGATGAAATTATTCATAGATCCAACTGGTAAAGCTTGGAAAAGCCTTTCAAAATTTCCAGGCTTTCGTGCACTGAAAGTTCTCATTACATATCTCTATAGAAAGCAGTGAATCACTTTCTAATTAGAAAAAGTTTTGTATCAGGTTGTCTGTCTGGGTTAATTTGTATGAGTGTGTGTCAGTCCAGCAGAAGGAAATGCACAGAAAATAATTGTTAATATTGGATGACAGAGAAATACAGTACTACGGTAAGTAGTTCTCTTGCTACATTGTTTTTCTAACAATTATTTAAAAGTAACAATACTGTATACTTCAGTAAATTTAAGGAAAAGTATAAGAAAAACTGGCAAAACCACATCTGCACTCATTAAGTCTTTTTAGTAGGGTAAAGAAAATAAAGATATAAACTGTCTTTCTGGACTTGCATCTCAGTGATGACATATTTGCAATTTGTTTTCATGTTTTCTTACTACTGGGGAATATAGAATACTGTTAGGAGTACTTGTTACTAATAAAGAGTTGAAGAGGACTAAATAATGATGATAAATACTAATACAACTTAATTAAGTCAGTTGCTTCCTACAATAATATCCATCCATTGTGATGGTCAGATGCAAGGACAAAATCAGACATGTCAAGAAAAAAGCTCAGAAAAAATCTAGATGGTTCCTGAATTTATACTGTAGATTCTAGAAATTTAGCTCCATGCTCTCAAACATGTTTGGTAAAGTGGAAGGGGAATTGGGCAACAAAGTGCCTTTGAAACTCTCAGAGTTTGCAAGTGAGACCCAGTGGTGAGGAGCCTGACAATTAAATTGTTCATTGTCAGTATAATTTTATGCATTTTTAAATGCTAAGAAAAATTTTATCATACTGCCCATGTACATATCAACTGTAGTTGAATGGTACATTATTATTAATTGGGTTTATACACTTGTATCTGGAGATCTGCCAAGAACCAGACCCTGCTGCTTGGCCCCATACAAACACAGTGAACCTTTCTAGCTTGAGAGTTTAAACTCTATGGACAAAATAGAAGTAAGGACAAGGGAAAAGAAATGGATAAGATAATCAAAGTGAATGTAATGATGGCTTGAAAACACTGTAGGAACATTGCAATCTTACAGAGATTTGCAGAGACCTGTAGTGGAGAATGAACTAGGATGCAACCAGGGCAACCTATATCTCTCACTGTATGTGCATGGCTAATTTCCATTAACCATTTGTATTTGTGGAGAGCAGAGAGGGAAGGGGTGAAAAGCGACTCAAACTAAGGTCTAGAAACATTAAGAGGGGGAGAAGATGGGTAGAATCAAGCAGATAATTTCCAGTATCTTTCCTCAATCCTGTCTTCACCAAGGTTTGCTACCCTTCCCACACTCACCCCCCTTCTGACTTTTATGTTGTCCTCCATCGTGGACATGAAGAAGAGACCTGCCTCCACTGGGTTCCTAACGTGGGTTCCTCACCATGTGTTGCACAGCCTGCTTGGGTCTTCTAATGACAGGAAGAGACTGGTGGCTGTTCTCAAAACAGAAGTCCTCAACCAGTTTGTTCTCACCCCATAGTGATTTAGGCAGGATTTTGTTGGATAGTGTGTGTGAAAGATATGCTGGACACTGTGAAGATTTTACTGAAGTCAGATTTGCGTTTTGATGGGTTGTGAGTAATGGCAAGTCTCCTTCTCTCTCTGCCTTCCTGTGGAGACTGTCATTTAAAGCAGCTCAGCTGATCCCATCTGTCATACCAGAGATCAGCAGGAAAGTGCAATTCTAATGCAGCCACATCTTTTCTTATAGAGGCCATTTTCGTAAATACTCAGTGAAAACAAAATCCAAGCCTCAGATAAGGTAGAGTTGCAAACTCAGCGTTCTCAAGATGCCTCCACAAAATATTTAAGGAACATGTGAACTTGATTCGTGGTCCTGCTCTCCTGTATGTTCCTCTTGTGTTTACAAGAGCAAAATGAGAATGTCTGCAGACACAAATAAGCAGTATTAGCAGGGCAATTCTTCAGAAGTATGCTTATTCTTCCAAAGTCATTTGCATAATAATAAAGGAAGAAAGGTATATAAGGTAAACTACAAATCAGCAAAATTGTTTCTAAAAATGAATGCTTTTCAAAGTTTTCCAAGAGGCAGTGGGAGCTCCTTGAAATCAATGAGGTAATGAAGTGGTAGAAAAACAGAACAAGAGAAAAAGGAAAAAGGATGAAAACAATGCTGTTAAATGCCCCCTTCTTCAGGGGTTACAGCATTTACCTGGACCATGAGCAACCCTGGTTTGCATCAATGCACTGTTAGAGTTTCCCTATGGGAATTTTGGAGAAATAAATTCCTTTTTGTGCCTCATCTCACCTATAAAGCAAGAACTGCAGTATTATCCTAATTCTGGGAAATGCAATCAAAGTTTTGGAGAAATGTAGAACAAGTTCCCCAGAGATCGTGTAGTTTTAGTAAGTGTTTAGTTTTAGAAGCGACAACGTCCCTCCGTTTCAATAGGACTTGTTATACCACTATTTAGTATGTGGTAAATTCTACTATGTCCTAAATTCTACTACTAGTCCCTATCTAGGAGGGAAAACTCAGGAGGAACTAGAAAGAATAATCAGGAACATTTGTTCCAGGGCCCATGGCACTGCTCAGTGATCCTTTATCATAAGAGCACATGAGCGCATATATATATATATATATNTGTATGTATATATATAAAATAAGCTCTTCCATGCTCACATCTGATGATGAAGATGTTTAAAAGTTCCTAACATAAAAAGATGGTGTTCAAACATCCAGTTTAAATTTAAAAATATCAAAAACTTTTCATTCACTGAACAGAGCTCACTGTATAATGTATAATGTTTGAAAAGTGCTCAAATTTCAGCACACACTTAATTTTTGCTAATAAAATATTAAAGATGCATTTTCGGTTGGGTGATACCATGATAAGCTGTCTCACACTGCAGGTAAGAATATAATAATATAGTGGAGAGAATTAGCAAAATTATCTGTGCCTTCCTGGTCCTGGCCCTGAAACCAATACCACTGTTGGCATCTGGAGGCTGCACCTGTCATGAGTTATGGCCCTTGTTTTTACAGGAAGGATAGAACTGATATTTCAGTGCCATTCATCATATGTAATAAACTCTCCGCCTTAGTATGAATGCATTTATATGCCACTCTTGGAAACAAGTACAGGAAATGCGAGCAGTCAACTGTATATGTTAGACACAGCTTTTGTAATACTTTCTGTTGCTGACAAAATAAGTCACTAGCTCTCTTCCAGGAGTAGTTTGGCAGAGCTGAAATCTCAGGCTCTGTGTCATGAATAAGCATGGTACCCTCTTTGCCCTTTAAATCTCATAACAAGGTTAAGTTTTAGTTGTATGGGCTCTGAATTGCCTGGCCAGAAACGTGGACCCAGGGTTCACGTTATCCCAAAATATTTGGTCACACAACCAGATGTGTTCTGCTCATGAGGGCTGTCAAGATGTCTGGGTGAGGTAAATGTCTTATTTTCTGCTGGTTTCTTATGAATTATAGTGCTGAATAGAGGTGGAGCACAGGAGGCAGCCCCATGGGCTGTATTTGACTTCCGTGCTCTTCCAACAGCCCACCCGACTTGCTGGAGCTCACTTTCATGTGAGCACTTTGGCCCACCACCTCTCTGGCTCTATACAACTTTTGTTACAAGTAGGCAATGAAAATTAAGTGACCTTCCCAGCTACCTTCTAGGATGAAACTCCATCCATTGTCAAGCTTCATCTTCTTAATGTAGGGAAATAAGTTTTTCCCTTGACTTTCCCTCAGTGAGAGATTGCTGCACTCCCCAGATATGGGTCCATCCAGACAGGAAGAACATCTAAATTTTGGCAAGAAGCTCTTACCATGTTTCTGTCCATGATGGCAAATTACTCTGGAGAAGTTGGTTTGAAGGTTTATTCGTCAGGTTTCAAATAATTAAACATGCCAGAAATGTATTTTCAAACTGTAGCAGAGTTGTATTTGCCTTCCAGTTTTAAGTGTCAGTAATCAGTAGTGCCACTGATTCTCTTGAATTGTCTGATTAATTTCTGTATCAGTAATAGGGAATGAGTGCTGTAGTTGACGATTTTAAAGCCAGAATAAAGCCATGACTAAAAAAAGAACTTTTAGTTTATCTAGTTCCTCTGAAATCAAGGGATTTATACTCTGTTACACCACACAAGAAGCCAAGTCATTTAAAGCATTGTATAATTTAACAGAAACTGTTCCAAACTTGGTTGTGCCAGAGGGGTAGGACTAGAGGATCTACAGTGGTTCCTTCCAACCATAACAATTCTGCAATTCTGTGAATAGGAAATAATAACACTATGGAAGGAGAAGGTGGGTTTCTTCTGATTTGTGCATGTTTTATTCATTCTGTAGGTTCACATAGTAGACAGTGAAGAATAGCTACTTAAAAATCTGGGTTAATGCTTTCAGAATGTAAACTTATTACAAAAATAGCTCGGATATCTGTAGGAATCCTTATACAAAAAAGTAATGCCAAGTAAAATTGTCTGATTTCCTCTTTTCTGTAATATGGACCAATTGGAAAAAATAAACAAATAAATGAACAAACAAGAGAACAACAGTGCATTTGCTCGTGTGACTTTTACCTTTTTCAGGGACTTTGCAACAAACATGAATCTTAGGTTCTTCATTAATTAGGCCAGAAACACTGTACAGGCATATCAATTTAACTTTTCCAACACTTTTCTAATTGTTGTTTGTAGGAAAGCTTTTTTTTTTTCACTGTTGTTTTAGCCTTTCCTCTGTTATTATCAAGGAAAATATATATCATTTTTACTGCAAAGTGCCAGGCAAACCAAGATATTCAGATGAACAAACCTGGATGCTTTACAGCTTTTGCCCTCTTGAAATCAGATCTGAAAAATATAAGACCTAAAATATCAATACTGTAAGGTTTTAGTTTTATATCAGGCATAAATCTTGACAGCCCTCACTTAACGATGGGCTCAGATTTTAACTTAATCTTTGGCAGGCTGAGAATTAAACCAGCACACACTCAGTTTTGTCTTCTTTCCCTGGTGGCTCCTTGAAAAAGGCACTGTCTGTGCCAGCAAGCTTAAAGGTTTTATAGTTTGTGAAAAGCAGATCCAGCACTGCTTAGGTGGGCCACAGGCTCCCAAAAGACAAAGAATTGAGTCTTGCACTCCCCAGCTCTCTTCTGCTTAAATAAAGTTGCTAGTTGCCTAATGAATGTTAGCTGTAATACTCCCTGTGGTCAGTGGGGCTGTTGTTTAATGAATTGCTTAATGTGCTTGATTACTGTTACTATGTGGAATGAGGGAAATAGCCAGAGAGATTTGAAAGACCCACTGGAGAATACGATGAAAATGAATTGGATCAATAAGAAGTTTTTGCTCATCTCTGAACAACGCATTATGTGCTTTATTGTTGGAGTTGGGGATAATGTAATTTTGTGGCTTGTTGTTGTTCTTTTTATAATTCAGAAATATAAATCTCATTTGACATTGGGTTTTAGGGCTGGCCTTCCTGGAGTTATAAATGTTCCCCTGACTCCAGTCCCGGTTACTCACATAGACAGATAAATTAATTAGGAAAACTTTTATGCCAATTACTTTATGCCCTTGGCTTTCATATGTTTCTGAAGAGCGGCAGCTAATTAAAGATATGATTCATAATTACTGGTCGATCGAGTAGTTGAGTAATGGAATCAGGAACTGTTCCAAAAAAATTATCCATCACATCATTACTAATTGTTACATAATACATAAGGATGTAGAATTCAAATAAAAAATTACTCACATTTGAAAGATTCATTCAATTAGTGGGTTTGGGATATTTTTTATAACAATTATAAACATGAGATAGTTCTCACATTTTTAAAGATCACAGAGGTTTTATAAATATTTATAATTAAATAAGAACATAATTTCCAGCAAGTAAAGGACTCAAGGGCCTAGCTGGAGGAGTGGGTTAGTAGTTAGTGAATTTGTGGAAGCTGGAAATCAAATCTTTGGGTCAAATTAGGGCTCAAATGAAATGAGTATGATGGTGTCTTCCTAGTCCCGCCACAAAACTGCTCTAGTTTGGCAAGCGTTGCAGGCTAATTTCTTGCGAATAGAAGAGCTGTTACAAGTTATAACTTGGCACTGAACAACGCACAGAAATTTGCACAGAATTTGTCAACACTCATTTTTCACAGTCAGCATTTGCTGTCCCAGCAAGAAGATCATAACAGATACCACAACCTGGTAAAACTGGTGGAATAGTGGAAAAAAAAAAACCCTCCTGCTCTTCCTTGCTAAGTTTGCAGATGTTCTGTGTTATCACAGTTTATGAGCAGTCATGACACTTCATCAATAAAATATGTCTGGAAAACTTAAGTATGGGTTCATTCAGTAATTCAGATACCCCACAGGTAAGCCTGGGAAATCTCTTGGTTCAGTTTTCTACTGGTTCCTTAGAGCATAAAGCAACCATGTGATGAAGTCCTATATATCTGTCGATATCTTCTAAGCCTTCAGAATAATCCCTAAATGTAAAAAAGCGGGGCCAGCAATACTTCACAAAAGCTGTGAAGATGTCCCAGCTAGAAGTTCAAAAGTTACCAAGACAGCCCCTCAAGAACCCAGAAGAATTTTGGCTGACTCAATATTTATTTGAACTTCCTCGAGGGCCTGACCCTGCATATTTTTCATCTCCTTCACTTACTTAAGTAACTCAGATCTACAGTATTAACTTTTTCATCTACTCTGCAATGTTTTTTCTACTACACTTGGTTGGTTGTATATGATTAACTTAACCTACCACTCATTAGACACATGGCATATGGTTTGGAGGAGGATTAATAAATGTTTTGCTGTATCTGAATGAGAGAGAGAAAATGAATGAAAACAAACTTCGACTTGTGCTTGCAGCTTTAAAAGGCTATTTAGCTGCCATCCATCTGCAGGTACCATGTGCTGCCCTCCCGAATATCACCAGGGAACAAAGGAGAACTCAATTAACCATTTTGTATTCTAATCGACTTGCACTGCTATAGATATCTACAGCAGCTTGTAGGAGAACCCAGCTGATGGATGGATAAGAGCATTCAGCAGAAGAATGTCCCAAGGACCTCAAAGTCCACAGCAGTAAGACAGACAGAAGAGAGACAATGGGGAGATGGACCAGCAGAAAACAATTGGTGCCTTCTGAGAGTCAACAGTGAAGTCAAGTCTCCTAAATCCCCATCAGTGCAGGGGTCTCTGATGAACCCTCATCTCACTCTGTAAAGATGTTTCAGGGAATACAGATGCTTATCTATTATTTTCTTTTAAGAAGCCCTTTTCTAATAGTGCTGCTTCTTTTAAAACTCTGTTGTTTCAGGAGTCAGTACCTCCTGATGAAGGGAATAGGGAGGGTTTTTCCACAGCACCAAGTCACCTGAGCACTTGGGGGAGACAAAGGTGACAAAGTGATGCATGGAACTGTGCAGAGGTGTTAAGGATTGCAGCTGTAGAACTAAATGCTTTTAAAACTTCAAAGTTAACATCCTAGGGAATAATAAAGTGCAAAAAACAAGTAATATACAATCATGATATTATATTAGATGGGGAATCAATACTGAACCTGGTAGTCTTATTACAGTGTGTTTCTATCATGATGGTGAGTCAGAAATAACTTTTTGGGATTAATGGTGACAGCCTCTGACCTGTCAACATCCTTCTCAAACACATGCCTGGCAGAGGCACAGATGCTCCTCATCTGCAACAGCACCTCACTGTGAAAGGGCTGTCTACAAGCCAAATGAGGAAAGACATTCACAGATCTAGAAAAACCCCAACCCCCAATACAGCATAACCTTAAATCACAAAATCCACTGAAAAAAAAAGAAAAAAGAAAAAGAAAAAGGGAAAAAGAAGAAAAAGAAAAAAGCACTTTGAAATGAATTAAACGTAATTTCTCTGCAGAACTTTTTATTTTTAAACTTTCAAGCTGCTACACTGCTTGTTTATGAAATAGTATAAATGTATTTGCATAAATGGATCAGGATGAGGAAAGATATTTAGTTTGATACGGTTAGTGGGTTTTATGGAAGTTTTATTTCTTCTAATTTTAATACTAGAATTAGTTGTCTGGACTTTTGTCTAGAGCTAAAAACACCGTAGACATATGTCAGACCTTCTCAATGTGAAGTGGGACACAAGAGCAGTCAATTCTGAGTGTCTTTGAGACAGAGTCCTCTGTTGCTTCTTGAGGGGTTTTTTTTTCATTTTTTTAAGAGAAAGAGGAGAGGAGAGGAGGGGAGGGGAGAGGAGAGGAGAGGAGAGGAGAGGAGAGGAGAGGAGAGGAGATAAGTGTCGGTCTTATTTGAATACTGCAGAATAATGATCTGAATTTGGTNTACTATACAAAATCATTTAAAACACTTGAAAAGGAGTAGTTTTGGTTTAATGGATGAAAAATTAAATAGACTTACTCTCATTATGACAATAGCCTTATAGCTCTTGGTGAAATGGAGATTTCCATATTTGGGGTAAAATCATCATGCCAGTGGTAAATGCTGCCATGTAGCAAATTCCCCTATATGTTATATACTTAATATATCTACATGAAAATACAGGCTTAAACTACAAAAATCAAAACCCCTTCAGTCATGTTTAGTGCTTGAAAAGTCACATAACCAAGACTAATTAATGTCCTGTGGTTTATCAGATCAAATCAGTAGGCAATGGATTTTTCATAAATATTTGGGGTCACAATTCATTTTACTTTGACAACATTTAAACATTTGATAATGAAAGTTATTTCAGAATTAAAAACCTGGACTATCATGAATGTGAAAATGGAAAGCTTTTTCTTCACAAATAAATAAAAACAATATAGATGTATAAATGCGGTTTAATTCAGTTGCAACGTTTTCAAGCAAAAAAAGAACAGCTCATGGGCTTTAGTCCATGATATTTGGAAGGTGCTACAGCTTCCGTGAATTATCCATAAGAATGGAGGTGTGCAGAGCTGCAAGAAGGCAAAAGGGAAGTGAGAAGAGACTTGAAAGGTGGAACAGGGTAAATAATTACTGCATTAGCTAGAAATTTGCTACCTGCAACCAGTGCCAATTAGCAGCACCAAATAATCATCAAACTGAGAAGGCTGTCATTTCTGTCTCTGAAATGCTTCAAACTTGAGAATCTCATGCAGTAACTTTCAGGCAAAGCAAATATTTGTCACTTCTTGGATTTCAGCTAATTATATGCTTTCACCAGGAAGGTGCTATTTATTCTGCATGCATGAACTTCTTTGTGGAATAAATATTATTTGCAAAAATGCAAGATAGCATGGTTCATGTTCGTGTGTATCAACTGTAATAAGCAGTATTAAATGAGATGTACTCTCAGAGCACATTCCAAATAATGTCCTAATGCTCTTCATATGCCACAAAACTACCAGGAACAGCACTTGGGTTATGTTCCTACAACCAGTGAAATTCTCTAAGATTTTATGAAGTGTGAACTTACTCCATGAAGAGAGGTAGGATCTGTTGTCTAAAAAGTGGACTAAATTGCCGTAGCCTCAGGACTACACCAATGACTGCAAACTGAGCTGAAAATCTACTAAACAGCACACATTGCTGTGACTCTACTCTCGGAGCGATCTCCTGAGCACAGGTAAGCATTTACACATAGCATTAAGAATATATGGTACAGCAATATCTCCCTGTGAGAGTCTTTCCTCAGCCTGGTCCCCAGGGTGACTGAGCCCCTGGCACCCAGGGAAGTAACAGTTCCAGAAGGCTGGCAAGTTCAACCAGCAGGATTTTTGCAGGGGCTGAGCAGAGGTGTGAAAGTTCTCTGGAGGCAAGATGAGGTAGATGGCCATGGATTCTTCACAAGGAGAAATAAATGCCTGTTTATGACAGCTGTTCTCCAAAACCACCACACCTCAAGCACGAGCAGTGAGACAGGAGAGACATTCTTTTCCCGCTACTTCCTTGTGCGTGTGATGAGAGCTGAGACACTCTCACAGTTTGGGCTGGTGGTGGCATACAAGTAGGTCAGAAGAATACATGCTCCTTGCAGTAAAACAGACAGCCTAAATTATTAATACTATTTTTGAAAAATAAGGCACTTGTTATCACGTGATTCATGCTTGAAGTTTTCTAAGCACTTAAAACAGAATCCTCATGATTTACAAGCAAGAATAGATTATTAGTGTCTGAGAATTTAATTGACTGCCTCCTCTTGGCCATTGACTTCAGCAGTAATTTTTTTCCAGTTACCTGTTCAAAATAGCAGCATCTGCCCCTTAAACAACCAGCACATTTCAAGGATGGGAAAGTGTCTGTCTGCTCTCACAAAGTAATGCAAAATTTAAGGCTCAAAGCCTCAGTCTTGTAAAACTGGCACTGTTGGATAAAAATCATTGGACACCTTGAAATCTCTGAGGGGCAAAGAAAAATCAAAGCAAATTTCTAATATTTTTCTCTGTAAAACTGCTTTCATTCTAAAATGAAGAGGCATGTGGAGTATTCAGGTTGAGGCAAAGGAGATGGGCAAGCACAAAAGAGTTTGTCTGTAGCACTGGGAGTCTGCAGTGCCACACGGTGACTTTCTCTAATTTATTCAGCAGTGAATTCCAGTGAGATCCCCTCTCAGCCCTGTTTACACACATATGTTCCAATGTACAAGAGCCCTCCTCTCTCACATAAAAGCTGACACACAGATGTATAGCATGCATGCTGTACTTTCTGACTTGGCAACTGATGACACATCTCAGCTCCACCGTGGAAGTAATCCCCATATATGTATAATTATTTTTAATGAATTAAGTCCTTGAAGTGTGAAGATCCATAAAGATCTTTATAGTCTCCTTTGACACTTGAAGGTAAATATTTGCATTGTGCACTTCAAATTAGATGTGCAATGCCTGTTAAAAATAATGGAAGCTGGAAGTCTGGTCTGTGTAATGATTTTCTTCTTGATCACTGTGATAGTACAGAAAATACAGAGAGCAGGTGCTTGAGTCTCCCCCTGCTCCCCTGAGGATGGAAAGATCTGTCGGCAAAGTCACCCTTAGGGTGGATGAGAACATCCTTTCCAGAGAGGGAATCTGCTAAATAAATGGTCTCCTTCCCTGGTGCTTCCTGAGTGATAACAGACACTTTCAGTTCCCTCTGCATCACTGTGATACAGACATTTTGTCACCTACAGCTATTCTATAAATTATGCTGAAACATTTTGCGGGTCTGCTGTCAGCAGGAAGGAAGACCACTGGTGTTGTCACAGAGGAGAACACAGAGGCTACAGGGCAGCTCTGTGCACTGAGGAGAGTGTGAGAACACCAGCTTGCTATGTTAATGAAAAATGGGGAGCATGGGGGCAAGGAGGCTTCCTGAGGTCTCCCAGAGCACTGTGCAACCCTGCTCATCACTCTGAATTAGCCAGTGAGTAGCTCTGTGCCAGGAAGATACGCAGAGATCCTCACCAGGCTGCCTAGTGCTCTTCCCTTGCCTGAGCTCACCCATGTGGGTCTGTTCCTTCCCCCCCCTCCCCCACCACAGAGTTGGCTGGGCAGTCTTTGCCCTCAGCCAAACCCCTCAGATTTGCATCTTCTGTGGAATTATTCAGAATTCCCAAAATTAATTGCAGAAAATGCATTTGCTGATGGGGCCAAACTGTCCCACAATACTGGGAAGGGACAAGTACGTTTGGTGGGTTGGTTCATTGTGCCTCATCTTTTACCCCAGCAACCAAGAGATCTGCTGGAATAGAGACAATTTGTCCCAATACAGCCTCAATCCACCTGAGCTCTTTGCTTATCACTGAGGGTGAAATATTCATCCCATTGAGGACCATCCAGCAATGCCTGATAAGATGGGGCTCCACCATCCTGCACTTAGATCTTCCCAAGGAGCCCTTAGCTTTAGATATCATCATTCTTGCCCATGGCACAGAGGTTTGGGACTAGGTGATCTTTAAGGTCCATTCCAAGTCCTTAACATTCTATGATCATGGGCCTGTCTGAGAACTTAAAAGCCATTATGGTCATCTCTGCAGTGTATTAGGACAACTTCATTGTCCATAACTGTTATACCAAAGAAAAAGGGAAAAAATCTACAATTTTTACTATAACAAAAGGCATGTCTTACTGAATATATATTTATAAATTGAAACAATGGTGCAATGAAATTTCTGCTGACCAAAATTTGACTCTTCTTGACCAAAACAAGTTAAAAAACCCCATGATTACCACTCCTCTATGTAATGCTTTTGAGTAAGTCATCATTCTAAAGCCAGAGTATACACTGCTACACAGGGATTCATTGACAAGTTGCTGCTACAATATACAATATCACCAATTCCCTACCAAAAAAGTAATAGAACTATATATAATGTAAAGAATGGCTTGGAGCCTTATTGTGAGTGACTCAGGAGGAGGAAGAGTTAAAGAAATGATGTGTCACTCACTCCTAAATGTTGCAGTTGTCTGGTTTGTTGCTCTGATACACTGGCTTTGCAAGCCTTTAGTTACCGAGAAAATCCCATAAGAGCCTCCAGGGTGGGTGAGGAGGCAGGAGGAGGCTGGGGAAGGGAGACTAGAAAGAAAGAAAGGAGGATTAAACTGAAGCACTCCTGTCAGTGCTACATTTCCCCTCTAGAGAAATCCTTATTGTGTACCAAATACCGCAAGTGTGTATTTTATTGAGGAGAGGGAGAAGGAACAATCAGAAACTCTGTCACATTGTATCACTGTGAAAAGTAGTGGTTTTTTACCTGGTTTTTTTTAAAGGCAGGTATGTCTGGCTGGAGCAATTTCTCACTCCTTTTTAGGATCTTACATGTGGTTCAGGATGTTAGAAGCAAAAAAGTCCAAGCCACCTTCCTGCACACCATGATGTGAAGGAGCAGAATATGTGGTGGCCTTTCTTTCACTATAGGTAGCCCAAAGATGCCACCAGTTAGTTCACCCCTTGGTATAGGTTTACATTCATGTTGGGTTGTACAGACACACCTGCTCAGGTCCAGTGGCTTCATGCATGTACAGGGAGAAACACATTATTATTGGCTCCCTCAGCCCTTCAGGCTTTCCCTTCAGGATGATTTATTTGGGAAACTAACAAACCTATCCAATAGAGAAGGTTGGGGGGAAATCTTGGGTGTGGAAAGGATGCTCACGTCTTGATTTTCTACCAGCAAAGGGCAAGACAAGACTGCATGTGATCCCTTTTCAACTCAACCAATCCACTTGCAGAGGAATATGCTGAGTTAGTGAACAGGTGTTTCACAAGAGAGTATTCCAAGACTTCATGCTTTAATAGTTGTCTTCTGTTAAACCAATTAGGAAGTGAATCTATTTTAAATAAAAATAGAGTCCCTTTCTAAGTGGTTAAACAAAAAGAGAAAGGTTGATCTCTACCAGTCATGGATAGTTATGCCTTATGTCTCACTTTGACAGTGGCTTTCTCTGAAAGCCACACCTAAAGTTATGACTAAGCAAGGGATACCATTTTGATGGAACTCAATCTGGAAATACCAGAACAAACTGGGATGGATTCTTCCATTATGTCAGTGTCTTTCTCTTTTTCAAACCAGGGATAGGATGCCTCCAGTTTCACTGATTACTAGTTTCAGTGTCAGCCTTAACAAAGCAATGATACACTCAACACAAATGTCCTCCTAATGATATTTTCCTAACAAAAGTTGTACCTGACCCGTAGTTTTAGAGACAGTGTAGATCATATTTTTCTCTTGTCTCTACTTGGTTTTTAACTAGCTGCTTAATTTAATGTCACTGAGAGCCCTCATCCAAGGAGCACTGCAAGACTAATACTGAGCATTTCACTATGCTTCTTTTTTTCCCTTGTGTCAGGATTAGAATTCACTTATGTTTAACTTATTCAATTCTTTATGTCAGCAAAGCTGATCCTAGATTGAACGCTAAACTTTCTGAGGATATGGTTGTCCACTTTTGGACAGAACAAAAATATTGTGCCTGACTGTGTCTGGCTCTGACAAAGCTCAATTGGCCTTTTTATGCCCTCCAGTAGCAAGGTTGGATTCTTGCAAATGTACAGCCACTGTCAGAGCTGCATAATTGAAGGACTGACAGTCCTCAAGACTTCATTATTATTTTTTATTAGGGAATCTGTCGGCACTGACTGTTTTTTCTCATACTTTTCAAATACGCTGGATACTGGCAGCTGAGGATTCTGTGTGACAGCTTGCATTGAAGTATCAGGGTATTTTTCATGTTGGTACAGAGAGAGAAAAACTGTCAACATGAACAAAAAACAGAGCTCAGAGATGGTTTTATATATCTAAGTTTATTTACAACTTAGTGCTATTTTGATTTTTCATTCGCAAATTTTAATTATATGTGAGCAAAGGTTATTGTTAAAATGTAAGCCTTGAGAAGAATTTAATGCCTCTAAACAAATACATAGTAAGAGCATAGTCAGCAAGGGAAGAAGTTCCCTGATTCGTAGCTAGTTTCTTTAATTTAGGTCACCACTAGAATACCTTCATCCAAGCCTGTTTTTTCTAATGGTTCAGTACTGAATGATGCCAGATCATGAATGGCCTTCTATATCCCTTCTTCATAAACAAGGAAGCAGAGCATAGACAGATTGGTTTTAATGTTGACCTAAAGCAAATTCTTTAAGACTATATAGGGAAATTGCTAAGGTTGTTTAAAGAGTGTATTTTAAATGCAGGAAAGATTTTCCTTGACTTTGCTGTCATAAAGGATTGTGTTGAACATGATCAGCAACAAAACACTTGGCATACTGAGAGCAGGACTTTCAGATCCCAAACACCCAGCAAGGAGCAAATTGTGTTGAACACAGAAGCAGGAGATGTGGTTCCTTGGCAGACCTCATGAGCAGTGATGCCAAACTCTGAGCTGAATTACCAATAGGGAGTCAGTAAGTGTGAATAGCCCTAGATAGGGTTAGAGGTCTTCTTTTTTGAATGAGCATCCAGAGAAAATAAGCAGTGCCTCTACAGTACTGCAGAGCTTTTATAAAATTGACTCTTCAGAGACACAGGTTGATTAATTAAACTCACTAAAGTGGATGTAATTAAAAAACATACTGTCAAAGCAAGACAAGAAAGATGATGAAGAAGAAAAATTTTTATGTAAGAAATCATTATTTGCATGAAATCATTTTGAGTTCATACAAAGGGTTTATTGAATGCACATCGGCCAAACTTATTGATGATTATGGATTTTTCTGGATATGCCTCAAAAACAGCATTTTCACCCCTGCATAATTGCTTTTTTTTTCCTCCCAACCAGTTTTATAATTTTATTAGCTCTATGGCTCCAACAGTATAAGCTATTTATTGAGAAATTCTATAGTCACATCAATAAAAAAAGTATTATAAATAAAGTAAAAATCATCTGATAGTTCAATTTGTATTTAAATTTGCTGGAGTTTTGGAGTTCTATTTCTTTCTCATTACTAGTATTGTAAAATACAAAGAGGTCTTAAGAAGGGGATGTACATGTTTAAGTGGTGCATTACTCTGTTAATGGTACTGGGGCATCAGCCTACCCAAATAATATTTGTTTGCCCAGATGATGACTGCTGGCTGCATGTCCTGACTCTTCCCTTGGTCTCCGTGATGACACCACAGAACTTGGTCCCAGGGCTATTTCCAGGTAAATATGGGCTTGCTTTCACACTCGCTGGAATCTCTCACCCTTCGTGCCTATTAACTGTGAAAATAACTCTCTGCAAAATAATTGCCTGTGTTCGTTTCCAGTTCTTGGAACAAGTCCATGGACAGAAGGTGGCAGTGGGTTTGTATTTAAAAATCATTACAGCCTTTCAGGATTTTAGCTATCTTTTTGATGAGATGCTTGCTCTAGTCGATGGGGCAACAAATTGGCAGAGAGGAAATCTGCTCATCCCAACTATTCTGCTCTGTTCTGCAACAAGTTGTGAATCACCTCACAGCCCTGTTTCCATCTATTCTCCACTCTTCACCAGTTTTGTATGTGTTGGCTTTAAGATGTTGAGAGAAGTAAATATTTTTCTGCTTGCTTGTAGGCTGCTTGGAGCAGTTATCTTTTTCAGTTTCTCTAAGTGCTAATGAAATTGAAAATGAATTTATTTTTAAGGCTTGTAAAAATAATTAAGGAGGCAATTTAAAACTTTCCTTTGTTGTTCTTAGATATTAAAATAGTCTTGTAAATTCATTTCCAGTGATATAAAGATTCTACTGTGAACATGTTACCTGAGCTCCAGTCCTGAAAACCAAATTCACTGTGAAACCAACAGGGCTGGCCAAGGAAAGACAAGCTAAGCATACATGTATGTATATGGGATAAGGTCTTTTGTTAAAGACTGTTGTACTGGTGTTGCTCACTTGTTCTCTGATACAAGGATTTCCCATTTCCAGAAATAATAACAAAAAAGGCTATTTTTAATGAAGCAAAAATGTTTTATAATTCCACAAGTCGTTTTACAAGTCCTTCTAAAACTTTATATAAAATTTTACGGTACCTCATTTTGACATTTTTGACAGAAAAATAAGACAGTTTTTGAAAAAATAACAGGAGATGACTAAATTGTACACTTAGGTATTGTAGAAGCCAATTCTTCTACAGAACAATAAAATA
Source organism: Cyanoderma ruficeps (assembly GCA_008694505.1). Lineage (NCBI taxonomy): Eukaryota > Metazoa > Chordata > Aves > Passeriformes > Timaliidae > Cyanoderma > Cyanoderma ruficeps. The sequence goes on from VZDJ01000141.1 coordinate 7,542,564, forward strand.
TATGCTGTACATGTACTTTCAGAAGTGCTCAGCTGTATGGACAACAGTCAGCGTGCAGAAAATTGTTCTTTGGCGTGCAAGGTCCCTCAGAGGTTGAGTTATGACCTACATATTCATTTTCAGCTCTGACACTCAGGAACTTTCTCTCAGGAGAGAAGTACCAGCATAATGGGATTCTGCATCCTGTCATATGCGAGCCCCTGCAGTTGCCAGAGTGAGGGGGTGTGTGGAATTTGAGGAGAGCATGATGGAGAATGAGCCTGCAAGGGGAAGAGCCAAGCCAATGCATGCATAGAGAAGGTGCATCAAAGGAGAGCAAGCTCACGGGAGCCATGCAGGATGGCATCAGCTGCCATTTGCAGACTCTGGATGGGGGCATTGTTTGGGCATATTTGCCAGATTAGCTTCTCATATGACTATGTACTGAATGGCATATTCCCTTTTGCCAGTTCACTCTGGTTTTATTCACAATTCCCTTACATGTATGTAGAGATGCACAGATAAGATAAAGATTGTAACAATAAATGTGATAAAGATAAATTATGAAGTGACCGTATGTATATATGATCGCTCTGTAATGTATTTATACACATATATGCATAAAACAAAGTGATAGAAAATTATAGCGTTCCTGTATAACGTGCAGATTAAAATGCATCCTTTTGCCAACAGGTCTCTCCAGAATAGTTGTGCAAACAGTGTATATCTCTCTGTCATGCAACTGTGGGTAATTAACATATGCAAAACACCACAGTCCTGCTAGAAGCTACCCAGCCCTCCCCTGAAATTTAGGCTCTATTTATTTACAACAAAATAAAGTGGACCCTTCTGGAAAGAAACATGGCTTTGTGGCTGCACCAATGCTGTCGCACAGATGCTTTAAATCTTTTATATCTCCCAGACCTCCAGGGGCTGGTGTTGGATGGTATTGAGCCAGGGCCAATAAATAATTTATGCTAAGTAGCAATTTAGTTGTTTGGCTTGGGGTAAAGAAATCCAAGAAATTCATAAATAAAGTTCCCATTTTTGCTGTGTTCCAAAAGTTAATTTATGTTACTCTGCAATTAACTAACATAAAGGTGAAAAAATATGACAGGCCTTAGGTAGAAAATAAAGCTCATAAATCTGCCGTATCTTAACTAGTGGTGCTTTAGTGATAGTTGGTGCTTGTACTTGGTTTCCTGTTCATCTCATTCACCTGTATTTGCCTGACCCAGAAAAATGTAGTAATTAATTTCTAATATTTCCCTTTTGAAATAAACAAGCAAACACAACATTTTTGGCTTTACTCTTTGAACTAGAAAGTAGGTACTAGATTTTGGCAGGTGCTTTGGCAAAATAGACAGAAGTGGAAATGTATAATATGTGGATAAAATCTGGTCATCAGATAGTCCCTACATTCAAAGGACTACATTTAAAACCAGATCCACAGCCTTTATGTATATACACATGTATACACAATGCATAGGGTTTAATGTAACACCTGAATTTTTCCCCTTAACTTAAAGCAGATGTTTCCTGACAAAGACATGACTTTTCTTCGGCATCATTCATTATCCTATTGACACTGTGTGCACTGTTTAAAAGGATATTCTTTCATATATGTAGGTGTGTGATGGTTGCATTCATCGGGAAGAATAAAATTATATAAATATATGCTGTATCTGATGTACAAAATACGGAGGTTGGGTAGACTGAAGGAATGAAAGGCAAAAGACTGGATTCAGGTTGTTCCAGGATGAAAATACTATGCATGTGTTTTCTGCTTGGATGTTTCCTGCAAGCTCTTAACGACAATATTTAGTGAAATTTTGCAGTTTTTGTTGCTGTGTTTAGAACTTTTGAACTGTCCCTCCTTCTAGTAAGGAAGGGATAGACTAAAACAGGGCATCCCATTGATTTCACAGGTTTTGTTACTCACAAGAAGAATTCTGATCATGGGCGCGAGGAGCTTATTTCAGGGAGGTTGTCTGTTACCTATTTCTACAGAAACAGATCTGACTATCCATGAATAGAGGAAAAATTGAAACATGATTATGCAAGAGAGAAGGACCAAATCCTCTGCTTCTCTGCAACACTCTGCAGTTACTTGTTTCTGGGAAACTACACTGATTCAAAGCAGTATAATGTCTCATATTTTCAATTTTAAGACTTTGCAATTATCAGTAGTCTGAACAACTGCATTCAATATCCTTCCTTTCAGGATACAAAGAAAAGGAGGCTTCTTTCCTCCCCTCAGTTTCATTCCTGCAGAGTACAGTGTTGCAAACATCCCTCACCACAATCAATGTCTAACTTCAAGGGCCCTGTAAGCTTCAAACCTGTTCAGAGGTGAAGTGGCATAGAAGAGTTCAGCCACAGATAGTCAGTTACTTTCCTGTTGCAAAACAAATATCTCTGACCATTTTCCAAAAGAAAAATGGTTTTGAAAGAGATTGCATTTGCTGTGATAATGGGACTAGAATATGCTTCACTATTCACTATAATATCTGTTTTCTTTTTCTGGAGCTTTCTGCATGATGAAGATGAATTTAGCTCTTAATTTCCTGAGATAAAAAGAAAATTAGATGATTGATTTCTCTTTTAATTGCAATCCAGAGTATCTTGCTTTCTGACTCTCACTTTTAATCATGTTCCAGACAGTGCTCTCTGTGTCAATGGCACAGGGAAGCTCTGGGGTGTTGCTGCATGAGTGAGCACGACCCCTTTTCCCTCTTGGGCTGACTATGGACCACAGGTCCTGGGCCCAGGATGAACAGTCCTAAACTCTTCTCAAGTCTATTTTTTAGAAACAAATTTCAGATTTGCCAGATAAGAGTTTGGAAAAGACCATGTAATTTATTTAATGGAAGACAAGGTGTGAATCTACTCATTAAAATTCATAATGAGATGCATCTGGCATCTTAACACTTCTTACTATTCTGCAAATAGACTTTGTTAAAGGCCATTTTGCTCTTTCTAGCAGGACTACATGGCACAGATAAAGGGTTTTGAATTACAGAAATGAGAATACGTTTTCAAGTCTATTACCTCCGATTTCCAGTCATTAAATGATTCAATGGTAGAGTTTCTGTTTTAACTTTAGTGACCTCTAGCAGGGACATCAAGCCAAAGTGACTCATGAAGAAGACTTTTAAGTTCCACATTTTCATATACATTTAGAAACAAATAGAAGGATGGCTAAAAAGCAGTTCAGCCTGTTCCTCTCAGCCTGACTCAGATCAGATTTCAACCAAAATAACATTTCCTGTAAATATGTAATGGGAATACCTAAGTAGCATCATTCCATTCTTTTCTGAACAGGTGTCCTGGGTACAGAGACAAGGAGGTGGAGCTGTCAGCTCTGTTTAGTCAAATACTATTTTATAATATAGCCAGGGCATGGTTTCAGCAGGGCAAATGCTGTGGCCAGAACCAGAAGGGAGCCCATTTTGTCTGGATCACTCAGGCAAAGGGACTGGCGGAACCTCCCTCATTTATTGTCCCTCCTTAGCTGGCAGGGAGAGGTGGGGTGGCTTATCTGAAGTTTAGTTTTGAACTGTTTGTCAAAAGCAACACAACAGGCCTCCCACCACCTGGGAGATGTTCATTGCATTGGAGATTCAGTGAAAAAGCCAAGGGGAAGCACAGAGCTTTCTAATTTCTGGAGTGAACTATCCGTCAAGGTTAAAGGATTTGAGTGAAGCAAGGCACATTTTCCATTCACATATCTGATTCTCACTTCTGCCTCTGGATCTACCAGAGACTGATGCTCTACCTGTTCCTCCTTTAACTGCTGCTCTACATTTTCTCTTTTAAGAAAGTCAAAGGGAACTCAGGAGGCAGTTTCAGTCCTGAACAAAAGAGCACAATGTTTTCACACTTCCACCCCTCCTTACCACAGAGGCAGTGGGGTAAAGAGGTGTCCTGCCAGCAGATGTTATGGTAGGGGTCTCCTCCATCAGCTTGGGCAGATAGGACAGGAGTGTCCCATGTCTCTTCTTCTGCTCTCCTATTACTCTCTGAAAAAGTCTGTTTTCTGAGTGACTCTAAACAGAGCCTAAGTGCTTAGTTACTTGTACTTGTAACATTTGCACTAATGATGGAGGGTAAACTAACATACAGCCAGAAATGTGAAGCAAAAAGGAAGGTATTTCTCCAGACACAGAATGCTCAGGAGCATTAGTAGTTCAGGAGCATGCATAACTAAAACTGTGTATGCATGGAATTACATACAGATGCATAATTGTAAGAGCTTGATCTTGCAGAACATGTATTTTGTATTTTAAATGGATGCCATGTGGGATATATTTGCTTACAGTCTTAGAGATAAACTACATCTCTAACACATCTTTCTTAATTTAAGCATTTCCTGAGTAAATTAGAGGATTTATTCCATAGAGTGTGCTATTGGGTAGCTCATGCATATATTGGTTCAAAGTTACATATATGCTATGTGTATCTCCAGCTGATTTTAGTGCGGCTGCCTTGTAGAAAATATGCCACCCATGGTCAACCTACATGTATAGTCCCACATTAGGTTTATGCAGCAGAAAACAATTTCTTTATGCAAAACACAAGTTACAGTGGTGACTTCTCACATAGCAGATTTATGCATCAAGTATCCTCACATGGGGAAGTGAGCAACTGGATGTATGGAGCTGCATTGCCAGCTGGAGTTAAACCACTGTTAAACACTGCCATGACATGAGATTTTTAAGAATGATTAATCTCTGTGTCAATTCTCAGGTCTCATGTTTCACTTCTGCATACAGTAGGTAAAGACTATGTATTCATAACTGGGCTATACTGAGCAACAAGAAAGCTAATGCAGCCAGTTCAGGACAGGGAGAGGTTTGCACAACACGCCCTAACCAACCCAGAAGAGGGAAGTATTCACATAAATACCAGCTGGTACTAGTAAAGGAAAATAAATTAGTAGTATTAAATAGTGTTCATCATAGTCAACATTCAGCAGTGTTCATAGCATCTGCTCAGGACTCCACTAGTAAATATTTTTTTAAGGAGGGTCTTTCTCCCCCTTTGAACCTTCTTATGTGATATTGCTAAAATAATTCATAATTCCTTCTCAATATGTACTCAACTTCTGCTTTCAGCTTTTAAATAAATACTGCATATCTACATACTGTCTTTGATTACAGCTCACCCCTGATCTGCTGTAGAGCTCTGGAGACTGTACATCTGCAATTTAAGCAGAGCATTTTCTTGTGTGGAACCAACAACACGTTTCTTGTGTTATGTTGAACAGTGGTGTTTCAGGAGCAGGACGTGTTTTTGAGGAATAATACAGGTGCACATCACACATAGTCTTTCTGCTTTCACAGTGGTGCCTAGATTACTGAAGAAAGGTAGAGGAGAAAATAAGCCTCAGCTGCGTGGACAGAATGAATTAAGATTCTTCCTTACAAATTCACATAAATATGTTCAATTCTAATCATGTTGTTAGGAAAACAGAAATACTTTCTTCCATGTAACCTTCTGCATCTTGTGAACCCTTCTTGACCCACCTGAAACTAGTGAAAAAAATTTATTGAATTAAGTAAAAAAGTCATTATTTTATACATGGGAAATGGAAAGAGCAATGTCTTTCAACACACTACTTACCCCACCAAAATTTCCTGATAGCAGAAAGCAAAAAAATCCTAATTTCCAAAGATTTCAAAATTCATGCTAATTCTGAGTCTTTCACCACTCAGCTGTATTTGCTATCATTTCCCCACCTTTCTCATAGAAAACTCTCCTTTTTTAAATATATTTTTTAGTTATGGCACATTCCAAAATTTGGGCCTTTTATCTGTCTGGCTTTTCCCCTCCCATTTATCATCATTTTCTGCTATGTATCTGTCCAGTTATCTTTTTCTTTCCTTTAATTTCTGTTTCTTGGTCCCCAGATAGAGAATGAAATATTAGGTTTGTCAAGCGTATATCATTGTTTAAATGCCTGGAGATGATGGGTTAAACAGCACAATCAATGAAACAAACCTCCAGTGCATTGCAGCTACTGCAAATGATGTTCCCTCTGGCTGTTTAAGACCTACCAAGTCAATAACCTATTAATATCATACTCTGCTAGGGTCAGCGCCAAACAAGTCACACATCTTTTCAAGGCATTCAGCTTATGAGGGATTAAATGAAAGGCTGTTGGTCCTTTGGTGGCCTTGAAAAAATTGTGATTTTTTTTCATCTTCTTGCAAGATTAAAACTTGTTGACTGAAATAAATTAAAAATTTAAAATGGATCAGATAGTAGTTACTGTAGCTACATAAAACCACAGAGCAACACAAACTGCACAACCAGTAATTCACGTAGAACCATCAGTCCTCTCTAGAATATGATAATATTTTGCTGATATAGACTGTAAAATAAGTCAGCTAACATGACTTACTTTGCACTCTGTATATACGGTGAAAAAAATGTTTAGTCTTATCCCTGAAAATAAGAAAGTCTTCTGGTTTTACTTCCAAAATAGAACCACGATGTACAAATAGGTTATGATGCCACTTAAAGTACCATCTAATATGAACATCATTTACAGTCAGTTATTTTTCATAAACTGAGGGTTGAATCTTACCCAGGGTGCCCTTTTTAGGTCACAGAAGGTCTACATGCTTCAGGAGAAAACTTTTTCTACTATATCAAGCTCTAATTCATTGTATGGATCTGCAGACTTCACCACAATTAGTGCAAGCAGTTAATGAATAGTATGACAATGTGAGAAAATGTTGTAAGACCTCCTGAGAAAGCAACATTTAGTCTGAACTTTGTGATCACAAGCTGGGACGTTTCCAGCTCTGAAACACATGTGACTTGAGAGAACAGTTTTTGAAAAATCCAAAACATATCTCAGAGTCCTTTTAATTACGAAGGACTTTCACTCTGAAATGATCTGTTGGATTATGTTGTGCCCAAAGTTGTACCTGTTCATTTGCAACAGGGTATCTTCTTCCAGGCCTGTTGTGTCCCATTCCAAACTAGAAGTTGACATTTTTCAAACATCCACATCACAAGCCTATCTAAGTATGAACACAAGAGACTTGAGGCAAACAACACAATGCCACTGGGAAGACATTGCCAGGAGAAATCCAAAGAGCTCCCAATGCCCATCCACACATCCTTAACACACTAGTCAATTCAAGGTGGTTAACAAGAAAATAAATCACCTCCTCGTGTGCTCTGGATAAGGTTGCAAAACCAAGAGACCTGGGTCACTGCACGTGTCCTGTCCAGCCCCTGTGGTCTCAGAGAATATTCCTACTGCAATCATACATGCAATCAGCATTTTAATTGGGATCTGGGAGAGTACTGTATTACTGGATGCAGGTGTAAGTCAAGCATCCCATGCCCATCCAGATCCTGGACAAAAATGGTTTTCAAAACACAAGAACTTGAAGGTCTCTCACTTGGTAAAGTTGCTTTTCATTCAGAAGGCTAGAGGAGAAACTAATGAGGAGGGGAGAAAGAGAGCTGAAAAACAGTGATAATTCATCACCCAGGGATGAGCCTGATCTGATGCATCTCATGTGCCCTCAAGAAGAGTGAATGTGAAAGTATCAAAAGGTTGGGGCTCAGCCCTGGAAGGTGGTAACTGATTCAGTCCAGCACAGCAAAGCATTATTTTCACACACAGTTTAATGCCAAAGAATAATTCCACCGACTTTGGGAATGTATGCTGAATGAATGTCAAGCCAGTGGTTAAGGTCTTCTTGTAAACATCTTTCAAGTCTCAGTTTCTGATTTAAAATAAATAAACAAGAAACCTGATCAACACGAAGAAATAAAAACTACATTCAGTCTTCTCCTCACAGAAGAATTTACACAGGGTTCAAAATACATTGGCCCAAATTAAGGAGAAAAGAAAGAAAAAGTACCTATCTCATCCCTGATTATGAAAAAAAAAGAACTTCAGGGGCTCGCAGTAAAGCCTTCTGGCAGAAAGAAACTTCAAAATCTATCCTTTTTTTCCCTTAACTGAGAATCCCCCTTTGAAGTACACTGCAAAGGCTTCTGCCTGTCCCCAGAAGCCCTGTGCAGTGCCGCTAGCCATCAGCTCCCACCACTTCTGAATTAACATCCCACAGACACTCCGAAGGAGCAGCACACCTACATTTCCTAGCAGATAACTTATTTAGTATACGAGCTCCTGTTACCCACCAGGCCAAAAGAAAAAGCACCGTACCCCTTTGGTATTATCCCTGATCCCCAAGAGGAGAGATCAGCTCTTCCATGAAACATCAAATAACACATTGCAGGCACAGTGGATTTGTGTGTGTGTGTGACTAGGTTGTGTAATTTCCACAACACTCTGTGGTAGAGTTTGGGGCCATGTTGCTTCACTGCTGGGGAAGGTTTTCTCTCTGCATCCCTATAAAGCTTAGTATTTATGAAAGCATTCCAGTTGCACAGATTTCTTCTCTTTTCATCAGCTAGACTGGAAGGGTGATCCAACTCTTCACACTTCCCTTTCTGGTTATTTAGCTGGACAAGAGCAGCAGCAGCCAGTGCTCATGGGGACTTGTCATGCTCCACTCAAGGGCCAGGCATCTCCCCACATCCACTGCAAGACCCTGATCAAGACCAGCCACAAACATGAGATGTGAAAGTGAATAAAGAAAATGGTTTATCTAGACAAATTCTGGTTTCTGGAATAAACACCAAAATAGATTTTAGGAAACAAAGAGAAATCAAAACTGTTCATATCCTGGATAATGACTAAATATACTTCCCAGATGCAAAGTGTCATCTTAAACCTAGAAAATGAGTGATTTTTTTCCTGGCCTGACACTGAAAATAAAAGTTACACTCAGTATAGTTAATTTATACTGATGTATACTGATTTATACTGATTACCAGAATGTATACATGAACAATAAACCCTTTCTTTGAATCCTCCCAAGTTCCTGGCCTCAGTACATCTTGAAGTGGAGCCAGTGGAAGTTTTCTACACCCACCCAAGGGAGCATGGAAATCCTGTTGCTAGTGCTGCTGCCTGCTTGCACCAATTAAAGGAACAGAAAATGTATCCTGCAATTCTTTACTGAACAGTCAAGATCAACTGAATGATGGCCAGATCGGTATGACTGAAATTCTCTGTGCTCCCTTTACCCACACAGGTATTTTCCAGGTTGTCAGAAGGACCAAATAAGATACTACATTAGATGATCCCTGGGGATCAGAACCTTCACTTACCCATACCATCACACAGCAGATCAACACTGAGATATGTTAGATGAGAATCTGGACCTGAAGTATCTTTATCTCTGTCACAGCTGCCTTTGCTCCAAGGACTATGAGTGTGGGCACTGGCAATTGACAAAGGTCCTGTTGTAAATAAAGGCAAAACTTTAGCAGCAGGAAATTCCCAAGTGCTATGTCTGAGTCTTTCAAGCACAAAAGGCTCTGTTGCTTACCACTGCAAGTCAGTGCTAAGTCACTCAAGCCCTCCTCTTTCACTCCTGTCTCCCAAAGAGGTGGCACCAAAGAGTGCTCCACTCCCACCGGCTTTTGCAAGGATTTAAGAGTACAAAACCATCCCTTCCAACCTCACTCCATGTTTTTCAAATAATGCCATGTCCCTTTGCTGGGGTGGAAGCCAGTTACATGCAAGCAGCTGAGATCCATTGCTATGTCCCTTTTATATGTTATTTGCCAATTCTATTAACTGCAATCCCAATCAGGCAGAACTAAACCTGCCCTGAGCAGGGTGGTGTCTTCAGTAAGATGAAGTCAGTGAAGGATACTTTTCTGTGTCCAATTCTTCTAGATTTTAGAGCTTTATTCAATCTATTGGAGCTTCCCTTCCAAGCCCCACTTTTCTTCTTCAGTACCTGCTGCCTTCCCTCATTTTGATGTTGTGATGCCCTTTCCATGCTGGCTCATGGACCTTTTACTGAAGAGCTATAAGGAAACATGGATAGCATTCAGAGAAACAGTTAATCCCATCAACTAAGAAAGTTCATGTTCTCATTAAAGTTTTTCACATATGAAATATATCTCTTTTATCCAGTTTTTAGGAAAATAACCACTATGTGGCAAGGAGTGTGGAAAAAGAGAAGCCCTTGAATTTAATAATATTTAAATAACACACATCACTTTGACTTCCACCTCATTTCAGAGTTCTTTTCTTGCTCATTAGTCTTCTCTGTAACCCCCAGTATTGTGAAAATATTCTGGGGGTTTTGTTTTTTTTTTAATCCATATATCACCACAAAAATATGTTAAGATGAGAGTTTGGGGAGGGGTTCACAAAATGAACATAGAATCAAATATTGAATTGATCGACAACATGAATACTCTGGAGTTTGATTGACTGAAGATATCTAAAAAACATAATATAAATACACGTCATCACATTCTGATCCAGAATGGCCAAGTATGAATTCAACAGATAAGTTCAATTAGTTTTGAACTGTGTTCTCCCAAACATCTTTTGGGAGATGGCATTTTAAAAAATCACACATTTGCATTCCAGTAACTTGTATCTGAAGTTTTTCAGATGCTCCACAATCATTCTGTGAGCATAAAGCAGGATTTCTAGAAATGTTCAATCCTTGTCTCTTTGCTGTTAGTGCAAATTTTACCATGTGTTCATTGCATACCCAGTTCAACAAAACAGCAAGTGGCAAAATCTAGCATTTAAGAAAAGATGTAACTTTGTTGGGTAAACAACCTCTCCTCTTTCTGTTCCCATCTTAATACATGGTGGGAAGCTAAGTGAAAGTTGGTCCTTGCAAGAATGAAACAAACACAGAGAAGATTTATCTGCTCAACAGTATTTTCTTCTTCCTTCTGCAATTTATTATAATGTTTACAGGGTGATGTTTTCTAATTGCTAGTGCTCTAGAAAGCAAAGCAATGGCAGATCTCTTTGTAAGAAAAATCAAACTGTTTCCAACAAAATAAATGTGTTTTGCCAATGTGTCCTCTCTCCCTCTCTCCCAGTCATCTCCCACAATGACACTGACATTTCTTCACAGTGAAAATGGGAGTTTTATTCTGAGCACTCCTGAGGACTTCTGCAGTTCACATTCTGCCTATTAGAGACAAAATCAGCTGGTGGCATTTTTACTAAAGGCTTGATTAAAGCTCATCTGGAAAAATACTTCTTGTTCATCTTGTCCAGAGGCAGGAGTCTTGGTTAGAGTTCAGATACTGCTCTGACAAGGAAGGCCAGGTGATGGTCAGAGTTTGCCTTGAGAGCCTGATACCAAGAAATGAGGTCTCAGGTGCCTTATCCTGTGTCAACTCGATGTGCAACTCTGCAATTCAAGTAACATCGGGAGTTTGGTCCCTATTTATTCCTCTTGAAAATAGTAAAAATCGAAATTTCTCCCCAGTAAATCTCAGGAATAAAAATTATTTAAGTATTTCTCTACAAGTGGTCTTCTCGTTTGGATATTTGTCTACAAAGAAAAAAGGGTGGAAATAACTACTTCTGATCAAATATCTCATCAGGGGAATTGTCGCTGGGGGAGACATGGGATTTCAAAGGAAGAACGCTTCTCGGAGAACAAAAATGGGTCACCTATCACAAGGGCCTAGGCAGCCAATGTGCCAAATGGATTTGCTAGTTTCAGCTCTGGACTTCTCATCTTCTCAGGAATGAACAAGAAGGATCCATACTTGTCTACGTCAATATGACTTTAGTTCACAGTAGTGTTCACAGTGGAGTCATGGTAGTGCATGCATTCTTTAGGATATTTTTTGTCATTGTACATGCTGCATATAATGTTTTATTGAAAAGTAAAGCAAAGAAAAGAAAATTAAACAGGACTTATCCTGAATGTCTTTTTTGACAGCTATCACTAATGCATTACTTTAAAAACATATGTTTTTATTATGTACAAGTTATAGCAGCATCACAGGGGAAAGGCCATGAACACAGCACTGGCTACAAAGTTTGGTATATCCAGTGCTGTCTGGATTGTTTGGAGTATTTTCTTCCAGTGGTTTATACTCAGCACATTTTTTTTATGATGCCCTGCATATATTAAAAAGGAAGCTGTTATTGAGGGTAATGTGCATAATGACACCACTTTTATTGTAATGCAGAATGCATGGCTTCAAGTGTTTGCAACACTTAAGCCAGTTGCTTTAAAATTGAAAACAGACACAGGGCCATTCTGAATGCAACCTGCTATCTTTAGCCACCAATCTTGTGGCTGACATCTCTACAAACAGCTCAGCCTTCACCAAAGTTGAGGAAACTTCTAAGAGCATTCTTCTTTAGTGCCTCAAGTTTTAAAAGTAATGTACAAATGGTGATTTCTTTCATAAATCGCATTAAAGAAAAAATTGGTTTTCCTAGGGAGAGAAGCATGGTCATTTTTCACAAATGGAAAGCGTCTGGTCCAAACAGAGCACTGCATTTAATACATCACTATTTTATTCATGTCATTTGTAAACAGAAAGATATCCTTGCCAATGTCAGTATTTTTTCTCCTCTTATGCCCTTTAAAAATCACTTATAAATTAAGCTTCCTTCTGCATGTGTGAGCTCAAATGTAGGGGGAGAAGCCCTCTGAGGCAATGCAAGGTCCACAAATTTCCCACCCAAACCTCCTCAGGCACAAGTTGTACAAACAGAGCCCCAGGAGGTGTACTCTGAATCCCATCCTTCCAGAGGCACAGAGCTTGTCCAGTGAAAGTATAGTTGGGAATTCTCCCAGTCTCAAGTTTTCCTCTCCTCCCACAACGAGAGATTGTCCACGGGAGAGAGAAATGTCCCCCCAGAAGCTGAGAGCCCTGAGTTCTCCCAGTTCAGAGCCAGAATCTCTGCCATCTCCAAATGTCAGGGCTGAAAAATCAGCACTGTGGCAAGTCTGTGAAACATGTACTGGATGGACCACTAAAGTGGCCAAATATTGGGAATATTTTGAACAGTCATCACCCGCTTGCCAGCTCCCCAGTTTCTAGACACTCATGTCCAGACCCAGGAGAGGAACTAATACAAAATAATGAAGAGGACAACTTCAGTAAGAAATCTTCCAGAACAGTGTTGTCAGGATCTGTTTTCTGTTTATTGTCACTTGATACCTTAAAAGTGCTCTAGGAAAAAAAAATATTAATCATTTGCAGTAAGGTTAAGTAGTGATTCCAAGTTGGTCCTAAATTAACAATAGAGGCAGGTCAGGTGAACAGAGAAATCTAGATTGCTTGATAAACTAGTCTCCTTTGAACATCAAAAGTTATTGATATTCCAAACATCATGTAATTCATCTCAGAACAAAAACAAAACAAAAAAAAAAAAATTCAGACTCAGTTTCAGACTCACAAGATGCAAATCTGTTCGCCCAGACTGCACTGACCCTAAAATCCCACTTAATGCCCATATTATGTACCATTGCAAATCTCCCAGTCCAGTGCTTTGGCTGTGAGGCATAGTAAATTTAAAAGCAGAGGAATATCAAACAGAGAAGTGAATTGTGTCTAAACAGCACCATTGAGAACATTACTGGAATATTGTCCCCATCTTTCAGCCACTTCAAAACATATGTAGGAAAAATGTGAAAATAATTCATAAAATTATTACTATTCATGAGGAATTGTGGAATATTCCACTCTGTGGCAAGAAATTAGATAATTCAGTGTGTTAGTTTTCTTCAAGAAAAGAGTAAGAGCAAAATTATGCCATATAAAGCTCTACCTGTTGAAAAGAAGGAAATTTCCTGATAGCAGATGGCTCTCTAAAGCAGAAGAGGCCTGACAATCAGAACCTGAAAAGTCAATCTTCACAAATGATGATTAGAAATACAGGACATTTCTTTAACAGTGTTATTAATTAACTAATTGAGTAATTATAAAGGATGTGGTAGCTGTTTGAACACCATGAAGTATTTATGTGTTCAGTGCAGAAATTGCTAATTAATATCTCCAGAAAGCCCCACACAGCTTCAAGGTTAGACAATCAGTCCACTTCCACAAATAGATAAATCTCTTGCCTCTTCTTGTTGCCAAAAGAATCATTTCTCTTCGTGCCACTGTGCATACCTAGGCATATTAATCCAGGCTCTAAGAGGTACAACATAAATGCATTGTTGTTGGGGTGGCTAGGTTTTTGGGGTTTTTTATTATTTTGAAGTCATCTTACTTTGAAGAATAAAATACAAGAATATGCTTTTTATTAATATTTTAGCAGAAATTGAAGGCAAGGATTTGTTCAGGGCGGTGCTGTTCTGAAAAGAAAATTAATATATGGGATAGAAAACAATCAGCTTCTAGAAGATGAATAGTTGCTTACCTGGTCAGGTGGGGAAGGAGTCATATCTCCCTAGGCATACAAATCCCCCTGCTTCTGCTAACAGTAGATGTACAGGGAAGGCAATTGCACAGAGAAGAAAAAGTGAGGGGGGGCTCTGTCACTCATCCACTTGAAAAGCACCAGAGAAAACCTTAACTTTGTCAGAGCACAGATAATGAAGGTTTCCTAAATTACAGCATTTGAGAAGGCTGGTGCAGATGATGCAGCCCTGTGGTCCATCGAGGTGCCTGAACACATAAATAATCATTGAAGGTGTTAGAAGTTAGCTGTACAGTAACTGAGAGCTTGTCCTCTCACCCCTCTGCCCCGCTCCCCTCTCCTCCCGTTACTAGGAACATGTAAGACAAATTGTTGTAGAGAGACTATCTTTTAATCAGACTCTGAACTCTCCATATACAGTGTGCTTGCTAGATTTGAGTTTGGGCTGCATTTTCTCTTCCCTCCATAAAATACTCCAGGGATATCAGGTACCCAACTCCTCAATGGCTTGGTTGGTACTTGATGTCACTGGTCTCAGAGCTATTCACTGTGAATAATGTTTGGTCCTTTTTTATTTTAATTGCTGGAATGGCTGTGGATATAAGTTGCTCAACACAAAAGGGTGACAAATAATGATGAAAGACACTAGAGTGCTCTCATGTGTAGCTTGGACCAGAAGGAGAAAAGAGATTATTGCAGCTGAACTGGTCACATGGAATTTGCTGGACCTGCCTGCTCCAACCCCCTCCAGCCTGTCTCCGGGAATAGTGCTCTTACAAGCTAAGAAAGACACAGTTGGCACAAAAAAAAAAAAAAAAAAANAAAAAAAAAAAAAAAAAAAAAAAAAAAAAAATTGATCCCATTAACAATGACCTTTAGAAATTTCAAGGACATAACGCTGCCTTTGTGAAGTGTAAACAGATGCATTGTCAAATAGTTAAAGAACAGAATTGCTCCTGCATCTGTCATCTACCTCCTCACGAACTCAAAACTCCAAACTGTAAAGAGTCAGGAGGAAACGGCAGAAGCATGATTATACAGTTAAAGAGACAAATACTTATGTTGGTCTTCTCAGCGACTGATATTTCTATTATATTTTTAATTAACATTTTAATCCTTTAAAATCATTTTAATCCTCAGGAAGCATGTTACAGAGTGAAATCATTGCTATGAAAAGTGTCAAACAGATAATAGCTAAAATTAATGGTTTTGTGATATATCAAGTTTTCAAATTGTTCTTTTATTAAAAGAGCCTGACATTTTTCATTACAGTGAGCAGGGCTTTCTGAATAAAAAGTAAGCATGTACCCCAGATTACAGAACATTTAACTATTTGCATGATAAAGTCTTCATCCTGGTTTTCCGTCTGTTGAAAGAGTTGCCAATAGACTAGATAAATACCTTTTGTGGTGGCAGAGCAAAGCCAAACCAAGGTATCCCAGACTCCTCCTCATGCTCTTTCTTGTTTTAGCCAGGTCTTCCTAGCCCCTAAAGCCCTTTGTGAGACCAGGGCTCACTGGGGCTTTACCATGTGCTGGGCTCAGCTGATTGTCACTGCACAGCCGTGCCAGGGGCTGCTCTCCCTCCTGCTTGGCTCAGAGTGCCATTGGTGGTTTTCTCATTTGAGCAGCTCAAGGCAACCTCTGAAAGACTGTAACTCATAATGGAATCAATAACTGTGTGCATAATTGCAAAAACACTTCAGTAAGTGAATATGAGCTGCTGCAGACCTCATCTTCAGACCTTTGCAAACACATAGTTCCTTGTCTCACAGTCAAGCTCTTCCTTTCTGACATCTCTTAATGTAGCACACTCAAAAGTCAGAACGCATCCCCTCTTTACTGGGAGTCACTAATAGCTACAGGTAGAGATTATGACTCATAGGAAATTGCATTGTCCCAAAAATAAAATATTAAACCAATTCCCTAGCCTTTTCTTAAAATCACCATGGTGTTTGATCTTAAATATGCCTTCTTGTCAAACAACATGCTGGTTCAGCAGTGAGCAGAGTCTTCTCTTTGGGGAAGTTTTGCAATATTTTACTTGGATATGGTTACTCCAGTGGTTTTCTTCTTTCTGTTTTTTCTTCTTTAAATGGAGCGCAAAACATTACCTGTGGTAGTAAAAGAATGGTGAAATGAGAGAATGAACGATCCCATTAAAAACTGTGGAGTGCCATCACACGTGCTCTTAGGTACATGCTGGATAATACAGGGCTGTTTGCAGAGGTCTGCTTTTCCTGCTGGGGCGGCTCATGTAATAAGCATTCAGTGAAGCCACAGGTAAAATGCACTGCTGCCTGAGGTCACCAATTAAGGCAATGTATGAAACCTGAATGAAATGTTTCCCCAACCCTCCCTACCTCTGTTTGGGTGCACAAAGCTCAATTAGGCACTCAAGAGTTTGGAGATCTCTTTTAACAGAAACTTGCATAAATACCTTAATGCATCAGGCTGATACTTGAGGAGATGTGCTTTATTACCCCTCTATGCCATTAATTTGTTGAGAGCCCCGAATACCTCAGTTCCTCCTCTCTCCTTCCCAAAAGGATAAATGGCATTTCTGTCTCTGGGGACACCTCTGTTAGTTGTCACATACAGTCGATGTGAGGCAGGCATGCTCTGGCTTGCTTGCCTGCTCCCCTTCACACCCAGGGGATCCAGGCTCTAAAGGGACTGCAGCAGAGAAGGGTGAGGGCGGCAAAGTGGGCACAAGAAATGCCCTCTTGGTGAGCACATAAGCACAAAATTGGAAAAACAAACAGCCACACTCATCTGGTATCTGCCAGCATTTCAAATGAAAGTCAATCATAACCACACCATACCCCTGAGATGTCAGCACTAGATCTTTTCTGGGGAGTTGCAAAATGCCCAAAACCTCCTGTCAAATTCAGCTCATTTTAGCCGTAACAGGGACCCACATGTCACATTGGTCCTTAACTCCTTGCTGCCCAAGCTGTGTCAGCTCCCTGATAGTTTTCTGATGTTAAAGTTGCTGGGTTTGACCTCAGGATCCATGTCTAGTTTGAGGTGCCAGCAGCAGAGATGTCCTCATCCCCAGTGGTGCCATGGGAGCCTGGAGAGTGGAAGCACCACCAAGACTGGGTTAAACTGGGGATTTGGGGGGGGTGGAGGCAGCAGGTCCCTTTCCCTGTAGGCTCCTTGAGTCTGCATTTTGGTACCCCCTACCCTTTCAAGGTCAATGCAGTGACCTTGAGGGCAGGCTACAACGTCTGTTTATTTTCCCAGGCTCTTCCTTGCAGTGGGAGTGGGGCAGAAGGGTGAGAATGGCAGGGAGAAGGTAGTATCCTTTGTGGGGGGAGGCAAGGGGGGGCTTACTTCTGCTTGTGGCTCTACAGAGCTTGCACCCAGTCTACAAACTAATTAAGATATTTCCTCTGTTAAAGAATAAACACCCACACATTGAAATCACACCAAAAAACTAATAGCGTGGTGAATCCAACATTGCTAAAAGTAAAATTCTTTTTTACCTAGACAGAAATTATTCCAAAATCAAAAAGAGGACATAGTGACACGCTGGCTAGAAAAAAATAAACAAATCCATTTGTTTTCTCACAAGAAGTCCATGTAAGCTGTAAATCCTGACCTGCATTAATTAAATTTCACTTTTAGAAAACAGTGGTGTAAATTCCCCTTAATCCACGAAGTCTGACTTAACTTGGGGGGTGATGGGAGGAGATTTCTTGATTCCCAGCAAAGATCTTTCTTGCATCCACTACAGAGCCTTAGTCTTTATTCCATCGTACAGTGAAAGAAATGCAAGGGGGTTTGAATGCTGGGGAGAAAAAAAAAAGGCAAAGGAAAAAAAAAAGAAGAAAGAAAAAAAAAAGCCGCCTTCTTTGTGTCCTTATCTCTCCCAATTCGTGTTACATGTTGCAGCAAAGAGCAGGGGCGCTGAAGCCGAGCCCAGAAATCCGACTGGATTTGACGACGCCCCCGGTAAACAGCGTGGCACAAAAGTCCATTGTGCTATGAGATAACTGCGGGGCTGAATGGGGGAGGCTGTCACGGGGGGGATTGTTGGGCCAGTCACCATCGGATCACAGTCGAGGCCTGAATTCCTTTATGGTTCATCAGGGCCTGTTGGTACCACAGAAAGTGTCATGATCCTTTTTTTCACTGGGGCCAGATGGTGTCCTTTTCTGAGGCCTTCCTAATGCCCGGTTTTCCACATGTAAAACTCCTGGGAAAATGACCTAACTCACAGCTGCTTAGTGAGGCTTGAGCAGGTCTTTAGAAAGACTTCTGTCAGGAACAAGGCGGCCGTACCACTCCGGGGGAGTAGGGGGAGGCCACCAACACAAACCTACCCCTCGCCGTCTATATTTAAGCGGAAATAAAATCCCGCCTGGCCAGCGCCAGCCTGCGCGGGCCGGGCCGGGGCCGGCGGCAGAGGCACCGTCGCTGGGCAGAGAAGTGCCAGGAGGGGCCATGGGGCCGGCAGCCGCGGCAGCCGCTTTCCCTTCCCCGGCGAGCAGATGGCCTGAATAAAAACATAGAATGTGGTCCAGAAGGGTCGGGAGAGGACAAAAAGTGAGAGGTTCCCCAGGCCGCGGGCAGCCGCCCGGAGAGAGGAGAGGGAGGGAGCCGCCGCTGAAAGGGGCGAGGGAGAGAGGGGGCTTTTGATCTCGGGAGGGCCGTGTTTGCCCGCTGCCTCTCCTCGCCCCGAATGATTCCCCGAGGAGCGGCAGGACCGCAGGTGCGGCGCTTAGAAAGCCCAAAGCCTTTTCTGTCAATAAAATAATGCCTGGCCAGAAGAGCGCTCCCAAGGCTGCGAGGGATGCAGCCTTGCGAGGGATCCGTGGCGGTGCTTATTTTCCCCAATCAAGGCGTTAGCGATAATTATCTGGATAACTTTTAGCCACGGTAGTTGACCTTTTAGCCTTCACTGTACATCACTGGATCGGGATGTTTTCACTTGCCTGGCATTGGCAGGGAATTTTTTGGTTTGGGTTGATGAAAGCATCCAATCCAGCCTTTGCACTTTTTTTTTTTCAGGAAGCGCTATGTTTCCAGCCGTACATCTGTCAGTGTATCTGCAGATATTTCAGCAACTGCTATACCTATCCTATATAAGTTTTCCGATGGTATTCTATTTTCAGAAGCCTGCACATCACAGTAAACATACCAACACTTGGTTTTATTTTACTTGTTCTGTGACCCAGAACATGCTTTAATCCTAGTGTTAAATACATTTCCCCTCATATATTTTGAAGTTTAATGTGAATATGGGAAGCTCCAATAGGATTTCTTTCCTGAACATGGCCATCTAAGAAATTATATAGAGCTGTTTGAAAAGTAGCTATAATTGTTATGGGGAAATTGTGACTAGATTTTAATAAAAATTTTTTTAAATTAAAAACTGAAAGCCAGGACTGAACAACTAGGCTAAAACTCTTTCAGTGCTGATATGTTAAAAATCAATTTTGGTTTCAAATATTTAATTTATGAAAAAAAAATACAAAAATATGCTTGCTCTGACATTTTCCATTTTCAGACATACACAGAACACTTCTATGAATGTTTTTCTTTTCCGGCTAAAATCTTCTTTAAAATGTGTTTTTAGTTCCAACAGAATCCCAATCCTCATTTTTTGATTTTGCAGTCAGAGCTGAGTGGAAAAGAAATGTACGATTGATCTCAGGTAGGTATTGTTCAAAGATTTCTTTCTGTGCCTTTTAAGAATACAAGTTAACTTTGTTACAGAACATACATCCAGGGCATAAAAAGATGATACAAAAGAAAACAAGTAATTTTTCAGTCTCACCTTCTCAGCTAAAAGAATAAAAGATGGAAGAAGTGTGTAAAGATGCTCTTAATTGCTCAGAATAGTCATTTTTCCATGCTTTCTGTGAGTGAAACTTAAACAAAAGCAGCCCAAAAGTGTTTGACCATTCCATACTGCTCTGTACTGGAGCATCTGCCTTTGACCCAAAAACTACTGACATCCGTGAATTTCGTTTCTCTTTGGTAACTTGCAGATTATTGATTTTATCGTTTGCCTGACATTTCACAGTGCATTGCCTCACTTACAGAAATGTTCAGCATTTACACTGTGATGTGAACTGTCATAAAGTGAGGTAACATTCCATAAAATCCTAAGGGGAAAAACACTTTGATGAGATGCAATCCAACTTGGAAGGACTGTATTTTTTCTCAAGCTGTTCTAGGCTCACTCACCCTGAAAAAGCACATTTCAGAAGGGACAAGATAATTTTAAATAAGAGCTGCTGTTTAAAAGGAAAAACAAAAAGGATGAAATCTTTTATAGTAACAAGAGCAGGAGTCACTATTGGTGTGTAACGTAAAAGAAGTGAAATGCACATGTACTTGCTATGCTCCGCTTTCAGCAGAGCAACAAAGTTCAAGAGGAACAGCTTGTGCTTTACATTTTTGATCTGCTCATTCCCCTTCTTGTTCTAAAATGTATCACTGGGCCTGAATACCCCCAAGAAATCAGGCAGAGGCATCCGGCACGTACTTAGGATCTGTGTCTTGCAACAGAAGGAGCCCGAGAAAGAGAGCCAGCCCTTCTCCTGCTGGGTCAGTCACATGCAGTCAGGCTTTTGCATAGAGCTAGCCTTCTGTCTCCTTCTTTTCAGGGGCAGAGTAACATTTTGTACTGACACAAAGAAATTCTTCCTTCTCTTGGTCATAAAGACCCACAGCACTAGATCCTCTTTATCAACTGCTCTTTTCTTATAGGATGCAATATATTTTATTTACATATTAATTGATCAGTTTGTCCGGAAAACTTGGAAAGCCCAGTGGTTCACAAAAACATAAACCACTCTACTTGCAGTCATTGCTGAAACTCAAAGAAAACAGCAATCTCTGTGCTTTGCCTAACTCTCCATAATCTATATCCTCTCCATTATACATGTTACTATTGTGCAGGGCTCATAGTTGGGATGTAATTAGTTAAATTTTATGGATGACAAAGCAGAGAAACAAACTGCAATGAAATTATTACCACAGATGAAACAAAAGTATTTGGCCACATTCTTCTTCTTTTGGGAAAAAGATCCCTGTAAGATGCCTGGCTTTTCATTGCCTTTGAAAGTGGCTGTGCAGTTTTTGAGACACGTTGCAGTAAGCGTTCAAAACCTTTTGTCCCGTGTCTTGGGCACATACCTACAAGTGCACATACAATACAAAAATGCATTTCCTTCCAGACTCTGCTGTTATTTCTTGTACTTTCCATATGCTGCTATTAGCGTGATGCAGCTCACCAACAACCACATGGCTTGTAATGCAGGAGAAGCTACAGCAAAGATAAATGACAGGAAGATTTTCTGGCTTTGTGAGTTTTCCTCCTAGTCCAATCAGAATCTTGCAATTTCTCTTGGTCTGGTAATTGAGAAACACCAAATGAAATTACTAGATGTAATTTTAAGACAAACAAAAACACTCCTTCACATACAGCATGTTTGGGCTCCCGGTACTGTGTAACTTCTCCCTAAAAGAGGATGTGGAAGGCAAATGGGCCCAAAAAGCAACTACACAAAGCCAGAAAATAAAAGTCCAGTGGATAAGCACATCTGTGTCAGGAAATTCCTAAATTATAGATAGCTGAAAGCAGACTGCCATGGGAAGGGTCACTGCGTGCTGTTCTCCTCATAGTCTTTCCCTAAGCAGTTATTACTAGACACTGTCAGGGACAGGAGCAGAAGGACCTTTGGTCTTGTTCAGTACAGCTGTTCTCTTGTTCCTCTGTTCTTATTTTATTCCAGCAACAAAGTCTATTTTTATTCTCCCTAGAACTGGGGCCAGCACACTGGAAAGGATTTTACTAGGAATCCAGACTGCTGTGAGTGTTCATGGTACACACAGGGACACTTTTTTTCTTTCTTTATCTGTACATGGTGGCTGTGTCAGAGGCATTCTCTGTCTTCTCCATCACAGGGTGCTGAAATGCATTGCAATCAAGAGGCAATATACTCAGTGATTGCCTGAAAACAACATTAATGTCCTAACATGGGTAGTTTGACACCTATGTAAAAGTAAGGATGGCTCCTCTCCAGAATATGTCTGTCACCAGATACTATCTATACTGAGAGCTTCAAAAAAGGCATGTAATTAATTCACAGGAATGATACTAAAATAAGCCTACTGTGTAGGATTCCTTAACTTTCTGCTGACATGGATATCACCAGAGGAAAACATGAATCTGAATGTCACAGTTAAAATCTGTAATAGATGTGTGGATCTGTGTGGAAAATGCAAAATAACTAACCTTCACACACTGAGTCCCAACTCAACCCAAGCAAAGGACCAGCCTTAAATTCTGTTTCGGCCTTCTTTCCTATGTAATGTTTACGGGAAAATCTCATGTCTAGCAAGGAGCATCATTCATTACTGGATAAAAACATTCCGTTTTATTCTCAGAAGAGAGTAGTTATAAGTCATGCTGACCTCTTCACATGTCAGACAGTCAGGAAGCCTATCAATAGTATGCTGCTAGTATGTCCTAGAGATAGATTGGCTCCAGAAGGGCTCTCTAAATTTGCTGTTGTCCAGGACTGGTGCACAGGAGGGATTTAGCCTCCATGCTGTGGTTGGTTTGTGATCAGACTGCACCGGAATTCTTGCCTGGCACAATCAGTGCCATGTCTCGTGCCTGGGCAGAGAAATGGGATGGAGCAGGGAGGTGGCACGGCAAGGGCTGGAATCAGAAATGGCTGAGCCAGATGAGTTGCATGCTAAGCTGATCTCCATTCGGGCCGAGGCAATAGGTGGGCAGCACTTTCCCCATATAGCCCCAGGTATGACCCAGCACAGAGGCCAGAGCAGTCCTTGCAGCCCCTGACAAGTGGAGGCATGAGTCACATTTCCTCAGTGTCTGCACGAGTGATGCCGTGTACCCGTGCCACAGGTCCCTCACTGCCATCGGCAGGCCTGTTTAGCATAGATGGATCGTGGCAGCGCTGCAGCCTTCAGTCTAATGCCAGATGAAATTTATTAGAAATGTAATGCCAACTTGGAGAACCAATGTAGAGTTGTCCTTAGTGTCTGCACAAAGTAACAGAGTCACCAAACACACTCACACTTCAAATCACAGACTTGCTCCAAATGTGCTAGAAATTGTCCTACACCAAAACCTCAGCGCAGATTACCTCCAGAAGCCTGGCAGAAAAAAACATGGATTTGATCTCTCTGGTAACTTGACAGGCTGCTGTATCCAAACAACCACATTTAGGAAAGCCTGGATTTCCGTGTGAACACTGCCCTTCTGGTGGATAAATCCAGCCCTCTTTACTGGGTAAATTCACATATACTGATGTAAATTAGCAGCAACGACTATACAAATAGTCAAATCAGAAAACTGCACTGATGGTCAACTAGTATCAGCAGCAAATCAAGCCTATAAATGCCTTTGACTGTGGATCTCAGTCTATTAGAAGTTATGTACCCCAGTAAAGGCTCCTGGCATGGTATTCTGCAGCAAATAAATACCCATTTTTCGTTGCTAACCTGTCTTCTTGGTGACTCACCCAGGCAGAGAGCTCCCATCCGGGTTTATAAGAATAAGCAGTTTGATATGGAATTTCATAACATACTTACATGTTGCTCACATCCTTCTGTTGAGCTAAATTGATCTTTTTTCTTCTCATTTCCTGGCTAGATTGCATTTGGTCTATGAGTAAACACAGTGTAGCTGCCCCCTTTTCCCAGGCTTTCTAATGAGAATGTGCTGTCTGATCAGGTGCATGCACTCTGCTGTCATTTGCAGCCTGACCTGAAGGTCAGAGGTGATTTGAGCAGGCTCAGGGATGCATACAAATCACATCCTCTTGTCTGTCTGTTTTGTTGACTGGTTCTCCTCAGGGTCATGGCTATCTTAAGTAGCAGCCTGAAGGATAAAGTGCGCCCTGTCTGAGCTGTAAAACTTTGACTTTGGACCAATTGCATCTGACATACAGCAGCATGAGGGTTGGTTTAGCCTTTGGATTCAGAACAAATCACTGGCTATCAATAGCTGATAGTGACATGCAGTTTACTGAATGTCCCCTTTTCTCTGGCAGCTGTATATTCTTTCAGAGAAATGGATGTGTTTTTAAGTTTCTAAGGTCATGTTTTAAATATGATGTTGCACACACTCCATTAGAAAGTAAGTGTAGCAAATAAATAAATAGCTAGAAAATGTTATGCTGTTTTATGAGTTTGCTCTTGGGTTCCCAGGTGGTGCATAGTATGGGAGGTGGAGGAATAGACATAAAATGGCATGAGAATGACCTACTGTAAAACAAAATTTTTTTAGGATTAGCTCACTTACTGAAAACTTTTCAGGAATGATACTGAGGAACAGCCATCCAGAATAAAGCACTCTGTCCTCAGGACTGGTGTTCTGGAGGGAGCTCTTTGCCAACACAGCTGCACCAGCATGGCAGTCGATGCACGGGGTTACAGGAGCAGCATGCTCTACCCAAACCCTCCCGCTGTGCACAGACCACCAGGCCCAGCCTCACAGTCCCCGTACTGCTCCTGCCACCATGACGGGGCTTGCCAGTGCAGCAAGCACCCACTCGTGCTGAACCCAAAAAAGGAGAAGTTTTTCAGGCCACCAAGCAGGCAGCAAAGAGTTACGGCTCTCAGCTGGCATCAGCTCGGGCCAGATTCTAAGCAGTGACCTGGAAGCAAGCGGCTCCGTATCACCCCCATGGGTTGCCCAGCCCCCTAACACTTCACTTATTAAAAGGCGACTCCAGGACTATGTCAGTGCCCTTGTGCCTCTGCAGCATCATACTAAAAACCCCACTCTGTCTCATATGTAAGTCAATTTCACACAAAGGAACCACTCTTTTATTGGTCAAAATGGCTTCTATTTATTATTCTATTAAGAGTCATATTGCTTTTGTCAACAATTGTATCTGTTTTATTTTATCAGCTCTGCTGTCACAGCACTCCTTGAAACTTTTTGCCAAGTTTCTAGTGGAGAATTATACTGAGGGGAACCTTGTGTTCTCATCATATTATAACTTGGTAGAAAAAGAAAAGGTTGTTGTTATCATTTATTTATTTATTTATTTATTTATTTATTTATTTATTTATTTATTTATTTCAAATTTTAAATCATCCATAAACCCAGAATACCTGAGATGCCATTCTCAGTAACGACCATGTTACATTTTTTGGTTTATCCATGTTATAGAGATTATGCAGGACTTACAAACTTTTCATAGAGTGCATGTGTAGGACTCCAGTGATTATAAAGAAACAACCTGGACAAGAATTTTTCTACCAAAGTGGATTTTTTTCACTGAACAACCTGATTATTTCATAACTTCTTTTTTTCCCTCCCCACAGAAAGTTCTTCACTATCATAAAAAAAAATTAACAATCATATTAAGAAATGACACATTTTCAGTTTTCAGCCAAATGTATTTGTGTTTTGGGTGAAAAGGATGAAAGGCAACTGTTTACAAAAGAAAATTTCATTTTTCAGACTAGTTATGATCAAGCTGTACATAGTACAGCCTTAAACTACCATTAAGTAATAAAATATTGATAGTACACAAAAACTAGTTAATTTATTTTTGACAGGTCTAATCATATCTGAAGACTAGTCCCAAGATCTTTCAAGTCTTAGTGAAATAAACAAAGGGTTCAACATAGGTAGAATTTCAGCTTTAATGATATCATATCTGTGAATTGTGAAGCGATGCTACAAGATGAAGAATTGATAGCAGCATAATAGGATATGTTCCTTTCCCAGCAGAATCCAGCAGAGGATTGTAATAGTTCACCAGGGGAAGTAGGGTTAAAAACCTCTGACCCCTGATATCATATAAACATTGCCAAAAAAAATAAAACCCTTGATTGACAGTGAGATTCGTGACTACCTCAAGTCTGCTCTGAAATCTTTGCTGATAATTACTGGGTTGAGTGATATGAGAAATGGGCAAGAAGGGTATCAGCCACATGAGTGTACATACTCAGAGACCTGAGCATCTCTAATAAGAATTGATGTAGTGTGTCATTTGTAATTTAATCAGCAGCATTACATCTTGATAGCAAAAGGACAATCATGAACATTTTCACAGTAAAGTAAGATTAACAGACACACACCCCAAATCTCTGCTGCATTAAAGTAATGTTCCAGTTTTGACAGTAGCTGATAAATAGAAGAAATGGTGAGTTTATGCTGACATGTGACCCTGAGCTCGTCCCGGAGTGTTGTAGGCATTTTGCTGCACGTGGCACTAAGTGCCTAGCACTGACCTGAGACTTTTTGTGAGCACAGGCAAAGCAGTGCCAACCCTGATCCAAATTTTGGCCTCACTCTTTTCCTGTGGCTGTTGTATCCCAAAATCCAGATCTAGATCCAAATATGAGCCTCTCACAGCTAGGTCCATTCCAAACAGATCCTTTTTTTCTTTTTTTATTTCTTTTTTTTTGTTCCTTCACAATTTGTTTGTAAGTTTGGGAGCCATCTGCTTTACCTTCATGTCCAGGCTTCCCTGGAGGCATTCAGTATCCCAGCATGCACCAACTAGAGCCTGCCTGACATGCAAGAAAGCTCCATGGATATTTGGAAGAGATCTACCCTAAAGCCGATTCCTAGGAGTTAGTCATCTCAGCTGAAGCTCTTCAATTTAGACTTTCACTGTAATGGTGGAAAATAGGCCCCTCTAGAGGCAATTTGAGCAGTGTAGCTAAAAATCTTAAGGTGAATGGTTCACTGAAAAGATTTTTTATTCTCTCTCTACCCTCACTGAGGAAAAAACAAAGTAGTTAGGATATCTCTGTTTCAGACTTCTGAAGTGAGGTGAGTTAAATCCTTATTCTGCTTACTCTCTCCAGGAAATCCAGTGTGCAAGCTCTCCCAACATCTGTGTCAACATCTTGTTAATCAAAACTTTAAGATTTCTCACCAACTATGTCTGAGTAATATTTTTTCTTTTTTTTTCTTTTCTGTTTTTAACAATGCTCGGTTGTGAAGGCTGAAAGAATTAGCAGTAAATTTACTCATGGGAAAAAGCACATTATGACAATGAAGCAAAGGTCTCTAGTGTCTGCAGTCCCACAGTGAGTATGCGTGTTCAGATGCCATATTAACTGTCATTTATATCAGTGGGAAGAAGCAAGGAATAAATGGTGCGTGGGCATCTGTTTTCACATGCTTACCCAAGGTGCTGACTCACGTCCATAGGTCACCTGGAAGTAAAATTAGTCCCTTAGGATCCAGGCCAAATGTTCTGGGAAAATATCCCATCTGAACAGTGTTTGAGTCTTTGAAGCAACTGTTAGTCAGTGATTTTTTTCCCCATTTTTTCCTCCACAAATGTAAAATAATCTCCTTCTAATACTGTTTTCAGAGCCTTCTGTCTAGTTATACCACAATTCCATTATGTTTTAGCCTCTTTCCTCTCATCCACCAAGCCAAGAAAGGTAATTCATATTGCTGTTTTGTCTTCTAGATCCATTGACATCAATCTCATGGCACAACCTGATTTTTTTTAAGATGTGTTATTGTACATCTTGCTTCTAAATTTCACTCTGTGTTGCTCAGTACTGATTAAGCAAATATGTTAATAGTGCCAAAACAGCCAACACAAGATAAAAAAATTAGAACTATAATTTACCCAAATAACAAAGATCTGAATCTCTGACAATTATGTTAAATTGTAATGTTAAAGAGCTTAAAGAAAAGCTCATGTTTTCCATTATTTACTGTAGGTTGTTTTCATGAAGATATTCTCCTGCACTTACAGTTTTTTGGCAATATCCATATGTAATTCTCGAAGTGAGAAAATCTGGTTGTTTTCACACTTCTCTCTGTTAAAACCTCTGCTCTAATCAATGAGACTTTTGATTTCCTCAAACAGGTTTAAAAAATACCGGTTTCCATCACAGTGTATTTCAGGACTGGCTGTTTAACAATTGCTCTCCAGGAGAATTACTTATTTCTTGTTTTATTTGTGTGAGGAGCTCTACAGTGTGACAGGTCCATGAGAAAGTGAACCCAGCCGAGGAGCAGGTGGTCTGCTGCTCCTATGTTATTGCCATTATGTTGCCTTTGTTAAATTACTTCATAAACCCAAGTTTCCTCATTGTCATTTGTTAAATTTGCCTACCTCCACTCTGTGAGCACAGATAATCAGTCAAACCTTAATTGGGGTATATTTAGATCAAAGTATGCAGCCAGCGTTTGCTCCCAGTACCTGGGTTGCAAATGATAGTCACATGAGTGGCTTGCTCTATTGGACATGCTTTTTGTTTAACCATGATCATTGCTGGCAGGCGGCTTTTTGTGCAAGTGAAAAGCCCTTTAGAATTCCTCTAATTCTGACAAAGAAACTGTCTTTGGGAGGAGAAATTGAGTATTACCTTCTTGCATCTGAATAGTCTTTCAGCTCTATATTCACAGCAATATACTTCATGTCCACAGACAAGAAGCAGAAGGTTTGGATCCATGTTATTTGTTCCTTATCTAACTTCTAGAAAGTCCTGGAAGCTTGTTTTTTTACCAGTTAAGGAGATATATGTAAGGTCTGTTAGTATAGGCATGGATTTCTCTTGAGAAGTGTTGCAAAAACACTTTGCTACAAAAATCACAGACGTTGTCTTTTTTTTATTTAAGAAGTAATAAATCAAAGCAAGGTTTGTGCGGGGATGAGTGATACATCATCTTTGCACTGCTCCTCTGAGAAAGGTAGAAAATGTTTATGGAAAGATTTCCATTTTTTACGTTATTTCTGATCTGATTGCTGGTTTAATCAGTTGTTTTCAGATGGATTAAATTAGCTTTATTTATTACCTTTCACATCTTTCATTTCCTTTGGTGGCACCATCTTTTATTTATCCATATCATCGTAGCACCTAAAGCCCCCATCTGAAGTTAGAGTCCTGGTGCTCTCAAAACTACAGAGAATAAAAGGTGGCTCATTCCCTGAAGAGCCTGCAGTTTAATCAAGACGGCAAGATACACGCTACACTAAATTTGGGATACACTATTGAGAGCAAAACACCCACAATTAACTTTTAGTACTAATGGCTATTCAGGGTTCATTTGAGCAAAGATATACATGGGGGCTAGATTTTAGGGCATGTTGAGCAGCCCCATTTAGTTCAAAGTGACAAGGACATATGCAAAGCTGATGATAAATCTTCCAGGGCAGGAGGTTAGGTTGTGTGACCAGGCCATTGGACAGTTGAGGGGGAAAGCTTTCGTTAGGGACAGAAAGTTGACCTGCTCTTTGGATTTCTCTACATTTGAATGCTGAGTTAACAAAGCACAGATTTAGTATGTTTAAAGAGTCAATGTGGAGAAAATACTGTAAAGTAGCTCTGTTTTCTACAAAATTCCTCGCAGACCTTATTCTAAAGGAACTTTGCAAAGAGTAAAGGCCACTTTTGAAGCAACATAAAGGCCACTTTTGTCAGTGAAATAACTTGCTGGACTTTTTCCCCACAGATTTGTATAGAGCACTGGTTCACATCAGGGTCTGAAAAAAAATTAGTTTTGATTGTATATACATACATACAAAAGGGTAAACAGTCTGAATAAAGCCCTTTGTACTGGATTAGTGTCTTAGCTCTTTAACCCAAGCTGCAGGTTTGGGATGTCTTTGTTCAGTTCGGTTTTCGGGGCTGACCAAACCGGGTATGTTTGAGTTTCATTCCTCACCCTTTTGAGGTCTGCAGGACTGATTCCTTGCATTCAGTGCCAGCAGTACTGTAAGTGCCCGATGCTTTATTCTCTAAGCTATTCATCCTTTCAACCTTTGGCTTTTTTTTCCTTAATCCATCTACCTTACTAAGTTTTCAAGTCAAGTAAAATGTTAAATGTGCTTCAAGCAAGAGCAACACAGAAATAACAGAGAGCATGCCAAGAATTTCGGGCCATCTCATTTATTTGTTCTCTGTATGTGTGTGTGTGTATGTGTATAAATATATGTATACACGTGTGAATGTGCATGAGGGCATATGATTACCCCACAAAAGATGAATCTACCATGAGGCAGAAGTCATGTAAAGCAGATATTCCAAAGGATATTATACAGAGAAAGGCAAAATAAACACATTTCAGCAACTTCTTGCTAATATCAGAAACAAGTAATTGCTCTACATCACGAATATTTTTGTGGAGAATTCAAATGCTTAATACTGCTTGTCTGAAGCCTTGATGACTTTTTTTTTTGGCTGCAGGGGACAAGAGGCTTACACACATGCCACCACTTCAAAGATTTGCCTTCTATTAATTTTTTACTTAAGCTTCAGAGTGTTAAATTGTTCAATTTAAGCCGTGAATATATTTTATAAGATCATCCTAGCCCACCATTTTTCCCAAAATAGAGAAGTTCAGGATATTTGGCAGTTTCACCTCCTCACCAACACACTGCAAAATATATATGAATAATTTCTTTGAACCTCAGCAGCTTGTGATACAGAGAAACACAAGTTCAAACCTTAGTCTTTCCTTAACGATGGAAATAGACTGTTCTAAAAATAAGTGCTGAATTTGATGATTTAGATTTAAAAAAAAAGCACGCCATAAATAGAAATGCGTTGTAACTTTTCCAATTGGAAATTAAAAATAATGGGCTATTTTCCATTTCCTTGTGGGGCTTTCATGAGCTGAATCAATACAATGAAATGTTCTAGTCAGCAAAATAAATCAAGAGCCTTTTACTGTTTTTATCACAAGAGATCCCCAGTGAGGTGAGGGAGGAGAACAGAAGAGAACGCATGACATTATGCAACTATCCTACATCAGAGTGCAAGTCCGGTTGCTGCTCTTGAGCTAAATGCTGGCTCTACTTAGCCAAAGCTGGGAAAAAGAAGGAAATGTGGGATTGCCAAGAACAGGATACAGTGTCTCTAATCTGTTTCAATTATACAGAAAAAAATGGGGATCCGCTAATTTCCTGTGCTCCCACCATGACTTGGAGACCTTTCGTTCATACATTCCTGAGGATAAGAGGCTGCATGACATTACTGCCCCAAAGGCAACTGAAAAGTTTCCCACCTTACCTCTGTGAGACCTGGACCAGTCTGAAATGCAGGATTGAGCCTGATGACGTGCTACAGATGGGACCCACAGTGGAGTTCTTTCCCACACAGTGGCTCTGCCATGGGGGCTTCCCACTACTCACCATGGTCTGGGACTCAAGAGCTGCCTGTCTGCAAATACTATTTAGAGCCCTGGGAACACATCACCAGAAAACCACTCTGGCCACTGGGTTCCACCTCATGTTGTATTTTGCAGGAAATGGTTGTATTTGTTTCAGAGAGAAGTCCTGCTGTTTCGGATTAAGTGCCTTTGCCATCTGCTAAAAGAATGGTAAAACAGCGCACAGTCAGCTGTTAAAGAACAGAGACAGAAACTCAGTGCAGAGCCGTGTTCTTGCTAGCTCCATGGCAAAAATTCCCATATCATAGGGTGTTCCATTATGTTTTTTTGTGACATTTTCATCTTTCTAAAAGTCAAAGGAATTCTAGTGTCATAAAGTACAGCTGAACTAGTTTATCCCAACATGCCTCTGCTCTCTGCAGCCAGCACCACTTCCAGGGCAGGATCAGGCACCCTGGAGGAAAGATCTCCGGGGTGCCAGCCACAAGCAGGTCACTGCAAACATATGGACACCCATGCTCTGAACCCTGCTATTAAGGAGGAAAAGCTGTGAAGGCTGCTGACCTATTTCTTTCTATGACCGATTTCATTTGGTTCTTTTAGGCTTGTCCAACTGGCAGGGACTGTGGGACAATAGACCTTCAGACCTAGGCTGACTGGCAGTAGATGGGAGTACCTGGAAACTTGCCACTCCTGATTGCTCCTTCAGAGCAGACCATTTCAAAGCTGGTGTAAGGAAGAGATGTGCATCAATCACAAAAGTGCTATTACTCTTGCTAATAACAGTAGATGATATATAGAAGGCTATCAATGAGCTTAGATTTTTGGATTCCCTAAGGCTACTGTTACCCAAGTAAATTAAACAACTTGAATGAAAATCCTCTGGCACTGAAATTTAATTGTCTGAACCATTAAATTGCTAGAAGGGTCCTTGGCACAGTTTTGACCAGTCCTGCTAGTGCTCTCCCAATTCCTGGACATGCTACTGTTAGGTAGTCCAGAGACCATTCCCATTAGGCAGTCTGTGTATATATGGATTCAAGCTGTTTCAGGCCAGTTGGCCAGAAAACAGTCCTGGGCATGTTTGATTCACTCACATAGATGCATCCAAACTGTACTGAGGTTATTAATACAGATACTCTGTGTCCTAGGCACCAGGCTTTGGACTCTCTGAACACATTAGACCATATCCTCATGATGCAGCAAGGCTTGTTGTAGAAGACTCACCAATACTAATGTGTTTCAGAAGTCTGCAAATCATTTAGGATCTTAGGGAACTTCCTAACATCAACTCTGACCGAAGAGACACTTTACTGAGTAGCCTGTGCCCAACAGTGGCAAGAAAGAGATATCTAGGGAGCGATATAAAAACAGTACAAAGCCCTCTTATACTTTTCCAAATATCAGCAATTTGTAGTTTAGGTATTTGATAGCTTAGCATCCTTCAGTCTTGAGAAATACTGCATTGTCTGTTGTAGTGATAAAATGACCTTTTTGCTCATATTTATGGGCAGAAAAAGGAAGTACTGATATTCATCTAACTATCCTGGAAGGGCCAGGTTGAGTTCTGCTCCTCGGGCTTTCCTGGGAGCTCTTTCTGCATATTCTGAGCACTTTGGGAGTGACAGTGCAACATGCACAGGGAAGATAGACAGGTAGATGGAGGAGGGATGTTTAGCCTGCAGGCTACTAAAAAATATGTGCTCCCCCTGATAGTTACTGTGTGCTGTTTTGCTCACTAGTTGAAAGGATGAAGGGAAAGCTGGTCACCTCCTACTCCTTTTCCCACTTAACAGCTTGCTCAGCTAAATGTTGTACACAGAAATGAAGAAGGCGTCTAGGAAAGGGTGAGGAACATATTTTGCTCTTAATTTTGAATAGATTGGCACATGTGATTAATGAGTAAGGTACTGGTCACTTTGTGATGAGGAGCCATTCCAGTGTATCACAGGGGTCCTACAAGACTGTATAGGACACCTACTTTAGTCCATATTTGGCTTTTATGGCAATAAGCCTGGACATTTTAATTAATTCCTCCAGCAACATACCGTGAATATAAATCCAATGTCAATTAACGTTGTTTTAACTATTGACAGCAAGGAGAAATAGTGATCACTGTATGTCAATACAGTAAGTTAGAATCTTTTAAAAACCTAAAAATAAATGTTGCACAGATAAATTTGTGCCTTCAAGACCACATGAAGCAATGCAGATGGGAAGCTAATGGATATTTTCTTCTCAGAGGACAGCAAAAGAGGACACTTGGAGCATTTCAGGAGTCCCCTTGTCATTGGTGCCTTGCAGGAATAGAGGGAGATGTGAACCCCAAAATAAGGCAGTTTGACAGGCTGGACACTGTGCTACACCAAAGGCTGAGAGAGGCTTTTTGCCCTCCCCAAAAGCCACCAGGGTGGTCTGTTTGCCTCTCAGTCATCCTTATGAGCTCCCTCTAACCCCATTCTGTCCTTTTCTCTCCCATTTACCATGCTTCAGAAAACATCATTGTATTCCTCCATCATTTCACCCTTCCTTTGGGGGTGTGTGTGAGCGTTGTCTGAACGTGTCCTCTCTTCTCTGGGTTCATTTTCCCTCTGATGCAAATCAAAGACAGTGAGGGCCCCAGTCCCTGGTCACTTCTCTGTGTCAGCAGCTGCTCTAAAATCCAAGCAGCTTGCCCCTAAATTTTAACCTGGCCATACAAACAGTGATAAAATTGTGATTTTTTTTGTTTTAATTTTTTTTTTCCCATTTGGGCTTGGCCATGACAAACTGTGACAGACATACCAAAAGATCCCCCATTTTGGTAGACCTCCTGAGCTGTCATAAGAAAGAAACATGTATGGAAAGGAAACAGAGGAGCTGTGGCAATTTTTGAGGATGGGGAAAAAATGCCAGGTGTAATAGGGTTATTAGGGTCCTGGCTTGACTAGCTAAAGAGAAGCAGCAGAGACAGGCCAGTAATTGTGTGTGTTTCTGTAAGCTGACCTTCCTTTGAAGGATGCTACCGTGCCGCACCTCCCCCCAAGGAGTAGAGTTCTGCAGATAGAGGATGTGAGAAACTAAGAAAATTTGCTTTTTTGCTGCTCCTTGCCTGGTGCCTCCTCTTTGCTGCAGGAACAGGAGTCATCTGCACGCTCGATTACAGCACACTCTCTAATTTATGTTTTCACTTTTTAACATGCAGCATACGATAACCTGCATCCTACAGCAGCCCAAAGGGATGGAAACCTCTGTTCTGTAAGACTTGGCCCATTTAGCTCATTGCCTCGAGTCTGAGGGCACTGATGAAATTGAGAGTCAGGAAAATGGTTCTAAACTTTTTATCTGACAGTACAATTGAAGTGACTGTGCTTCTAACCATCTGACTTGTAACACATATGGTGTTCCTAGCTGCCCACTACTGCTTTTGCTAGTGCCACTGAGCAAAGGTGAGAGAATAATAGCTACTATGACAAGAATAGAGAGTAGGAAATGACAAGTTGCATATGCATTTGCACTGCATATTGCAGTGTGATTTGTCTTTTTATCTGAACATCTCCCATTTTTACTGTAAGGTCTAGCACAGAATTAAGCAAATAGATTATATCTCTGCTTCTACTTTTATTTCTGCCCTTCCTGGAAAAAAAGAAACCTTTATTCTGTATTTACCCAAAATTATTGCTTTTACTACTGCATTTACATTCCCTGTGCCAACCAGTCCAATCTGTGATTTGGGGAGCTGCTGGATCTCCAAGTCTCTGACGGATTCTGGTTTTATCAGACTGATAAGCTCTGGCTTTCAAAAGCAGTCTCCTGGCCTGCATTGCGCCCCACTGAGGGTACATGGAGGTGAGTTATGAAACCCTTGGCTACAGCAACTACCTAACACAGGCACAGATCTCCTGAGGTCTAGAAGTCTTGTCAGACTTTGAAAGATGTTTATAAACCATTCCAAAAGCTTGCACATCCTCACTTTCTTGTGTTGGTGAAACAGTTTTTGCTGTGATTGGTGGGGAAGAATACCCTATTGCCGCTGGACTGTTGAGAAAAGAAGAAGGGTGGTTCAGGGGTTCTGAAGCAGCAGTCGCTTTTAACCAACCATTGGCTCCCTCCAGGATAAATCTATGGCAGAGTGACACAGTGGAAGAGACCTTGGGAGCTGGCCAAGCAGTCAGAGAAGCAAGTGGATGTGCAGACAGTGAAGGAGATGTGGATACAGACGGGGATATGGATATGGNATATGGATATGGATATGGATATGGATATGGATATGGATGGGGTTGGGGATGCAGGCACACCTGTGGCATTCAGGACAGGTCCATCTCTGTGGATTTCATAATGTGCAGTAGAACATCAAATGATTTACAACTGCAACAAAGTTGCTTATGGGCACACAGCATTATAGAAAGAAATAACCCAAAAGAAATGCTGATAGTAGAACAGTTTTGAAGTACTATCCTCAAAAATGGCCTTTTGATTTTCTGCCTCAGTTTTCTTATCTGTAAGTAAACTTAATATTTAATTCAGGCATGCTATTTGGTTTAATTGGTTGATAGGTTTAGCTTAGAAAGTTAAATGCTCTGTGCATTTTACTTAGTTTTGCTTACCATTAATTTAGCTACTACTTTAATGAGTGGCCCTAAGCTTTTCCTGTGGGCAGCATCTGAAGCCAGAGCTCTGTCAGTCTCTAAGCAATGAGGGACATTCCTCTGACTGTCCTTGTCAGAGCAGGAGGAAATCTCGCAGCAATTTTCCACAAAGGTCTCTTGGTGTGGGCCATGGACCAGAGCAGCACAGGGTGTTGCCTCACTCTGGTGAGTGAGGATTAGCTGGGATTAGCCCCTCTACAGGTTCAGGGAAGAAGTCTCATGTAAAATGAGACTAATGAAAGCGGTAAAGCAGAGAAAGTTTCTTCCTCCTCTTCTATTCCTGGCATCACTTAGCATAGGGACTTCAGCGTAATATTATTATAACATTTTTTACAGTAGGAATTATAATTGAAATTTGTTATGTATGAGGATAACTAAAATTCGATCATTTCACACTCTTCGGTCCATGCCTGAGGACATTTTGGGGTAAATAGATTGCTTAGAAACAGCCAGTGACTACAGCTAAAATTACATTTTACCAACTGAGTTGAATGACTTTTTAATTACAACACTGATGTCCACATGCTGTCACCACCGTCTAATACTAAGATGGTATTGATTTGATTTTTAACTTTGATGTACCAGGGGAGAAAATGCAGAGTAGGGTTTTTTCTGAAATCTTTTTTCCAAAGTAGTCAAGAGCCCCAGCTCTAAAATGATGGGTTATTTTTTGTCTGTCTCCTTTTCTAATTGCCTGTACCTTGAATGTTGTTACTGTCCACCTTGAATTTGTTTAGTTGTATACAAACATTTTGAAATTAAAATGTATAATTTCATGGTATTAGTGAGTCCCAGTAACAATTAAATTTGTGCTATACATCCAAATGTTATATGAAACAACTGAAAAAGCTACCAAGCAGACATATCAGAAAGACACAGGAATCCATCTACATGACCAAAATCTCTTGTGATAATGCAATCCCTAGTGCATTAATTTCTTTAGATAGCAATTACAAATGCTTTGGAACCAAGATGTCAAGGGTCTTCTATTTTATGAGGAAGTACTTATTTTTAAGGATATATTCTGTATTGTTACTGTAGCAGAGACTGGTCACTAAGTCCTACTTAGAACAAGGGAGTCTTTTTCTTTGTGAATGCAGACTTTTCCTTCTCCAACTATGAAAATTTTTTTTTTAAATTGCCTGGGATGAGCCTTTAGTTTGCAAAAGGATTGCTACCTTGTCCATGAGCTGTGAGGAAGCCACAGCCACAAAGCATCTCTTCCTGGGTTACTCTGCTCCGTGAGAGCTTCTGTCCTGCAGACTCCTCCACTTGCAACTTGCTTAGACTCAGATGAAGAGCTAAAAGAAGCTATTTCATATCTGTATGTGAATATCAAGTAATATTAGTCCAATACATAGGCTGGTGATTCAGAACTAGGAAGAGTGGAGTTGATCCAAACCCCATTTAATTTGAAGGGTCTCTAACTACCAACTGCCGTGGGTTTGGAGGTACCTTTGCACTACCTGTGGAAAAGGTGACCCATTTACCCAGCAGGTGGGACACTGGTCTGTACAGGTATTCCTTGTCATGGTTTAACCCCAGCCTATTGGTAGAGCTGGGAATAGGGCTGACATCATTAATATCTGAGCTAACAATAAAAAAGGAAATGAAAGTGTATTAACTGCACCCACTGCATAGCCATAAAGGCAAAGGTCTGTCTGAGATTAACAAACAGCTTTTCAGTGGAGACAGGACTATAACTCACTTCAGGGGCTCTGATCTTTGATGAGTTTATGAATGAAAACAAAGCTCAAGTGAATGAATTACGGACATGATTCACTCAGTTGTTTCATACACTTTTATGGCCTTTTAGTGTTTTCAGTTGCCAGGAGGATGGGATGCTGGGATGGCCTCCAGGAACCCTTTGCTTGAGCTCTGGCTCAGTTAAAGACTTGCAGTGTGTTCTTGGGAAAACCTCTTTAATATACCTCACATCTCTGCTCCCCATCTGCAAAACAGGAATGATAATTTTGTGTCATTTGTATGTAGGTCACCACAATGTCAAATTCAGTAATGAAAAGTTCAAAGTTGTAGCCTACTGTGCTTTATTTCCCCTGTCATCAGTAGAAAGACTCTTATTTTTTCCAGCTAATATATATCTATGTATATATACCATTTCCAACCAAAAGTACTCTGTCAAATAATCAAGAAAATTTCAAATAAAGCCAAGAGAATAGGGAGAAATGAGAACATCCAAAGGAGAGAAGCAGCTGTGGTAACCAACTCTAATGCTCCCACCCCAAGGACCTCATGAAGTAGTCTTGGCAGAGTCAAGAAAACAAAAGGGAAGAAATAATTTGGACTTTTATGATGTTTTTCAAGGTTCCTAATTCCAGCCTTTTTACCACAACCCACAAGGTTGAAGAACTACATGAGAAAAATGGTGGTTTTCATGAAACCATATGGCTACTGGATCTGGACCATTCCAGATCAAACCAGTTCCTGCAACACGTGTAACAATAGCATGAGATGTTTAAAGAAAAATATTGGATGAACAGAGTATGCTTGGGTTGTTTTGTTTTTTGCTGGGGCTGAATTTGAGAATAGGACTGTGGTCAACACATTCTCTGGAAGCTTTCCTATCCTTCTGCTCTTTCAAGTAGAATTTTGTCCCAGGCTGACTGATCTTGTAAACCCAGCTCTGCCTGAGATATCTGATTTTGTAATGGATATTATCTAAAATTTTACCCTGTAGAAATTACAGTAAGTTCCATTACCCCTGTTATGACCATTACTAGTGCTGTGTACGTATTATTTCATAATGTGTATGCGTATCACTTACCACACATGAAAACAACCTCTTAGCAACATATTTTGAGTACTCTACCATCTTTTGGAGTGTGGATAAAATGAAGGGAAAACATGGGCTTTATGCAAATGGGCAGCTTCTGAAGGGTTAATGAACAATGAGGAATTTGTGTATAGCTCA
Organism: Cyanoderma ruficeps; assembly: GCA_008694505.1. Taxonomy (NCBI): domain Eukaryota; kingdom Metazoa; phylum Chordata; class Aves; order Passeriformes; family Timaliidae; genus Cyanoderma; species Cyanoderma ruficeps. The sequence continues at coordinate 7,581,457 of VZDJ01000141.1, forward strand.
TTAATTGTTATATTGCATCCCTTTATCTAAATTGTTAGTGGCCTGCTTAGTCAATTGAAACATATTACTTTGATATTAAAGCTGCAATCGAAATCTTTATTCTTGTGCATGTTCTACTTGAGAATACTAATCCTTCAGAATAGGGCAATTGGAATTATCTTGAAAAGTATTACAATTCAATAAGCCATATGCTCAAAAATAGAAACACCAGGTTCAGCCAAATATCCTAGGAACTGATGCAGTTATTTTGACTTTCCCATACAAACAGACCAATTTGAACTACTGTATGAAAAAGCCCATTAGGATTTGTATTTAAATTCTGGCCTCATATTCAAGGAAAATGAGGATGATAATTCCATGCCAGCCTGTCGGTGTCCTGAGCTGCTTTACTGGCTAGCTAGCTCTCTGACTGACATATAAGGAAGGTTTGGTGGGTCTGAACCTCAGGCTGGAGCGTGGTCGACGGCATGGAAGAAAGAGTGGACTCTAGCTTGGGTTTCACCTGGCTTTATTCCACCCGGGGAGCGGCCCACGTGCAAGAGCAAGTGCTGGGCCTCGGGTTCTCACCTTAAGTACAGGGGGCATCCCCGAGGAGGGGAGAACCCAGAACCAGTCTAAGGGGAGGGAAGGTATGACCCAGAACAGGGAAACTTAACAGAACAATGAAAGAAGGTGGTACCAGGGTACCTTGCTGAATCCTAGGGCTTTTTCCAGATCTTACAAGGTGATTGACAAGGCCTATCACCAGGGAAACACCAGGAAGTTTGGGGATGGGGGTGTCCGAACAAACCATTATAAACATATAACGAAACATACAGAACTTTAGAAAACCCAAAATGCACACCACAACACCAGCCCATCACACAAAATTAGCTTTGCTGTGGTAGTACAACAGAGCCCTGCACATGCAGGGTGGTTATTGTGGATTGTGATATGGTACATGGAGGTTTTTTATACTGGTTACATAAGCTCAGAGTATTCCAAGTACTTTATGAAGCTCTGTGAGGCATGTCTGCTCTAGATTTTCTCTCTAGATCAAGGAGTGAAAGAAGAACTTTAAAACCTCTCCAGATATTACTGAGGCTTAGCTGTCTTGAAAAAGTGCTGTTTTCACCTCAATGGTGAAATTCACCATTTGGAACACATTCCCAAATTAGGCATCTGCATTACTCCCTAGAATAAAGAAGGATGAGCATGGCCCTTAGTGCCCAGGTAGCCTAGGGATGTTGCAGAGCCACATTGCATTTGGCCTGTGTCAGACTGGCCCAAAGGTGATCAGGTGACCCTGTTACAAGCAGTTTGAGTGGAAGACAAAAGCAATAGATGGAGCAGAACAAAAAGGGAACTAAGGGGTAACACCGATGAGTAGAATTGGTGTTTAGTCACTTATGTTTTCAACCATCAACAGGAGCAGAGTTTTAAAAGAGAAGGAGGGTAATGGAATAGCCTTGAAGAGGTTTGTGGGAAAGAGGGTGTACAGGCACCTCTGCAGCCTTCTTTTAAATAAGCCTAAATCCTGAGTGGCTTCATTCACCATGCTGGAGTTGGTTAGGAGTTGCAAAAGCATATTAAGATGTGGGTTGGGCAGTAGAGTGATAAAGTTTTTGTCGTGGACATAGGGAAGTGTTGAGAAGCTCAGTGTAACCATGCCCATACACTCCAGCAGTGAGGGCACAGAGTACCTTCAGGTGTGTAGGGGATTAAGGTGCACCACTTAGAGCATTTCTGTTACATTTTATGTGACGTGGTTTTCTGAAAGACCCAGCAAGACAAAGAGCTCTCTTCATTTATTTACCCTGCTAATTTAGAATGTACTGTGATCAGCATGTGTCTGTGTATAGGTGTATCTGTGTGTGTGTGTGTGTGTGTG
>VZDJ01000141.1:7592178-7605713 GCA_008694505.1 Cyanoderma ruficeps
GAAAGAAAATGCTCTGAGAAGTAAAAAAATTCTTTCTACCTCCTGCTGACACATGCAGCTTGTCAGCTAGGCTGGCAGTCTGGGCAGGCAGAGAGGGAAACTCACTGAAAATAGAGCCTGTGTTTTGATTGAGGAGAGAGTGTGCACAATTAAAAATCCTTAGCGTTTTCGGCCATGAACATTATTCAGCTCTTATGTGGATAAAAAGGATGTTTCCCAAGGCCAATACTGGGTTTTTGCAAGACCTGCATTCCTGCTGAAACCACACTTACTCCAAAGCCTATGTGATCTCACTTATTTTTACTTGGCTATAAGGAATTCAATGGATTCTACAAGGTGTAACATCTGTCACACATCCACATAAGCATTGTTTATTGCTATGAAACGTGAGCTATGCTTACAGTTACTCACTCTCACTTTGCATCCCCCAAATGGGAATCTGCGAGGAGAATCACGGCACTTAATTTTCAGTGGTTTGTAGAGGCATAATATACAAAGTGGGCCTTCTGTAGCACACTGATAATCCTACATAATTACACATATATGCAGAACTAGTGTCAACAAACTGAAATCAAAGTCTGCTTTGAAAAAAAAATCCGTGTTATTACACAGAATAAATCACATGGAGGAGATGTGCAGCTGTATTCAGAGGCTGTCTAGAAGATGGAGAAGAAAGATGTGATTGAGCAAGGCTTCAGTTTTGATCCAGAGCTGCTGCTGACTCCCTCTTCACCTCCAGCAACTTTGCTGGCTGGGTTTCCCCAACTGTGAAAGGCAGAGGGGATAATGTTTATGTAGAGGTGTGCTGTGAGAGCTATTGGCTGCATGTATGAATGCTAATTTATTACTGGTGAAGTATTGCCCAGATGAAAGTGTTACAGCATGCAGCCTTCAAAGTGGATCTGCTGGTTGGCACTGCAGATTTTTATCTGAGAGGGCTACATAACCTAGGCACAGTCTGGAGGTAACGACCACAGGGGTAAATTTATAATCTGGGCAAGTACCGCCAGGGAGGAAACATGCAGGGAATGTGGGTCTGGAAAACAAGCATAGTGTGTTTGGCTCTGAAATTTTAGCTTTCCTTTTACCCTGTACTTTATCTGATTTTCTGGTAAGTGATAGTCTATTGATCCAAATTCACCTATGATTAAGTCCAACACCCTGAGAGCCATTCACCCATGCATACACCCAGCAGCTCACAGCAAAGGAGGTTCTGAAAATGTACACATTCTGTACTGTACATGTGAGTCGAAAGATAAAAAGTGAAATGTAAAGTATTGTTGTTTATAACTGAGAGAATTTGGCCTTTAACTAGATACCATGTTGTGTTGACATCTGTCTTCCAATGTGAAGATTTTTTGTCCCTTTTGAGCAAAATGCAGTGAATATGATGGGGTGCATCAAGTCTTTCCACCTTAATTCGAGGAAGCAGCCTACACACAGCACTTCAGTTTCATGAATGTCCAGATGGCATATTTCTGGGGGAAGGGGTGAGTAAAAGCACACGTGTGTGTGTGTATCTGTGTCTGAGTGTCTGTGTGTGACTGCGTGTGTGGACACCTACACACACGTGCATTTGACTGTGAAGCCACTGATCAGTATGTTCACAGCACAGAGGTAAAAAGGAATGTGTTTATTCTGTAACCCATAAAAGCATCTTATCATAACTGCATCTTCTGTGAACCCTTTCCCCCACCTTCAAGCAGATAATAGCATTTGCCACAACTCCAGACCGGGGGGGACTCAAATATGGGGTTTGCCAGCAGCTCACATCTCTCCAGTATCCACCTGACACACATTATTCCCTCTTTGCTCCTCTTTCTTTTACACTTCAGGCAAGAGAAGGACTCAGTCTTCAATAAACTAAGAGCAAATGACCCCTTCCTCATGTCCAGTACTTGCCTATCTTGAACAGTAAATAACCAAAGTTCAGACCATTGCCTACAAGTCACTGTGATGAGCTGATTGGTGAATATGTTCATACTGCACTCTAGGTAGGCCCTATAAATCCCACCCAGATCTCTTTCCCTTGCAATGGGCATATAATCCACCCACCTCTTTAGCCTGGGGTGCTCAATTTATCAGTACAGCTTCACTTTACTGAGGCTGAAATGCCAGGTCAAACAAGAGGAGCAGGCACTTCTCTGTGTTGCATCCTGCAGGGTGAAAATATTCATGCCCTCAAAAGTGTGGGAAGATTCTTTTCTGAGTGAGCAGAAAAACTGAAGTTGTACCTCCAGAGTGCTTAGGGGACACGCAGGCCTGGAAGTAGCAGCACACGAGAGGAGTACCCCACAGAAAAGTGACAAGATTAAAGGATCTTCTCTCCCCCGCCCCCTTCTTCTATCCCTCCCCCGAACGGGTAGCAAAATCAAAGTTAAAAATGTATCCATGGAAGGGACTGATGAAAGATTAATAATTAATTTTAGAGCAGCGATACAGCATTTTTTGAAATGTAAATTTGATGCGCAAAAGTGGCATATTATGATAAGCAGGAGCAACAAGGGAGAGTGAGTACAGGAGGGCCTGTTGCTCAGAGACAGGCTAGTGAGGAGCACTTACAGCCGCCTTTATTTTTGCTCTTCCCCTCCCTCTCTCTCTCTATGCAAACTTATTATCTGAACTTAGGAGGTTTTGAAGAAGTTTAAGGGCTGCATATCTGAGGCACAGCAGCGCATCTGTGGTTTTGCCTTGAAAGCTAAATCTCTAGTTGTGCATTGCCATCCAGTGTCTTCCCACACTTCACTTCTCCTGACCGCTCCCGTCTCTGTGGTGTTAACTGTTCCATTTCATTACTAAAATTTTCCCTTCTGCTTCTAATATTTGGATTTCATTTTCTGCCCCTTCCCCTCCCCACCCCGTGCCCGTTTCCCTCACAACTCTCCTCCTCCTTAGCTCAGGCTCTTTTGAACCATCTCCTTTTGTGCTTTTTTCCCCGTGCATGGTGCAGGCTCTTTTACTCTCCCTTTTCTTTCCTCAGCCCTGTTTACATGAGGGCTTTGAGAGCAGCTTCACCGTGCGCTCTCATGAGAGTTGTGCAAATTGCACCAGTGCTTTCCTTGGAAGAGACACTCATCTCTGGAGCCCCATGCTGTGCAAGAGTGCATCAAGACCAAGTAAGCCCCTTGATGCTGCCTCACGCTGTGATCCTCCTTTGCACAGTGTCATGTGTCAGGACGGTTTTCCCACAATGCATTCTTTAGTTCGGTGGCAGAAAAAAAAATAAAAAAAGAACAAATAATCTGCTGCCGTCACAGGCAAACACATTACCTGCAGGGCAGGGAGAGGAGCCAGTCTTCTTTCACTGAATCAAATTCACTCCCTGAAGTTGCCTTTGGATGTGTTTGTATTAATTATTGCTCAGGCGGTCCAGACTCTGACCCTTCCAACTTTTTGCCCATTGTATGTTGCTTGTTTTTGCAAGCAGCAGAATTTTGAGAGTTGTTGAGGGGGTGAAAAAAATTGTACTTTCATTCCCTTACTTGGATTCAAATGATGGCTTTATTAACGCATATCGACAGACCTAAGCTTCACAAGTACAATTAATGCCATATAAATCATTCATATCCCTGCCCTGTCATTTACGGGAATATAGCATAAACTCCATACCCTTATCTTAATTAAGCTGATAACGCACAACAGACACAGCTCCGAAGCGCAACTGCGAAGAGCCCTGAACGCTGCAGGCTCTCGCACGCACGTGTTTGCACAGGGCTCTCACGCCCAGCCAGACGTCACCTGCTGCGGCAGCTGGGCAGGCTCTGCAGCCCGCTGGAGAGCAGGAATCAAGCCCTGCATCGCTCTGTGGTTTGCTGCCAAGGTTTCGACACTGCCACGAGATTTGATGTTTCTCCTGCAGGGAACCCACACAGCTCCACAGCTGAGCCTCGGGTGTCGGCAGCGAGGCACCCACGTACACCTCCAAGCAGAGGCACTCCATCTACACCAGCCACCGCCGCAGCCCCGAGCGAGACGAGGCTGGCACGGGGAGGAGGCAGGATGCAGGCAAAAGGTATAGCAAGGCGATTTGAAATCACCCGGCTCTGCCGGATGCAGAGGGACAGGCTGCAGCGCCACTCTCGCCTGGGGCCATGTGGGATCAGTGTCCCACACACACAGCACCCAGTCCCTGCACCTGCAGGAGGGCACAAGCGAGGTGCTGCTGACTTCTCTCCCCCTCTCAGCAGCCTCGTGCATTGCCGATGTTTGCCCAGTTCGGGGAAGACTGTGCATTCTTCAGTCTAGCTGCCCTTCTGTTCGTCCACAGACCTCTTGCCTCCCTGCCCTTCACCTCTCGCCACGATGGGCAGTTCTGCCAGCCCCGACCTACAAGGTTAGCTGGCCGAACGATGGGGTCTGTGTGTGTCTGACATCAGCCCCGGGGCAGATGAGGAGGGAAGGTAAGCTGGTTTTTGGGAAGGAGGAGAAGGAGTACTCCAACAGTGCAGCTGGAGCAAGAGGCAGGCTAAGGTAACAAGAAATATTACAAGAGTATTTTCTGGCTTTGGCCCAGAAAAGCATCCATCCCTATTCAAGACGAGCACTTAAGCATTTGCTTATGTTTAAGCATGTGCTCAAATCCTGTTGACCTAAACAGAAATGAAGCATATGTGTTTAAATGAGCATATGCTGAAGTGCATTCTTCAGACAGGAGGGATGGAGGCAATTAAGCACGTATCTATATGCAAGCTAACTATCTGTCATTTACATTTAGTCATTGTGATGTATTTTGGACATTGAACAATTCTGGCAAGGAATTTTTTTACTAATCATTTCACAACGTTTGATAGCTTTAATGAAAAAGACAGCATTCTCTGTTCCTTTGAAATAAGGTTTTCTCCCTAAAAATACCACAACAAATAAATAGACCAAACCATGGATTTTGTAATTGCAACTTTTCTTGAGGAGGTAACGAATAGCACTGGAATGTAAGCTGCTGTCTGTGTCCACTCTGGGTAATTTCACCAGAGAGAGACATCTTGCATGACCATGAAAGGAGACAGAACTGTCATTTAAGTCTTGAAACACAGAATAAACTTTTCCCATCCATTGTTCTCTTGTATATGTGTAAACGTTACCTTTAGTGGGCATGATTTGATTTAGGCCTTCCCCACATTGCAGCTGGTTTAATGGAATGCCATAATAGTGTCACACGGTTATTCTTGAAAAACAGCTACTAAATGTAGATGTTACTTATTGTAGCAATATTTATGTGAGAATGCTGCAAATACTTGGGAAAAGGTTTTCAAGGTTGAAAGGCGAGTATAACCATAAATTATGAGAAATGCTGCAGTTGGGAAGTGACATAAAGTTCAATGGCCTCAGCTGTCGACACTGTGTGTTCATTGTTTTGGACACTCATGTGACTGCGTCTCAGCCAGCCGAGGGCTGGTTCTCTCCCTTGCTGGATGGGATTTCAGTGCAGGATTGTGGAGGTTTTTAAAGTGGTTCTCTAATGTCTGTTGTGTAACTTTCTCATCTCTGACACAAGAATCACCCTAAAAGCCAACCTTAGCAGTCTGACTGACTGAAACTAATGGTGTGATTCACATTAATGCTGGCTTACGAGACTAATTCATGTTTTATTTCCTCATAACACTGAACAGAGAAACAGAAGGTGAAAATGCAGAGCTGACCACTAAGGCAAATTTGTTTGTTTGAGGGTTATTTCCAGGATGTTTGAACTGCTTTTTGGGAGCCTTCCACCCAGCAAAATGTAGAGAAACCCAGAGCCAAAGCCAGCCCAAAGGGTCACAGTGCCCCTGAAACAGTGGGGTTTCCCTACCAGGCAGAGAACATCTGGGGCGTTTTTTGCCTCAGGACTAGGAGGGAAGGAAGAAGGGATGGAGCTGGGACAAGGAGCCTGGGGGAAGATCTGCAGAGCTGGGCTGGCTGCTGCTGTCCCCCGCTGTGGCCATCTCTGATCTCATGCTCAGCAGCAGCCTGCTGCCTTCTCTCGGGCTGTGACACAGGCAAAGCAAGCAGCAAAGCCAGGATAACCTTTCTGCTCACAACAGCCCACGGCATCTTTTGCTTGTATCTAGACTAGCACAAGGGAAGCCTGGAATAGATAACGTCCTGAATTGCAAGATTGTGCCAAACTGTCCTCAGACATACTCTGCCATCCTCCTACTGACACTCTCCTTAGGCAGTGGAGAGCTTTATGGCTTAGGTAGATTAGATTGATCCCTTTATAAAGTTCATTTTGAAATGGAATTATCAAGTTTGTGGCATGCAGTGAGGCCTCCAACCTCCCCTTATAACTTTTGAGTATGCTGTGGAGGGGGAAGATAGTTGTGCCCAAACCAGAGGGTTTGCTTTGTGGGCAAGGAAGAGTCCACACACAAAAATGTGGGCAAATCTCAGAGAGTGTCATTAGGGGTTCTTAGAGTCCAGTCAATAAAGTCCTTATCAACCATACCTGTAGTTCTCTCTACACACATCACATGCTACTTCGCTGCCTTGTGTCCCTTCCACCCTGCTCCTGTCTGTGCCAGTCCCTGAGCAGCTCAGCCAGATTCAAGGTACTGTGATGTGAATGCTACTGGTGCTGCAGTCATGGCATGATCTACAGAAGTGTCCACATCTTCGAGAAACTCCACTTATCCTTTGCTTTTACTGCTTTGCCTTTGTTAGGCTTTCAATTCTCGGTGCCCATTGGTATCAGCAGGATGTTCATGAAACCTCTGGGCAGTTTCCTCGAGCCAGGACCACACTGATGCTGTCCCAAGAGTTATCAAGTCACCAATAAGCTATCCAATTGATAAAACCTCAGAAGTTGTCTCTGAGTATGCAAAATCCTTTTGTCCTTCCCTGTGGCTGGAGAAGCTCCTTCTCTTTAGTAGCAGAGGTAGGAAAAAAAAGGAACTTCTGGAGATAACTCTGGCACCTAGGGTTGATTCACCACTGTCGAAGCCTTGCCAGCCTGGCAACTTTTGCAGGAGCAAATGCACTTTGGAGATGAAGCACTTTGATGCTCAGAGCTTAGAGCTTCCTGTCCTTTTACAGCATTGAATATGTTATGCAAGCACATGTGGCTACAGGTGCATGCATTTGCACAGTGTTTGTGAAACATCACTTTATTCTGCATTTATAACAAGTCTGTAATGCATGTTAAATTATTTTTCCCTGATTTGAATATTTGGTTAATAAATGGGACAGCCTGTAGCAATGTTCTCTTCTGCTAAGACAAGGGTGACAGGGATGTTGTACAGATGTGCATTTAGCAAAGTTGGAAAATGTCATTAACACGTAAAACTTAAAATCATCATAAGCCCATAAAACTATGGTAAGCCAACAAGTAAAATCTCAGCAAGTCTATAATCACATAACCCCTCTAATAAATTGTTGTTGTGTACTAAAAGCTGATTAAAAATTGATCAAATCAGTTCAAACTATGTAGGTCTCACCTTAATGCATCACATGGTGTTTACCCTGACTTGCAAGGAGCCCTTTGCTTCCTTCCCTTTCTATACATACCCACAATGATGGGGGCAGGCAAGTTCTGCTTACTGGTACCAGACCTGCAAATCAATAACTTACAGTGTGCAGAGCCAATGACAAATAAAAATACTCTGCTTGAACCTAGCAAACATGCAGGGCACATCATCTAAAGCATAAATATGTCGCTGGCCAAGTTAGATGGCTGCCAGCAGCACTGTCTTGCTTTCAATGCATTCTCCTCCTCAAAGACTGCTAGTATATGTGGTCCAAAGTTCTTCCTGACAGGAGAGAGGCACCTAAAATACAACTGGTCAGGAATTAGCTCATCCCAAATATGAAAGCAAATGACAATACCTTGCTGCATCCATTTCTTCAGACAGCTGTAGTGGGAGGAGGTTCAGGGCAAGCTCTGCACACCAGGCACTGCCACAAAGACCCCTTGCTTCACTTGCAAATCCTGGGGCTCCTATTCTTGTTCTGTGGGAGGAGGTTCAGGGCAGGCTTTGCACACTAGGCAGTGCCACAAAGGCCCCTTGCTTCACTTGCAGATCCTGGGGCTCCTATTCTTGTTCTGTGGGATGATATGAATTAACCTCACACCAATTTTTTCTCTGACTCCACCAAGAAGCAGGAGTCACAGTATTTCATTCTGTCAGTCCAAGTCTGCCATAAATCAATCAGCCATGTCCAGCTGCTTGTCTGTGTCTCAGGAAATGACCCCCAAGTGACAACCACTGGATGCTCTACTGTATAAATACTGCTTCACTGTGTCAGCATTGAACCCTTCACAAAGAAATAGCTCACACAAAGTTTCCCTGGTCTGTCCTGTCACAACCGCAGGCAGCAGCGAAAAGTTCAGGAAGTTCAGCATACACATGGATTTGTGACAAGGACACTCAGAGCAGCCTTGCCTGGTGTCTCCACACCAAACACCCTCAGTGATGAGTGACCTCAGCCGCTGCTCAGCTGTACTATCCATCTAGGGGAACCACCCAATGTTCCAGTTAGGAATATGCTGCAGAGCAGCAGCTGATTTGTGCTGATGGCCCCATGAAATGTGGTTCCACGTAGCCTGGTGGCCAGTAACAATCTACTTATGTTTTCATTTCTGAGAGTTTTGTTCACAGGTAATTCCCAAAGTGGGGGAAAAAAAAGTCACCAAATGCACTGTTTATTGCGAGTCTTTTATTCTGTCCTTCCTGCAAAGAAGATAAAATCCTAGCAGTGAAGGGAGCATGAAACCTATTCATGGAAAAAAATGCAGAATATCAGAGTTTTGGAGCAAGAAATGTCCTTTTAAAAGGTGATTAACTAATAATGTCTCTGTAATGATAAAGGGAGGGTTTCAGAAAGTCAGTTCAGCATTTCTAAATCAAAATAATTTTTCAGATCAACTTTCAAATGAAAGTCCCAAAAAAATCTCTGAGAAAAATAATTAATTGAAAACACCTAGTCAATGGTGTGATAGCTTTCTGTGAAGGGTTCAGTACACCTTGTCTAGGAGGAGAGACAAAGGAAGAAAGCAAGGCAAGACTAGGCAAGGAAACAAAAAACATTTTAGGAATTACTGTATTGCTCACTAAGAAATTTTCTTACTTCTAATCTTTAACTTGGCTTTAAAAAGACCATGTTATCAATTAATTCCTGAGTTTTAAGCCATGTAGAAAATTATCCAAGATATTGATTCTAAAAGAAAATGCTTGTAATTCAGTTGCATAAGGGTGAGATGGAAAAATCCAAATCTCAAGCTAAGTCAAAGAAGGATCAAGAAGATCGAAGCTGTGGAACTTTGTCTTCAAAGTTACAATCTCTTAGACAGACAGTTAAATGAAAGTCTGAAAGTGGAGGTTTGGGATGGTTTTGGAGGCTTCCAAAGAAATACCATTAGTAGCTGGCAAACTGTAAAGCCATTAAAAATAACCTTGAAGTTGATACAAGTTTCATAGAAGATCTATCCTAAAATAAGTATTAAATGTGCTACAGAACTGGCCAGGAAAATCGTCCATTCCTTCTCATTTGCCTCGTTGGACATGTATAGGACAACAGCATGTGCTGCCTCAGTGAAAGTTAAAGAATTATGTCCATAGGGCAAACAGTTATCTATAAACTCATTTCTTCCAAACCTTTAGGGAGACAAAATCCTTTTGATTTTATTGAATGTACATTTTCTGTCTGATCTCCTCCCAGCCTCTCCTTAGCACTACCAGTGGCTGCAGAATTGACCCTGGGCTTGAGCTGAGCTCTCCCTTTAGAGTGAACCGCAAGTCCTGAAAACGGGATATAATGGCATTTTTGATTCCTGTTTGAATGAAGTGGGTAACAATGCGATCCATCAGAGCATTCTCAAGCCATGTGGGATCCAAAGATTTCTAGTGCCAATCATAATTTAACTTCTTACCTCATAAATGCATATTATTTCTTTTTCATGATCATCACATACTCCATAGTCAGTTAGAGGCTCAGACAAAGGTGTTTGGGGTCTTGCCTTTCAAAATTACTATTTAGGCTCTGCATCAGCAAGGCATAGGAGTTTATTCTTAGCTTTATTTTCAGACCATTCTTCAAGGAGAATCTCTACAGCTTAACAGTTGTAGTGTAATTACGAAATGTGCTGGGGACGAGATTCAGACTGCCAGTTTCACTTAGGAAAACCACAAGCTTGTTATTTGGAGACAAAAATTAGGAGTATTGAAGGAAAGGTTCCTTCTACCAAGACTCCATATGCAGTCCATGGTGAGAAGCAAGCATCTCCATGAAGGAATTCATGCCAAGTGCCTTAGGTAACCATCTGAAATGAAATAGTAGGAGTTTCACTGTCTTGTCTTTAGTGACACAGCAACTTACAGACCTAAAGAATATAAATCTTTATGATCCCTCTCTCCTCTTCTAGCCTCTTTTCTCCTCACCTTGTCCATTCATTTAGAGACATAATGCCACAACCAGATCCTTTTGGTCTTCCTCTCTGCCCCTGACGTCTTTCAGACCACCTGAAAGATGCTTTCCTGGCTGGTGGGCAGAATGTGCTTGGTCAGTCTTTCACCTGTATTACTCCAATGTCTCCTGAGAAATCTTTTCTTCTATAACCTGTATGTCCTTTAATTGTGTGAACTTCTGATCAGCTTCATCAGACACACACCTTTAATTTATTTTTCTCGCCTTCTGGACTAGATAGGAAAAATAGGTTTTCTCTAGGCCAAGTCCACCTTTTCGCCCTAATGATCTCTATTTGAATTTCCCATCAGCAGAAGTTTTTATCATTAACCTGTCTCAGAATGAGGAGCCTCTCCCAGCCCTTCCTCAGTTTCTTCCCCGGTAGGGAAGTAAAACCATCAGATAATTCATCTGAGTTCCATATTCATAGTAGATTTATAGAGAGAATCCCTGGTGTCAAAATGTTAAGCTCTCCATAGGCAGAATACCCAGCCAAGAGCACCCAGCAGTGCACAGCCCTCTGAGACTTCATAGCACCAGTTAAACTCAGGTTCTGTGCCTTTTCTATTCATTTCTAAAATATGTATTTGTGCTTTTTGTTGTCAGTTATTGAGATTGTGATATTTCTAAGAGTTCATCATTATATTAAGACCCCCTGTTACATAAATCAGGTAGACATACTGAAGCAGTGATAAAAAGGTGGCAGCAAATTGGGGAAAAAAGAAAAAGAAGATGTTTAAAGGAAAATAATTAGTACTGGACTGTGTCAGATGATTTTCTAAAAGGTCCCAGATGTAACAACCAAAGCAGAGCTAAGCATGTAAGACAGAAAGGTTTTTGCACCTTGAGCTACTGATGAGACCAATCGCACAAATTTCTCCCTTGGAGGCACAAGCTGAACTTAGCCTGCAGGTATTTGCATGAGATGTGCCTGGATTTGGTGGGCTCCAGCACAGGTGGATTTGGGTTTATCCATGCAATGTAAGATCAGCAATGGCTCTCCAGCTCCTCAAATACTATTTTCTATCGGTCTGGCATACCACATTTGCAAAGAGGACACTATGGGAACAAACTGAACTTATGTAATCTTCAGTGAGCTGAAGATGCATTTATTTGTGTGGCCCTACCTCTCCAGCCTTCTTCCTATGCTTCTATAGAGCAAGACCTAGCAAAATAAAACATCCCCCTGTTAAGCCTCTCACTTTGCACTGACACAAGCAGCAGTCCCCATGGGACCAGGTTATCCCAGGCTGTCATTGCCATGCTCCGAACCACGCCGATGCCTTTTTCTTGCGTGATGGCTCTCTGCCAAAGGAGCAGAACTGCCTGCTGTGCTGGATCCTGACACTGCAACAGCCACATGTGCAAGCAAAACGTATCCTCTTCTCCTCCTGTCTTTGTATTCCCATCACTGGTGCACACGGACAGATAGTCCTCCAAACTGATTACAATTACATTGCAATTAGTAACAGTCAGGGCTTCACAACACCAGGCATTTTCCAGGTACTACTCCTGCATCAGGGATGTCAGTCTTCCCACATCTGTGGCTGAAATGCTAAGGAGATACACGCCAGTAGCTCTTGCTCAAAACCAAATCCTCTCGGCTGCAATTATCTTATTCTTTGCCTAAAAATAAAACCAACACGTTCAGAGTCTTTGTCCATTTGCTGTTGCTTGAGGTTCATTATGCTGTTGCCATCAATGATGCCTGGCTTTTCTTCCCAGATCTAGGTGAAGCTGGTCCATGCTGAAGTCAGTTATCTCTGTAAGAAAAAATTCAATATAAAATCCCTGCCTTTGGCTTTTCTCAGCACTTGCCCTTTCACTCACAAAGCTTGTTTATGGTGCAAACGATTTACAGAAGTCTGACAGCAGTTCAACAAGGTGAAAAGCAAAAGGCAGAAGAACTCCACGTTTTTGTCATGTCATAAACATGATAGAACAACAAAAACAATTCCATTTTCTGCTTTCTCCTTTCAGTAGTGATAAAGTCAGATCTCTGAGGAGGTATTACTTTGAAACTAACACTTAAATATGTGCCTTTGAGGCTTTTTTCCCATTGTTTTCCCTTTAAAATGAAGTTTAAAAATACATTGGGGATTCAGTAGTATCTATAATTCTGTCTCTAGATTTCTGCTTCTCTGAGATCTGCTTCTTTGCCTCTTTTATTCCAAAAATATCTCTGGTGTAAACAGGTGCAGCTGTCTCATCTTCCATGAAGGTGCACCCATACAACCAAACATACCAAACCAGACATTTTGGGAATGCATCCCAAATGCAGTTACTGCAGTTCCTTCCTTCCTTCCATACCTGCAGGTCAGTGCCAGGGTCTCTTTTCCTCAACTCCCTAGAGTGATCCTCTTTGCTGGGGCAAGGAGCAGAACACAAAGTGAGCCATGACACCATCCCCCAGCACCTGGGTCCCTCAGCTCACACATGGTGTCATGTTGACCAGTGCTGTCACATGCCTGACATGAGGGTCTCCCACATGGAGGGAAAAAGGCATCTCAGCAGTCCCAAATCAGCTTTCTGCCAGTGTGGTAACACCTGCTTCTTCAGTGAACAGCTGAAGAGAAAGTGATATCAAGCTCATCCAGTACATTGAAATGACTGCAGCGGGAGAAACTACTACCCAGTTATTATCCTGATTCTTTTTTTACCCTTTTTCTTTCTTTTTTCCCCATAAACCTCAGCACCACTTTTATCCCAAGTATGCTATGGAAAGAGAAGAGGAGAATAGAAGGGGGAGAAGATTGCTTTCCAGCTGACAGGCAGAAGCCTATACAAGATGGTCTTTTGAAATATTTTGACTCAAAATGGACTCTTGTAAACATGTGGCTAAAGGACACAAATGCATCTCTAGATAAGACATGGGTATTCCTCTAAGAAAATATTAGTCTATGACCTACATTTAAATTGGAAGTGTTTACAACAGCACTGAAAACTCTTGAGAAAGTCATAAATGCTCACATACAGTTGCTTCCACCCTTGGATTCAAAGACCAAATCTGTGACTCTGCTTATGCTCAGCCCTCTAGTTTGTTTCAAAACACTGTCTATCAGAGGGTACACATGCAACCAGCAAAGCATGACTGGTATGGCTGGCTGTTGGCCAGCATGCCACACTGTTAATCATCCTCCAAATGAAAAAAAAAAAAAAAA
>VZDJ01000141.1:7605719-7651758 GCA_008694505.1 Cyanoderma ruficeps
AAAAGAAAAAAAAAAAAAACCAAACCAAAAACCAAACCAAAAACAAAAACAAAAACAGATTTTTTAAAAAAAACCACAACACCACCAAGGTCTGTTTTTTCATCAATTGTGCACCACAGTAGGACCTACTGACAAAGAAGACTGAAGACACCAGAGAGAATTTCCAGCTATGTCCACTGTGCTAAGAATGATGTGAAGAAGATAATGTTTTTAAGTTGAATTAAATTTACAGAGACATACACTGACTTTCTGTTGGGTTGGCCAATGATCCTAAATAGCTTGAGTCAAAATTATTGTTTACAATCTCTTGGCCCCAGTGTCATTGTGGACTATTGGTCATAAGCCGAATTAGGACAAGTTCACACCGCAACTTAGTCTAAGGATGGTGTTTTGACTTCAGCGGGATTGATACACTTCAGTGGGCTCAGGATGTTAGAAAGTACCCTAGAAAATGTCTGTTGCAATGCAAATCTCTGAAGTTATTTGAATTAAAAGAAAGCGATACAAATGTGAAAGGGCAGAATAATTTTTCAAATTATTCTGCTTCCTCTCTCTGCTACAGGTTTCCTGAAGTATTTGGGAAAAACCTTTCATCAGCACTTAGAGCTCCCACCTCCAAAATGAAGAAAGTAATACTTACCATCTTCAAAGGTGGGTTGTAGAGCGAGGTAAGTGTAGAAAGTTCACAAAATGTGCTGAAACCCCCAGGTGACAGGGTTAGAAAAGTAATATTAGCTGCATTCACCTTATTTATTCTGCTTTAAGAATCATAAGGGCCACATTTTCAAAGAAGTCTTAATTCATCTTTCTGTTTGAACAGATCATGTTAAACATTAAATCTCAATCGTGTGCCTTTTTCTTCACTTGCATTCTGTCTTTGCCTTCAATGAAAGGAAAGGTCCTGCAAATGCACTTGCATTTCATAAAAGCGATTCTCAGCTTCTGTCTGCAGCGCCCAGAAGGCGGCACAGGGGTGCGGAGGGGAAGCGCGGGCGGGGAGCGCTGCTCCGTGCCCCTGCCGTGCCCCACCAGGAGAAAGGGCTTGCTTTTCTCCCTTTCCTCCTGCCGAAGGAATCCCGGGGGCAGGCTGGGAAAGGAATCCTGGTCGCTGCTGGAACGGAGAGGGGGAGGAAGCTCATTCATTCACCAGCCCCTGGGCCGGGCTCGTACTTGCCTATTCCTTAACCCGTTGAGCCACGTGCTTTTCTCTGCTGGCCCAGAGGGGTGATTTTCTCCCTGGTCCTTGTGTCAGCTGGATGCGACATTGAAAACTATACCTGGGATGATCTTCTCTACGCCAGGCTTATGCATCCCGCCTCCTTAGCTCCACTTTCCTCCATGTCCCTGCAATGCTCTGCAGGTTTGTCCTGCACAGCCTGGAAATACTCATTGTATGTATCACAAGGATAATACCCCGTGTAAAACACCCATCATATGATGCTCAACCCATTTAGCGTAACTCTCAATGTAATTCTAGTATCAACCCAGCTGACCCCGTGGGGACATCTAACATCTAATAGCCCTGGCTTAGAGCTCTGCAAAGTTAATGGAAATTTTTGAATCTAACTTTCTTAAGAAAAAAGGCTTGAATGGTCATGGAGGTTTTGCACAAATTGTGTTCTTGTGGGTGTAAAAGACAGAGGTACCATTGCCCCTCTACCCCACCTTCGTCCTGAGTACTTTCAGCTTAACCCAACAGAAGTGCACAATGTTCAAAGCCATTCTTCTTCCTAAATGCTTCATGCAGAGAAGCAAATGGCAGAAGAGACAGACCTTTCCAGTGCCCTCTCTCAGAGAATAGCTACAGGTTGCTTGTGCCACCAAGAGATGCCAGAGAAGGTATTGAGAGGGAAAAACACCCTAACCCCACATACACTCTGCTCATTCCTTAAGCCCTACTAGACACCATGGGATCCAGTCAGAAGACACAGTGCAATAGGAAATCAATTTTTGTAAATCTCAGTGCTAACAGAGCAACTTATTAGCTTTGCTTGCAGCAAGCACCTTTTCTGAAACCATTTTCTGAAAAAAAAAAAAAAAGCAATGCTTTTATTTTGAGGATGACTGTATCTTACTACATCTGTTTCAGGACAAACTGGACCAGCAGTACCACTCTTCTGATTCTGTTTATGTAGTTGCAACATTAATTGATGTTTATTGGCAAGACATGAGATTTCTCCCTATCTTGTACTTTTCTCTGAATCAAAACTCCAACCAATCATTTTTCTTCAAATAAAATGCAATCACAAGTTAGTAGAATTGATTTGTATCAAAGACAAGATTGCTAGACTGGGGGAAAAGGTGTGGAGGTATTTCTCTATGAATCGATTTCCTGGGAATTTTTTTTTTTAAAGATTTCCTGGGAATTTTTCTTTTTTTTTTTAAAGAGCAGCTGAACAAAATCTAAAGTCCAGTGTAAGTTCTACAGCAGCTGTAGCTGGATGGATAGACACAAGCAGGAAGTCATTACGTAGCTACCAAAGCAAGTTGTTTAAGATAGCAACTTCCAGATGCCTGGAGGACTAAGGGATGTGAGGGATATATGCAGAAGAGCAGAATCATGGCCTCTCTGGATGTTTTTGTGCTACCAACACCCTTCTCCTCCACTCCTTCAAAGGCTGTAACACAGAAAGATGCTGGTGAAGGGAATGTTTTGGTTAATTGATATGTGTGCATTGTCCTTTTGCACTGGTAGTCGTTAGTTTCAGCTTCACAGGATCCTTTGACTCAGAATCAGTATGGAATCAGTATGTTACCTTCTGAACCACTTGCACCAGTCTCAGATCTTATCTGTGCTGACAATTTACCATGGTCAACATCAGCAGTGAACTTGGCCCACTGTATTGGTTTTGGCACCTGTCCCTTATGGCTTTGAGACTTACATATTCCCATTAACATCATAAAAACCTCTGTAGGTGTCTTGATATTTTTTGGCACCAAGGTCACAGCTAGGATCTTCAATGTCCAGTGTACACTTTGAGATCTACAGCTGAAAACAGTGTCCAAGGTGTCAGTAAGGGTAATATGCCATGCTCTCTACTGACAATCGGTTTTATTAATCAAATTCAGCTTCAGCGGAAATCATGAATTGTTTGGAATTCAACTGAATTCAGTGGAATAACTGGAATGTATTCTATTGCAACAGACATGAAATCTGGTCCTATGTCTTTCTGTATTCTACCCTGTTTAAACTTTAATTCAAAGCTAATAGTGGTATAACTGATGATTTTGGTGAAGAGATTTTTGAACTCCTCCATTCTACTGACAAATTGTTAAACTGGATTTATGCACCAATCTTGAAATGGATCATTTGGTTAATGGTGAATTTGTCAAGAAATGAACTGATTAATGAGCCAACTGGATCAGAAGGGACTTTGATATACTTTCCTTTGACAGTCTTAGTGGGAGAAGCTCAGGTAGATGTCAAAATGCATCTTTTGCTTTCTTTCATATCTGCTTTGTTGATAAAACTTGCTGTTAGGTACAATCTCCTTACATGGGTAAGGAATGGGATTTTTCCTATATTTTGGTTTGCTGTTTCACTTAATCACATAAAATTAACTGTGGACAGCAAAATGACCAGAGAGGCCCACCTGGACTTGGGGGGCACACAGGAGTCAGGGCACGCTGTTGAGGCAGCACCTATGGGACATACCCAACAGTGGCTCCGACCTATAGGACAAATGCAGCTCCTCCTGCAGCCTGCAGGGCCAGGAGGATGGGAAGTCAAGGCAGTAATCTCAGTGACTCAGTATTTCATCTTCATGGGATACTTGTATTACTTGTCTCTGGAAATGAATAAGGGAAAAAAAAATCAAAAGCAAATTTCAGTTTTGTTTTAAAAAATATAATTAGATGACAATGTGCTCAAATGTTTGACAGTGTTACCTTTAGAAAGCAGAAGTCTAGGTAGCCTTCCAGTCCTACTAAGTTATTTCAAGATGATCAAGATCTCTTTTCATTACAAAGCAAAACTCCTTTTTGAAACTTCTGCAGAAATTTTTGCTACCTTTTCCTGTTGCCTTTTAACTATTTGCATATCCCATCTCTCTTTTCTGACTAGCTGTTAGCTCATTATTTCAACTTGTGTTGGTCATATTGACCCTACAGTCTGATGCTACAACCATCTAGGCTGACTTATAATTGGATGTACTGGAGTTTCTCCATTGACATTCTCCAAGCTAATGGGAATAAATTAAGTTCATGCAAAAGCTTTACATGATCCAGATTCAAAATATCCCCAAGTGCAATCAATGCCTCTGTGAATGTTTGATCCTTTTATTTCAATATGGGTAATCCTACATCTTGTTTGTGATTCTGTTTTATCTGTTTAGAATCGTGTTGCTATTATTCAGTTATCATAAGTAAGTAGCCCTTGTCTACTAATCATCTTGAATTATCACCTTCTCTTTAACCTCCCTTGTTTAAGACCTTGGAAAATAACTGGGGGGTGGGTTGAAGGGAAAGATGGTCCCATGTCTGACCATGTCACAAAAAATTTCCCTGAAGTCCAGTATGATTTCCATAATACTGAGGCTGGGTTGGTTTGAATTTTTAATTATTTATTACAGTCTTCAGAGTGTGGCAATGTGACTGACCTATTGCTTTTTAATTATTTTGGTTGTTTTTGATACTATTAACCGTGACATTTTGCTGATCCAGCTACATTATTCTTTCAGTTTTGGCACTGAGATCATTCAATGTCTCTGTCCATCTCTGTCAAGAAAAAGTCAGCCTCTTCTTAAAAGATCACTTTGTCTGATGGTGTCTGTTGAAAAATATGATTAAATCCTCACCTCCAACATGTAGGTATGAATTTGGGTTAGATTTTTGTCTCTTCTGGCACTGTAGATTTCTGGCTCCAATAAAACAGTAATATCCTAGGGTTGTTTTAATCTTGCTTCAACATGAAAAGGAACACGTAATAATTTCAATAAAGGGATGTCAGCAAGACAAGCTTTTATTAGCAGTCCCATGCCTATTACAAAAGCTCATTATCTTTCCTCCATTTAGTGACTGGAGGAGGGAGAGTTTTGAAACGAGGCAGATTCCCCAGTTACTCCTGGAAACCCCTGAGAGATCAGTGCCCACTACTC
This sequence comes from Cyanoderma ruficeps, assembly GCA_008694505.1. Classification (NCBI taxonomy): domain Eukaryota; kingdom Metazoa; phylum Chordata; class Aves; order Passeriformes; family Timaliidae; genus Cyanoderma; species Cyanoderma ruficeps. Next base: position 7,610,816 of record VZDJ01000141.1, read on the forward strand.
CCTGTTGTCTGTTGTTATCTGCATGGGTTGCACTTCTGTTTTGCCTGGTTCCAAGATTGTTGTTAGCTCCATCTATAAATACCATTTGTAAAATGGTAAGATTCAACAAGCTTTACACTTTACAGTTTTATCAACCAAGTGTTAAAAAGGCAGGAACTGGAAGAAACTGGGCTGTGCCGGTGGGGTAGAACAAGCTGTGAAAAACCACTTCTATTTCCATAGCCAACCACTGAAAATGGAAGCTAGAACGTGAAGCTTCCCTCTGGGACTGTGTGGGTGAGTCTGAGCTCATGAGGCATCTCCTCATCTCTGGTTCACACAGAACCAGCAGCTGGTCACAGAACCTGAACCAGGTTCCAGTCAGCCATTGTTCTGTGTTCATTTATAATCATGGAATCATTTAAGTTGGAGAAGACAGAAGACCAAAAAAATAAATCTAAAATTTGTCCTTTCAGATTGTGTGGCTTTACAGCCTAATAAAAGAAAAAGGAAAATGTTGGAAGGAGGAAAAGGAGAAAAACCTTATAAGTCAATATAAGCCCCAGAAAACATAGATCTCCACAAAGCCTTTGGGATGTGACTTATCTAACCAAAAAGTAATCCTTCTCCTCAAGGAGTAGTAGATAAGAGGAATCATGCCCTAAAAGTGCATGTATTTTCTGCCAGGAGAAGCAGACAATAAGTACCATCTCAGGAAAATGCATTTCTTTGCAGACACTGAAGAGAGAGATGACAGGAAGGTGCTGCTGCAAGCTTCGAATGTAGGCTTTGAAGAGGCAGTATCTGGGGCAGAGAACAGTTCTTGGGAGAAACAAATGTTCCCTGATTGTCTTTTCTTCTTGTTGGGCAGAACCCCTTTTGCCAGTGCAATGTTCCTGTTCCCACAGTACAGTGTGGTTCCTGCCATGCACTAGATACCCCCACTCTGCCCTGCCCTGCTCCCCAGGGCTGTGAACTTGCCTGGCAGAGTGAACACGACTTCAGACTTTGCCTGTTTTCTGCAAATTTTTGGTAAACATCTTCTATAATATATTTTTTCAGCAGTGTTCAAAATGTTGGGTTCTTAATCTGGTGGAACCTTCTGATTTATTCTTTTTTGAGGGACACCCACTTAGCCCTAAAAACATTCCTTTTGAAGGTGAACAGTTTTTCAGAAGCACCTCAGATTCTTCCTTCCCCTGCAGATGGTGTCTGAGACCTGGCTGAGCCATGTACTCACATCATGGAAAGGCATTGTGTAAAAAAATCCTCAGACATAAAACACTGCTGAGCTGTTTTATGCATTGACAATATTAATGATTGGAGCATGTCTAAATCCTAGTTCCTTTAAGAAAATCGGTGTCTCAAACTGATTTTTTGTGGAGCTTCTGACAGTGGGGAAGTAGATTTTGAATTTTCCCTTTCCTAAATGTACTTCCATGTCCTTGTACCACTAAATTTCATCACTGCCAGCTCCATGTGCCTGCTGTTCTGCCAGAGAAAGCACATTAAAAGAACCCTCAAATTTAACAACTGTGGAAGGAAACCAAGACACAAATTATGTCTCCCATGGTTAGAGCACTGATATCACTGTTTAACAGTGGAGAATTAGTGGAGCTGTGGATAAATCATTATGAAGTGTGTTTTGAGCCATTTCTCATTTGTATACGGTAATCACTTATAAAACATCAGCATCAGTGGTTGCTAGAGTCTTTACTTGTAACACCATCTCCACACTACAAAATACCATTTCTGTTCCATCTGATCTAAAAGTTGATTAGTCAAGTGTAGAAAAGAGGAATGCATTGTATCCCACTTATCCAAACAGAACAAAATACCAAATTTTCTCTCAAAAAACAATGCATGTTCCTAATCTAACCGGATCACAACTTCAGCTGCTACAAATGAAAAGCTATCACATTTCATCACACTTAATGAACTCCAAACTTGCACTGGTTTTACTCCCAGTCCCTGCACAGAATCCCCTGGACCTCCATACTTGGACAAATTATGGTACAAAGTCCGAAGCACTTATTTTGTCTTTTATCCTTCTGTCTGATATAAAAATATGTTGAATGCACAAGCATTTCACAAAGATGTTGGTTCCTTTTTCCTTGGCTTTGTCAGTTTAAAGTAAAAGAACCTGCTCCAAAGCAGGGAATTGCCTGTGGAAATTGTAGCTTATAGAACATAATACTGATAACCGAGTAACATACACTTCTCATATATTCATACAGCAAGAAGAATAGGAAGGAAGGGTGGAAAACAAGAGGGAGCTGTGTTAATGACAACACTGAAGAAGTAAAGCACAAAACTGCTCTGTGCTATGCTATCATTACCAGATATAAAACAGTTTCCCAATGTGAGGCTTACAAAGAAATTGGTAGCACTTGACCCACACAGTTCTTTCCACAAGTCTGTACGAACTTACCTGGCATTTTCCAAAACCAGTTTTAAAGGAAAGATATTTTTAAGTCTTCTTATATCTAATTCCAGAGGGTTAGGGCACACAAATTCTCAGTTTGTTAGTGATGAGTCCTGTTTATTATCAAGATTACCAAACTAGGAAAATATTTGACTGAGTGCTAAAGTCACACTATAATCTTGCCAGATCTGTATAAAAGCTCTTCTCCTGCTCTCTTCTAAAGAAGCTTTCTGCAGTAGTTCTTTTTTGGTTGTGAATACACACACACAGATTCCCTCAGAAACAACTAAGTCTGAATCTATTTGCAACATCCAAATGTTAGCTGTTAATATTTATACAGAAGAAAGAAAAAAAAACTATTGAAGATGCTACTACTAAATTCCTTACACGCCTTTTGGTTTACCGGAATTCATAGAAGATGCAAACTATTCCAGATCTGATTGAAATACAAAGGTTTTATTAAAATCCAAGGGAAAAAAAAAAACCCAACACAGTCCTATTTAAGCCCATGGGAATTTTTCCATTGGCTGTGCTGTGCCAAGACTTCAAATGGGTATTTAACCTGGCAAAGAAATGAGTAGAGACGATTGCAGGATTTCCTCTCGTTTGAACGTTCTCATTAGATGAGGCCTCGGTGACCCCTGGGTTGATGGGTTGCTTCAATGTTTAATTGCTTTGACCTTCAGGGAGTTTCTTTTCATGTCCAACATAACCTTAGGTTTTTTTATTTTAATGTGACAAATTACTTCATAAAAACAGCCCTGGATATTTTCATTAATTCTGGACAAATTGTGTTACACATAAAAGATGTCTTTTTCACAGATGCTGTAACCATGCCAAATAGTATCGTAATTGTTCCTTTTTTAGCTACTTTGGTATACGTCTGTACGTATTTAGAGTAATTGGTGCGATTTTAGAGAGTATATAAATGATGACGTTATTCTAAGAAGGGTAAGATCACAAAAACCCCCACATTTTTGACACCCTACTCTGTAAACTAAGCCTTCCCAAGGGTCACATTTTCTGAAAATTATTCACTTTTTTTCTTTTGAGAAGGGAGCACAGTCCTTTCCACATTGCCACTGCAATACTTGACAGAGCCACAGCAGCAGCCATGGTGGTGATGCAGAAAAGGTGTTGGCTCTTTCCAAATGAGCCCTCTCCAGCTGGGAGCTGCATCTTCCACATCTCTGAGACCCGTAGAGGGATCCAGCTGCTCTAGAGCTCTGGAAGTGCCACCACTGCCTGCTTTCCACACAAGTCAAGTGTCAACTTCCCTAGGCACCCTTGGGCAAAAGCATGTCAATGAAAGCATTTCAGAGTCAAAGCACACAAAGCCTGTGGATGGTTTTTGTGATTTTCCCCTCTAAACAAAGAGCATGGAGTTGCATGTGAAAATGCCAGGTACTGTGCAGTGCTCCTTCACTGCCTCCACCGGGCTGGCACTCCTGAGGAGGGAGAAGGCCCTGTTCCCTCACAGTAAATCCAGGATGGTCAAATTTCCACCTGCTGCAGACTGGCCTCTTGGTTGACACAAAGTGCACTTATGCCAGCCTGTCCATATGGAAATGAGATGCTTAGCTGGATGCCTCACACATGTGGGTCCCTATCTGCAAATGTCACCTGTGAAAGACAGGGGCCACTCCAGAAGGTACAAAGCTCGGGATTGTTTAGGCAGAATGGAAAATGACACCCCGGCATTTACAATGGGATTTTTATTATCGATGTCACAGATATGATACTTGCTACTGACATGCTTGAATTAGAAGAGACAAAGTAAACTGTTAGAAAGAAGAGGCCATTGAACTAAATACAAGTGTAACCTGCGTGCTTATATTGCAGCATTCGATTTCCTCTTAAGTCTCGGGAAGAGGGGGCAGACAGCAAAGGGGAGACCTGTGTTTCAGCTGAAATCTCTTGTGTCTACACAGGAGAGTAGGGCCTCTCCAAAAAGCAGACAAAGAGCCAGAAGCAGGCAGTTGCTAGAGGTTTCGTCACAGGAGATGGAGTTTGCAGTTCCTGCCAACCTCCATCCCAGTGCAGATCTCTGCAAAGCTGCAAGTAAGGAAAAAGTAAAAAATACTGCAGTTGGAGACATTCCTAAGGACTGAGCAGCTAATGACATGTCATGGTCAAAAGCTACATTTGTCATGTCTTAGCATACCACTGTTGACACAGGTTTGGGATCTCTGGATTTATAAGCTGTGCGAGTGGTCATCCCGTGCCTCAGAGCCTGAAACTGGCTGTAAGAACCAAGAGCCCTTTTCGCCTTGGAGCATTTTGGATGTGAGCTGGGCTGAGAAACCAGGCAATCCAGTTGGTGCTCACATGCCCATTTGCTTTGGAAAGACAAAGTAACTGGTGCTGTGTGGTGAAAATGAAAGAACAGTGAAGTTTCTGAACATGTCACCCAAAGAGAAATGTCACTGGACACTCTAAGCTTTGTAGAAACTGCTCATAATAGCAATAAAGTAAGGGGTGAGTAGGTTTCATCTCTACTGGTTCTTTTCTCTTTTAAAGAAATGAAAGTATTTTAAAAGCATTTCTTGTATTGAAATATTGATTGTAGAAAAGCCTATGTTAAGTTCTTCATTCCCCAAGAAGTTTGGCCCCCAAGGGCTTTTAGGATCATAGCTCAAAGTATTGAATCTGTGATAGACAGACACAGATAGATTATGAGAGGTCTTAGAAGGCAAAAAATCTGGTCCCTCCTTCTGCAAAGTTTCTGTGTACAGCTGGAAAAGTGCAGCTGAATTATCCATACTAAAACCTTAGTGTCTTCATCCCACTCAAAGAGCCTCTCTAAACACTGTGCTGTCAGGAATAAGAAAGAACAGCAAAATAAGCCACTGTGTGATTCAAATATTCCTAAGTGGTCACTGAAACACCCCGCTCTTGGCCACAAGACCGCATTCTTCAACTCTGTTTGCTGCACTATGAAACACATGAGGTCATTTTTAGCACAAGCCTTATGAATAGAGACTGGAATTTTCTACAAGGTCTTCTTTTCTTATCCCCCATTTCTCCCCCCTCTAAAAACAACTCCCAGTCTGCCAGTACAAGAGTGTTCACTGTCTGGGAATTCCCTGCCCATGATACCTATAGCCTTAGAGGGGACCTGGTGGCCCCTGCCGGGTCTGCAGAAGCATTTGCCAGTTTACCTGGAAGCAACCTGATCTCCTCCTGCCACCCCACCTGGTATCATCTAGCAACAGCAAGAGGCTAAGAAACATCGGGAATAACAGATTCAATTTTCCTCTAAAGCCAAAGCTTTATGTTAAGGAGGAGAAGTGAATGATACATTGCAGGTATTTATAGCAATTAGATGCTGCCTGTAAGAACATGAGCTTGTCAGGAGGAGCAGTGACTGAAAGGCATGCAGACAGCTCCTTGATGAAGTGGTGTTCACTCGATGAAACCTGTACTCTCAGCATTTTTAAACAAAAAGCAGCTCCTTTTAGGTGAGACCTTTAGCACTTGGTCCAGAAGGGGGGCAATAAAGGACTCTGGCACAAGCATCTCCCAGTGCTTTGCAGTTGAAACTTAAAGTTACCATTTTCTATTGTTTTCAGCCTCAATTTAGGAGTTTCATTACTTCTCTAAGTAAAAGAAGAATCTGTCCTTTAACAACTACCTCTGCTATTTTGCCTTTTGCAGAATTATGCAGTGTATGCCAAACACAGCACAAATGAGCAGCCCATACATGTGAATTACTGGCCAGCCGACCAGCAGTGCCTCATCATGCCGGGTAGAGACTTTTGTGTCCAACCACTTCTCACTTCAGCAAGGAAGAAGGGTGAGTCTTTCAGGTCCCCAGGGGCAATCTGCCGCACCTGGGGTACACCCCAGCCAATATGGAACCACAAAACCTATTCACTGGAATTAATGTCACTTCCACCAAAATGTAATTAATAAAAAAGTACTTTAGATTGCAAATTCTTTGTTTTGACTCTACATTTTTTAATAAATAGACCGGTTCTTAATTATTCAAATCATGTACGCTTACTGAAATTTAGATTCAGGGCCAGAAGCCTTAGGCCCGGTCCTGAAATCCTTTCTGGCATGAGTGGCAGCAGAAGGCTGGGGCTACTTCTCCGAATGCAAATAGCACTTGCTATTCTGTGTTTCACTCTTCCAGCAGCTCCCTGAAATGAAGTCCTGATGGAGCAAGAAGGAAGCCTTAGCTAGAGAGCACGCCCCAGCTGGGATACATTTTGCAAGTTTTGCATACCATTATAAGGACTTAAATTGAGCCCTCCTGAAGTAGCAGAGAACAGGGAACTCCAGTGTAGGGGAAAAAACCACATTTAGATTCACCCAGATTTATATCCTTTGATCAAAAGCTGCCCCTTGTGCTTATGAGAATCTCATGTAAATATCTGCAAAGTTACTCCTTTATCTGCTTTCACATTTCTTTCCAGAGAAACCTTTGCAATGTTATCTGCAGCAATTGTGGTTTCTTGGGCTGCTGAAATTGTGGCTCATGGTGCTGAATATTAGAATCTCATTATCTTTTTTCTTGTTAGGGCTGCATCTACCCCTTGTTTCAGAGGCTGTGACCATATTTTATCCCCCACTTTTGTGATACCTATAAAGATGGGGTCCTGCTGCATAACTGGTCTCCAACCTGCCATGAAAATTGAAAGAATTCTTTTATTGCCACTATGTTTTACATAGCTACATCTTTCAAAGAATGCTGCCAAGGTTGGTCCAAAGTTTAAATCTCACAGACACAGACCTCTACAAACATATGTCTGAATAGAAACGTTGCCATTGATTTTTTTAATTGCAAATGAAAACAGTTGTATTTGATGAAATAACCATTCCCCTGAACTTTCCACCCTAAGCCTGAAAACCTAAAACTGAAAGTGACTCAAACACAGTCAAACCTGACTTCATTGATTTCTATTGTCCACGGTGAGAAAACACAACCAGTAAACAAAGCAGAAAGACTGACAAGTAAATTGGATTTTTAAAAATTCTTTCACTTTTAATAATGTTAAGGTGGGATTTGTAACACAGGTAAAGGCATTTGTTTGTTTTCAACATAGGAGCTGTAAGGTGACAGTGTCCCCTTAAATGCTTTACCATTGTAATTTATTTGCTTTGGGGTAACGGCGTGAAGTTCACACTGGAAATACTTGCAGCTCCTGAACAAGTTAAATTTGCCACAAGTTTCACACCCTTCCTCAGAGAGAGCTTTTACATTTTCTTTCAGGTCAAAGCAAGTCTCTTCCCTTACACAGTTCTCTCTCTGTGGGAGATGGGACCCCAACACATCCCAACGGGGTGCTTGTGCATGCCCTGACTCTCCCTCCAAGGAAGGAAAAAGAAAATTCAGGCAGCTCAGGTGGGGCTGAGCAGGGTTTCACGTCCAATAATGAAAGTCCAGAGGCTTTGGTGTCACAGCCTTCACACGGGTGGGGAAATAGACTTTCCCCTTCCCACAAGCCAAGGAAAACTCTGATGATGGTAATTTGGCCCTCATTTTTCTCAGACCCAGCTTTTTTGGAAATCTGTTGAGTTTTGCCCAAGAGGAACCCAAGACAAAGTGGAGCAAGGATGTCAGGATCTAGTGTGCTGTGGGGAGCCGCATTAATGACTTCAGCTGATCAAAACTGCCACTGTGGGATGTGAATTCCTGTACCAAACTGAAAGTCAGAATCCTGTGCAAATTATTTATTTTGCATATTATCACATTAAATGACGTTTCTGTAAAAATGTGAGGCTTTTCAATGCCAGAATTGTTTATGTCATAAATGCTTGAATAAAGCAACAGCAAAAGTCTCTAAATGGAGGAAAGCAACTGCCTTTGCCTCCACTCATCAGCATGTCTGAATAAAAATCACCTTTCCTGCTTAGTTTTTGTCTTCCATATTTTCAAGTGTAGAAATTCAAGCAAAAAAAAAATTTGCTGTATAGCAGCTGGCCCATTTAAGGAGGTGATACATATTATTCAAGTGATTACACAAATGGCTAAAAGTGTTGCATTATTCCCTATTTTCATTTGTGCAGCATAGCTTCGGCATGGTGATGAACTATGTCAACCAGGAACCTTGGCTGCCTTCTAATGGAGAAAGCCCCTCAAAGATCTTTGATGTGACAACGAAACTGGGAAATATTACTGACTCACAGCCTTTAAGCAATCAAGAAGTGATCAAAGCAGTGACTCAAGAATTCAAGGGAAAAATTACATGCTCAGGGAAATGAGGAAAGCTTATTACCTACTGATATTCAATAGAACAGGCAACTGAAAGTCTAATTTTGTGAAATATGCTTTTAATTGGTATTCACTGACTTATTGTATATTACTTATGTAAAAAGCAGCTTTTAATTCCAAAAAAATTAATGGCTCAAAATTCCAGTCATGGTAGTGTGGGGTGGAAACACTTAGTCTCATTTCAACTCTGTCCTGTTTCAACATAAAATGCAGGGCAGGGGCCTTCAGGGTTCACCTCTGTAACCTCAACCTGGGATCCATCAGCCTTGCACAGATTTCTCCTCTGTCACAGGCTGAAGGGTTGGTGAGGGGGTCTGAGCATCATTCTGTGAAGTGGCTACACCTGCAAATTAGGCAGGGCCAAAGCACAAAATATCCAGCTCTGCAGGTAGCAGCACACTCTCCATCCAGTGCCTGGGGACAGCCTGGGATATGAAGGGAAGATAGCTGAAAGCACACTGGGTATGGGGAGAATGAAGTGCAGCTCCCTTAAGCTACCGTGTGCCTCGTATCCCAGCCCATTGCACTCTACTGGCTTTGGCCTGGAGTTTGGTATGAAGGTGTGCCTGTTTTCTGGGGAGTCTCTGGTCCCTACAACGTGGCCATGAGGGGAAGATGGGGTGTGAAACTAAAGGCAAAGCACTGTCCTCAAACAGAAATGAACCAGGGGAAGCTCCTGTCAACTGTCCAAAGTCAATAGGATTTGGATGTCCAAACACTCCAGGAAGGCTCCTACAACACATGCTAGTGTGTAGTTATTTTTCTATGCTCTATTTTGGTCTAATCAGGTGAAATCACCATATTTCTCAGTTTCCTACTACGGCTGTGTCATCACTGAAGTTGGGATGGCCATGGGTGCTGAGCCCTGCCCTGGAGCTCAGGTTTACAGAGTCTGCCACCCAGCCTGAAGACTGATGGCAAGGGGACATGTTTTGGAGCTGTGGCCATGGGATGCTAGTGAGACAAGGAGAAGTTTCTTTCATGGACAGATTAGAGATGGCACAAGGGAAATTCCTTTCACCTGATCAGCATATTTTTACATTTGCTGAAAACACCCATTTATTTGCCCAGTGAACCATTCACTCACATTGGCTGCATACAACTTTCACACACCTCAACAGAAAGACTGTCAACCAACTGGCTTTCTGACTGCCCATTGATTGGTTGTCAGGCATCTCCATATGTAAAACTCTTTGACTATGCCAATGATCAGGTAAAAATTGAACTACTTGTCTTTTTGTCTTGTTGTCTATTTGGACTTCAGCAAGGCCTTTGACACTGTCTCCCACAGCACACTCCTGGAAAAACTGGCAGCCCGGGGCTTGGACAGGAGCACTCTTTGCTGGGTTAGGAAATGGCTGGATGGCCAGGCCCAGAGAGTGGTGGTGAATGGTGCTGCACCCAGCTGGTGGCCAGTCACCAGTGGTGTCCCTCAGGGGTCTGTGCTGGGGCCAGCTCTGTTCAATATCTTTATTGATGACATGGATGGGGCTATTGAGTCTTTCATTAGTAAATTTGAAGATGACACTAAGCTGGGAGTGTGTGTCAATCTGTTGGAAGGTAGGAGGGCTCTGCAGAGAGACCTGGAATGGTTGGATGGATGGGCAGAGTCCAGTAGGATGAAGTTTAATAAGTCCAAGTACCAAGTCCTGCATTTTGGCCACAATAACCCCCTGCAACATTATAGGCTGGGGGCATTGTGGGTGGACAGTGCCCAGGAGGAAAGGGACCTGGGGGTTCTGGTGACAGCAGCTGAACATGAGCCAGCAGTGTGCCCTGGTGGCCAAGAAGGCCATAGGCATCCTGGCCTGTATCAGGAATGGTGTGGCCAGCAGGAGCAGGGAGGTCATTCTTCCCCTGTACTCAGCACTGGTGAGGCCACACCTCGAGTGCTGTGTCCAGTTCTGGACCCTCAGTTTAGGAAGGACCTTGAGATGCTTGAACGTGTCCAGAGGGGCAACGAGACTGGTGAGGGGCTTGGAACACAAACCCTGTGAGAAATGACTGAGGGAGCTGGGGGTGTTTAGCCTGGAGAAAAGGAGACTCAGGGGTGACCTTATCACTCTCTAGAACCTCCTGAAAGGTGGCTGTAGTCAGGTGGGGGTTGGTCTCTTTCTCCAGGCAGCAACTGACAAAACGAGAGGACACAGTCTCAAGCTGCACCAAGAGAAATATAGGTTGGACATTAGGAAAAAGTTTTTTACAGAAAGAGTGATGAAGTACTGGAGTGGTCTGTCTAGGGACGTGCTGGAGTCACCATCCCTGGATGTGGTTAAAAAAAGACTAGACGTGGTATTCAGTGCCAGAGTCTAGTTGAGGTGTTAAGGCTAGGTTGGACTTGATGATCTTGAAGGTAGAGACCTAGTGATTCTGTGAAAATCTGTGTCTTGATGTTACATTCTAGTCCCCCTAGACTCTACTTTTTAAAAGATCTCCAATGCTGCAAAACGAGAATTGTACATTTTTACATGAGGATGATCCATGCTGACAGGCATTCACTCGCTATCTGCCACAGGTAGCCCAGCATTAAGTGCTTCAGGGCACTGAAAGGATTTGATCTAATCTTATATTATAAGAAGCACCCAACATTGTACGTTCTCTTTTCCAACACAGACACTTATGTACAGCCTAAGGGCCTGATCCTGCTCCTCTTGAAATCAGTTGGAGTTTTTGCCTTTGCTTCAGCAGCATAGGGGGAAGGAGCAACTTTTGTAAGGGTGTTAATGATGGCTGGCCCTTCAGTCTTTCCATCCTAATCACTGTCTAATGGGAAAAGGTAGACACAAAAGTGCTGGAAACACTACCTCTGTAATTAGAGCAACCTGTCTTCCAGCTTTCTTTTCTGTCAGGTAACTTCTCTTCCATTGCCCTTCCTTGCTAAAAATCTGAAATTCATGCATTGACTGGTAATCTGGATTAAGGAAAGGAGAGGCCCTTTCAGCAGAGACAGAGTTGCATGAACATCAAAAGATTCAGGGTTCTTCTGTAATAAAAACAAACTCATTAACTGCATTAGAAGGACATGTACACAGCATGCAAATACTCTCAATAACTAAACACTTCTTGTAAGCAGCTGATGAATTGTGCTTATTGAAACAAAGCCTGAATACAGAAGCCAATGACTAAGACTTAAGAATGCTTTTCATTTTCTTTCCCATCTTGTTAGCCAGTAAAATGCATTTATTGTATCCTATCATCGCCATTCATTGTAGCACATCAGACTTTAAACCAAGAAAATACATTACAGATACTGTGCATAGCTGCATAACTGGGAAACATGAGGACTTAGCTGAATGCAGGTTTTCTCTGCCTGATCTTTGCTAATAGAAACGTTGGAGCACTCATATGACAAACCCAGGGACTGATCTCACAATGTTCATGCTGGTGATCCTTTCTCTTATGAATAACAGAAGTGCTTAGAAACTGGCTTCTAGCAGCTTGCGAGAAGCACCCACATTTTTCTGTCACCTGGAACTACAGGACTGGGGTCAAAAATATGCAATTTGAAGAAAATACTGACCAAATTTAGGCACTGCATCAAATGCTTTTAATAGCTTCAAACACAGCGAGAGAAACATGTATAAGTTTGAAAAAGAAAAAACATCCAGAAAGGACTGTTTTCATATCACATTATCCATTCCTGGCTGGCTGTAAGGAGCAGAGCCTGATCCAGCTAGATCTTATTCATGTAGGTAATCCCTTTGACCCTAGTCATAAATACATTATTCTAGTTCAAGATAATCTTCACATATCAATCTGAACTGATGCTGTGCTCTTGAACAGAAATGTGCATTTTCCATTTCTTCCATCTCAGACCTGCAATGCTAAGCAGGCTGTCTTAAAATAATATTTTGCTTAAAAAAAAAAATAAATACAAGCATATCCCACCAGAACTGACTTTTAAAAAGAAAAAATCCAGGTGGCTCAATTTGGAAAGAAACTTTGGATTTGTTGTAGTTCTCTTTCCGTGTGCTTCTTTTCCCAAAGGCAGACATTCATACACATATAATTCCCTCTTCTTGTCACTGGGCTTCTGGGTCAGTGAACATTCCTTTGCTGTAGTGTTTTTCAGATGAAACTCCAAGAGAAACACTGTCCTCAATGATGGGTCGGATACAGAAGAGGAGGATGGGCAAATATTCTAAGATTGGCCTGGATTCTTGCCAGGAGCAGAAGAAAAGAGCCTTTGTGTTTGGACATCTGAAGGCCAGGCATAAACATGTTAGCCGATACTTAACACCCAAAGCCAGAGCCAAAACCGTTAGACACCCTGAATAATCCCCGCTAGGCCTCCTTTGGGTTTCAACTGCCCATTACAATGGGGCAGCCTCCTCCAATTACCAAATGTGTTTCTTCTAAAAACATCCTTACAGGAACTCCCAAAATAGCAGCGATTAAAAGCAAACAGCCTGTAATTCATTGACATATGCAAACCTTTTAATGTTTTGCAGGAGACAAGTTGCAACTTTTTGTACCTACAAGACTATTTATGCATTTTTAATAATTACCCTTGTATATTATGTGATACAATTCCTTTAGGCATTTAGTTAAGAGAAGCAACAGAATTCACATTCAAAAGAAACTGTTAGTTTTGCTGCAAGAAGCGCAGCTAATTTATGTAGTGAATTTTTTATACATTTTTTTCCCCTGATTTCTCTTCCCTGCTGTCCTCTTTCCCCTTTCTTCTTCACTACATTAAGAAATTCTGATGTGCCTGCAGCAACATCCACTGGTGGGGAGTGTCTGCAGTGATGCCAGCCCTGACTTCCCAGCAGTGGAAGGCAGCAATGTGTGCTGCTTCAGCAGTGCGCGCTCCCTTCTAAGCCCCCTTGGGGATCGCCTCGCCCTTTGGGTCCTCTCTAATCACACACCTTCTGCGAGCTGGCGGGCTCCCGTGTCACCTGACAGACAGCGATCCCGATCCCATCTGTTCTGCACGGAAAACAGCACGAGGAAATCTTTCCTGCAGATCAAGAATAAAGATGCTCTCGCAACCGATGTGGTCCTGCCAGCTCTGACTTTTACTCGAGCTCAGATCCCCGTGTTGCCGCCGAACGCCTCGGCTCTAGTTTCGGATGAGCTGATCGAAGTGCCGAGCAGGGAAATTCAGGCACGGAGCTAGGCATGGCACGCCTGCGGTTCCCACCAGCAGCACGGGCACACGCAGGTTTGGGAAAGCGGTGCCTGGACTAACAGCACAACTTGCCAAAGCAATCTATCTTGTAGCCACAGGCAGCGCTTGACCTGCCTCAGGGGTAAAATGTAACGAGTTCGTGTCTTCCCCGCCAGACGGCAAAGGACCAGATCCCCAGCTGTATTCCTGCTCTGATTTCCTCCATTTATACCTGCCGAAAACCTGCTCCTCCCTCTCTTCTTATAACAACAACCAAAGAAAACCTGGTCAAATAATTTTGTGTTACTGTGGTTTGACAATATGTTTGAGGAGGGATTTTCAAGTCAGCCATTGCAGATACTACACTTAAGGGAAATGCAAATAAAACCTATTTCTTAGCGCGTGCAGGTCGCATTTATTGCATAACAACCTTTCTCTTGGCTTCAGAAGGCAGTCTGTCAAATCAAGGACTTCATCTTCCCATTTTAAATTAGCAGCAGATAATTAGGAACTGCCCACAATTAAATATTGATGTTAAAAATAAATAAATCCCAGCACTTCCTTGTTTAGACAGTAAGAAGGCTTTGCATCAAAAAACACAGGACACATGAGAATGTGAATAGTAAAGAGCTCATAACAAAGAAAGATAAACTCTTCATTGTGTGCTTACAGCATTCATTTCTTTCTCTGTAACTGAGAGTCTATACAAACAAATGGGATAAAAAGACAACATATACCTTGATATCAGGTGTAATCTGCCAGTTCTCCAGTCAAACCTACTGGAACACAAAGGAAAGGGGCAAGGTTTACAAAAGGTGCACAATGAGTCAGCTCTCGTCTCAACAAAACTGCTCCTCAGCTCCTATAGCTGCAGCAGGACAAGTCTAGGTAGGACTAACAAAACCATTTGCCCAGCTCCAGCAGTATTTCAGCCCAGCTCTTTGCTCATCCCTAGAGCTCACTTGAGACTGTGACTCACTGTAGGTGAGTCCTTTCCATGGCTACACTAGCAGCATTTTCAAGCCCTGCATCATCAAAATTCCTGGCCATCCTGCTGCGTGGGAGGCATGGAGCTTTGGCTGCAGAGCACAAGGTAGTTTCAGTATCTGAAGGAAAAAAACATTTGAGCAAGAAGTATCTAAGCCTGTCTCCAGTGCACAAGGCAGGATTTGGGCCGTCATTCAGTCTGGAGTGGACTCCCTGAGCCTGCACCACAGAGGATGTTCACCTGTATGTGCCCACAGCCCGGTTGCAGCCATAGCAGGGGTAGGGCAGCCAGGTTGTTGGAAATCCTAGGCAAATGTGCACATGACCCAAAACCCTCCTTAAGAAGTATTCTAGGTAGGGGAAGACAATCAGACGCAGAGAACCATCTTTGTATGGTCTTATGTCCTTTGTGGGAGTCCTCTCTTGGACTTAGGTACCTCATCTGTGGCTTCCTCCAAAAATTACCAAAGAATTCCTCAGCCAGCTCTAGATCAATCTCACAGGAGAGCAGGGAAAAAAGCTGGTTCCATTGTCGCTAAACACATAGAGCTATTGGACTGAAAAAAGAACTGTTTTCCTTGACCCTAACTGTTTCCCTGAAACCTTCAGGCCGAGAAAGGTTTACCAAAATAACAGCAGCAATGGGTATAACAGTAACAATTTAGAGCAAAAGTGCGAGATCATATCTGTTTCTGGCTCTGACATTTCAGGCAGCATTCACTAACAGGAGAAATTGTGATAGAATTACTGAACTAACATTGCTTTCATTCATTTTATGGGCCAAAATTATTGTCTCAAATCCTTCTGAAGCACCCAGATGCTCAGGCACTCCCTTTGCAGTAGTGTCATCCCTCTCCAGGTGGATTTTCTACCACCAGGTAGAAGCCAGACAGGCTTGTCTCAGACAGCGATGCTGGCATCAGCCTGGTGAGCTTGATGAGTTGGCTTTGGTTAATGGGCCAGGCTTGCTAATGGCACCATCCCACCCACCCAAGTGTCACATTCCTCCAGGAGCCCTTAGAAATCAGTCACACAGCAGCTAAATGGAATAGTGGACATTCATTTGGGATGGCAGCTTTCCTGCACAATTCAAGAGCTATAAGGAGGTAATTATTCACAGGTTTTTCTCTGTGACAAAACTATTTAGGAGGGATTGCAATCTGATGAACACAATTGAGGGAGGAGTGCCCTCCTTTAAGTCCCCAGCAAAATGGAGTCACCACCCAGCATCATTCTAAGCCTCCTTATTTCTCATTAACCTTAGCGGTTCCTTTCTTGCCCCTCAAAAAGCACAATTATGTAGACTGACAGTATCTCTCCTGCCCCAATGCCTCACTACAGTTTATACCTTTTCTTTTGACCCTCTCTCTTGAGTCACATTTAAGCCTCTGGTAGGTTTCATGCAGACACCTCTCTAAGAAAAGCAGGGCCATTTAGGAGACAGGCAGGAGAGTTATCAAATAAACTTTCCATTTTATTTACAGTTCAGGAGCCTTGCAGAATGACACACACTTATGGTTTGGGATCACTAGCAATTATTGTAAAGGTGAAAGCAGATACTGCAAATTTAACAAGCCTTTTGTATGAACTAATTGCATTAGAATACATTAGTAAGGGTGCACATTGTAGGTTTTATGTTTCATTGGAAAGGTCATCCTAGATTCTGGTTGAATAGTGAAAGAGAGGAAACCATATTAGCAGTTTATCCAGCAAGTGTCTCTAGGATGAATTTCCTTCAGGTCATTTGCATTATTTGATTGTAGCTGAATAGTTCTCCCTCTGCTAAGCAAGTAGGGGAAGACCTACGGTGACAATAGGGGAAGTTCAAAGTCTTTGAGCCTTATTAGAAGGCTCATTTTCTGCACACATTTTCGTGCACTCGTTTCCCAGAACTAGGCTAGCAGCTGTATAATCAGGACAGCAACTTTACATGCCTCCTGTAAAATATGAACCTCCCAGGGAAAGCTGCTGTTAGTTTTCAGGAGGAAAGAGGGTTCCTGCTTCTTCACAGGTGTGACACCCCGTTATGCCACACCACATAGCCCCCCTTGCTGGTCCTCTGCAAATGATTTGTGCCTGTTCAGCCACCTTGGATGTCTCTAAAACACTGTATGGAAGACAGTCACTAGACCAACTCTGCCAGCCCCCAGGGCTCTAGTGGCTTTCCAAGCCTAGGGGTGGTGGCAGCCCTGACGAGGCTGCAGAGGGCAGAGGGGTGGTAGCAACAGAGCCAAAGTTTGGGGAAGAGAGCAGCTCCCAGGATCCTGAAGGAGGTTATGGGGTGGAGAAGCTGAGCCAAGTTAGGCACAAAGTTTTGGTTCAAAGAGAAAACTCCTCCTCCCGGTCAGGCAGAACTGCTGGGAAACCATCTTCCTGTGCTGCCTCATCACATGGATGAAGGAAAGGGACTTAGTGACAGCCAGAGAAGGGCAGAGATTATGTCCATCCAGACATTGTTGATCTGACAGCAGAAAATATTCTGGTTACTCTATGAATGCCCATCAGCATTTCCAGAGGAGTAGCTAATGTCCACTAGTTTTACTGAGCTGTGTATTTCAACCAACCCTCCAGAAAACCTTACTGTGTAAGAATCAGGAGGTGGCATTCCACTAGGCTAAACAGTGCTAGTAGAGGTTAGAAGAGAAGCTAAATTGATGCTAAAAATTGTTCCCATCCTCCCCAAACCCCTCTCTATTGTGTAAGTGGCACAGAAAACACAGCACCCTCTGGGAGGCTGTAGTGGCATTTACGTTGTCGCCAGCCACCTTTGCTCTGAAAGGAGGTGGCTTCTACCCATCTGCCACCCCCAGAAGATGTAAAAGAGAGGAGCATATGGTTTTGAGAAAATGAAAGGTCCTGGTATCTCAGCTTGGTAAAGCTATTGACTTACTGTCTGACCTCTGGCAAGACACGTGCCCTCCATCTGCCCGGCTCAGGCTGGCGAGACAAGCAGAGGAGACTCTAGTGCAGAGATGCTGAGTTTGAGTTTAGCTTGTCAGAGCCACAGCAGCTGGTCACCCCTTTGATGCTGACAAGCTACATTAAGGCCCATTTCAGCCAGCTCATAAAAGCTGGGTCTTCTCACCCCACAAATTCAAACTGGCTGTAGGGCTCCCAACAACTTCCCAAGCCCATGAGCACAAGGAGTATAAAAATATGCATAGTATGACTGCTGCAAAGGGTAAGTTGGGATCACCTGGGCCCCTTTGCTCCTCTTCCCTCAGTTCCATAGCCCATTCTCCAGCTGCTGCAGCTCCACAGGCTCTCCCCACGGCCCCACATCTGCTGGGACTGCACACTCACTCCTCGCCTCTAGCTCCTTTATACAAATGCTATCACTCAACCACGGCCAAGGGAGCGAATCAATCCACTCTGCATTGAACATCACCTCTGGCAAGGTTAAAACTTCAGTTCAGCAAAGCCCTTGTGCATTTGGCCATGGGGATTCATCCCTGTGCTGCAGCACATCGTGTAGGAGAGCTCTGAGCATGCAGAGGATGACTAAGCCCCATCAGAAACCAGAGGCACCTCAGCCTTCCAGAACTGAGACAGCAAAATCTTAACATGGGAATAATAAATATTGTCCATCCTTCATTAAAGCTGCATAACAGCCCAAACAATAATTTTTACATATTCCACATTAAAAACATAATACTTCAAGTTTTAGTGTCCCATAATTTTCATATTGAATTCCAGAGAGGATATTTGATGGACTGTGTGCCATAGCTCCTGTATGTATGTACTATATCCAAAGGACATGACAATCCAGAGTAACATCAGGTAAGTCCTAATAGCAGCCATATTTTAAGGGCAATTTTAAATATTTAAAGATATAATCTGAAATAAAAATGGAGTGTGAAACATCCATATTAATAATATTATCATCAACCATTATTAATGTCAAAGGCCTGGGTCTACATCATTGCTACAGTCCCGTTAATAACTTTATCCTGACAAATGCACCCAGGACCTCTATTTTCTTCTTCTTGGCCCACTTTATCATTTCTTTTTGTGGGGAACCAAAGGCTGCAAGTTCTAGAGGAGGGGCGAAAGCCTCAATATCCCATCAGGTCCCATCAGCACAAATAGCCTGAAGCTGCTTCTGGTCCCTTCTTGGTGCCACTGAAACAAGTCTGACAAACCCCAATACTCAGCCATCCAGCATTTTTTTTTTCTCCCATCATACACTAATACAAACATGTTTTCACTGTTCTCCAAGTTTCCTGATGAATTAATAGCCATGAAACTTACATCTGAAACTTGAAAAATATTTTTAAGCACCCTCCTCCAACATAACTGGTGCCTGCCACCTCCATTACCCCCTTCCATGTTTACTTCACCCCTTTTAGATCCTAGTGTTTCTCTCCAGTTCAGGAGGAATAGGAGGGGACAGTGTTCCTGACTGCTATGAATATGATGGGGATGAAGAAGAAAGGATTCATACTGGTGGTATATGGGCTCAATATTCGTTATATCCATGTCTTTACACAACAACAAAGTAAATATAAAATTTTTTACAATGTGTTCTGAAAGGTCATGAAAATACATTGAAATACATCAAATCAATAACAAGAACTTCAAACTACTCTCAGAAAACACTAAATAGCTACATATAAGAATGATAAGTATTGGAAAGAGCTTCATATAAAATCATTTCTCACTTCAGTACCCTCTCATGGTCTGATGGAAAGATTTTTCTCCTCTGGAAGAAAATTATTTGTTTGTAATATCAGTCTAATACTATTAGTTATATTGATTTGTGTTAGGCTATAGACTGGTGGAGTTTTCAAAGCTTTAGAATTACACAGCTTATGAAAACCCCTCACAGGAGCTTTGACCTGGGCAAGTTGCAAAACAGGGTCCCCCAAGTGGTGTATAGATTGCTGGATTATGTTTAGTCAAGTCATATAATAATTACTATAGATTAAATTGTCTTGAGTTGAAATAATTTTATTAATACATCAAAATCTCAAGCATGTTTCCTTGAACTATTCTACAATTTCATTTCTCCTACTATTCTCATATTCTTTGTGTGAATAAATATGTTATTCTTGGTGCGCACAAGCACATGGAACATGATTGCAGGGGACACTTCTAAAGACAGCATGTAATCATTGTCTTCCTTATATAAAGGAAAAATGCTGTGTGGGGCTTCTGTTTGCCAAACCTCTCTGACTTTTCCAAAACTTCCTACAGTATCATTACAACAGATTTGTTTCTTGGGAAGATCTCTTAGCCTTCATGCTCCAGTAATGCATGAACCCCAAAGGTTGGACATATTGTGCAGGGGCTCTGCAAATGTGAAATTTTTTTACCCCAAAATTCATAAACAAAAAAGGTGATCTTATGTGTACCTGCTTCTCTGAAGTGTTTACAGTCTTGGTTCATGTTCAAAAAACCAATAATATAAAAATTCCTTAAAATAAAAAAGAGATTCCTTAAAGTCTAGAAGATTAATAAAATAGAAACACTATTTAAGGTGATGGATCATGTAAGGTAATCACTACACTCTCAGACTGTAAAATAGGATTACACACCATTTCTTCTTTTTTTTTTTTTTTTTTATTTTCTCTCTTGGACACTGCAGTATCAACTGCTGTAGTCCTAAATTTAGCCAAACACTGCAATTATCAGATGTATTCAGTTGCAAAAGCTTTTGTCACTTTTGTGGTTGTCTGACGGTGTACAGTTCAATCATAAAAGGGCAAATGACAGGCGGGTGTAGGAAATGAATTTTCTTCTTCTTCCTGACATACCAGGGGAAGGCCCCCTGCTGTAATATGGAAAATCTTTTATGCAAAAGAGCACAGCAACTTACAGCGCACAATCACTATGCAGACTTTTTGTTGGGGTATTTTTTCACACTTCAGCAAAAGAAAGGGAAGAAAAGGCGCCTTAAAATCAAGTTTAAAAGTTCAAATTTGATTTTAGCGTTAGGGTGTATTTATAGGTTTACGGATCTAGTAATTAAAATGCAATAAAGCTCCTTCTAAGTGTGAACATTCCCTCTTTAAGCAATGTTGCTTTTCTGGTGATCCCGAGGCCACAGCAGCAGAGTTTTTTGCACACAACTGAAGCAAGGTGAGAGGCAGAGAGGGATGTTGAGTCCAGCAGGAAGCAGTCAGGGCCACCCCATGCTGTCTGCCCAGACAACAAAGAGAAGGCTGTATATTTAGTATTTATACTGGTATTTCTGAGCATAATGCAAACAAGAATCTGGGAAAACACAGAAAAATGTCCTTCCTGAAGGTTTTAAGTGAAACTGCCTTTGGAATAAATAATCTCCTCTATTCCTTTCCACAGAAGGGACTTTAACACCTTCTGGCAATAAACAAAATTCTTTAAGAGGGGGCAAATTTAGTGTTTGCCATTTTAAGGTCCTGGTGTGAAGTGGCATTACGGAAAATAAGCATCACTCAGATTATCCACAGTGTTTCCAAATGAGAACAGGTATGGGATTAAGGCTTATTATTTGCCAAAAATACATTTTGGCTCATGATCCTGCTCAGCTGTATGAAGCACAGGTGCCAACTCTGAAGTAAGAAGAAGGCCTGCTCCTTACACAGAGGCTGGCAGTGGACACCATGGCAAATTTTCTGGGATTTCTCAAGTCAGTGACTCTTCAGCTGAAGGGAAGTTGGCCAAAGCTCAGGGACACAGCATTGCCTCCCAGGCTGGCCTTGCTTGCTGAAGCCTTCACAGGGTCCTGTCCTGGTAGGGGCGCAGACCCAGCAAAGAGAGGGAATACAGTGTACAGGGGAAAGTAGAGGCTTTACACCCCCAAACTACACTTCCCATCAGGCACTGGCACAGCATTTCCAGATCAAACAAAAAATAACACCATTTTTTTTCCAGACATCTATTTACTTGGCAATATTTTCCGGGAAAAGCTTATGCTTTGCTTCTAAAAACCTTTTTTTAGTTAGGAATCCACATTTCTAATGAAAAACAGTCTCAATGAACAATTCCTTTTGAATTACTCAGAGAAAACTGAACAAATACCAACAGCAAGACATATTTGGAAGGAATATTTAGTTCCTTAGAAAAAAAATAGCTCTTCAATAACGAAAGGCTAAAATACAGCAGAACTGGCCCCAGTGAGTGCAAATCAGCCACTGATTTCAATGAATTCGTGTCAGTCTGCCCCAGGTGAAGTTCTGGCCCACTGAGCTCAGAGAAACAAAATGTCACCTTTACTTTCTAAACACTCTTTCTCAAATCATATTCCCCTTGTAATAATGTGCAGTGAGTGTTTAGCTTAACATGCCTCTTATAGTTTCTGTTTGGGAGATGATTTTTCTTTTTAATTTCTCTGTCAGGCACACTTATTGAAGCGCACATGCTTTAGACAGATGCAATCTGCAAAAAAGGTTTGAAAGACAGTGATTTATTTATGAAATTCCTGGTTGAGAGGGTGAGGTAAGCCACACAAAAATTTTAAAGCTTCTCACTAATGTAAGGAATATGTGTTATATATGTAAAACATGGCGAGGGAAAACATTTAGAATATTTGGGCACAAGTCCTTCACAGGGTAGAGCTTCAGTGGGAGAAAAGGGGCAGCAGGTGGAGAAGAAGCCATAAGGACAAGTTCTGCTCTGCCTTTAATTTCACTTTGTTGCCTCAGGGCCAGCAGCATTTATTATATGGGCTTTATACATACATCAAGTTTTTATCCTTGTGTGTTTTATGCTGTGTGGTCGACACAGCAGTCAAACATGAAGCTCTGTGGTGGGAGCTTAAATTTACTAAAAGCATACATTCACTAAAAGTCCCTGCACTTAAGTGTTTTGCTTCCAGCTAAACATTTCTCCATGCCAAAGTCCTTTGCTCCAGCTGAGAGATGTTTTAACTTGCAGATGTCTTCCGACGAAGTGGGCACACCGGAGTCCAAGGTGTGCGCTGGGGACAATTTTTCTGGCTGTGCAAGTTCCATGGCTGCCAGTGCCAGTGACCTGGGCTCTCCCTCCACCAGGTTGCTCTCCCTGGCACTGTGAAATGTGGGAGGACTGGCAGACACACCCCAGCGATGTCACTCTGCAGCATCTTAAGAGGGATTTGCCTGAGTCTATCTCCTACCATTGAATGCCCCTGTGACAGAGCTGGCTGAAGAGCAGGTGAATCCTAATCTCTGAAGAGCAGGCGACTGGGAGGAGCCAGCAGGAACATGTTCCCTTCCTATGCCAAGCCATGAATCACCAGAGATTGTCCATACTCACTGCAGAAAAGTAATTTAAGGAGAGGCATGTGGAGAGGAAAAGCACCTGTTTCATACAGGTTGCAGTTAAAAGGTGCAACTAAGCAGCCTGAATTATGGGAGGGAGAATGATGTAGGGAAGAGCAGCAGGATATGGGGTTAGAGAGACTCCTCTGGAGGCTGGAGTTAGCCAGGGATATATCCAAACATCTTTTAAAAGCACATCCAAAAAGAAGAGATTTTTGGAAGTGTTTAATGGTCCTAGCTGTAAGCAGGTGGCAATTTTTGCAGGCTTTTCAGCCGAAATGGCATTGAGAATTGTGGAGGTGAGGTGGCAGTGGCTGAACTTGCTGGCTCAGAAAGGACAAGCCCTGCACACAGGCAGGACCATCAGACTGATGACACTGGCAATCAGGAACTGCTAAAGTAAGGCACAACAGTGACCAGCAAGATATTGGAGCTGCTATATCTTACTGAGGACAGGAAAGTTGCATTCAGTGAGGGGGAGAGTGGGGCTTTACAGAGAGATTCAGGGTGTGAGGTGAGAAACCCGATGTGAAAGACCAGTCAGAATGATGATCCTAGCAGGGATAACTGGGATACATGGCCAAAGGCAGAGGCCACTCTCACCACACAAGGGGGAAAATCCATATTCGTTAAAAAATCATGTTCTGCTCCACCATCTTGTCCATCTTCCTGGCACATAGTATGGAAAACAACATCAAACCCTGTGGGTACAACAGCAAACCACCATCACACAGGGCACCAGTGCCAGGATAATGCAGAGCTGGCAGCAGAGAAATTGAGCCAAAAAAGATCCAAGGAACTGTCTAACAGTGGGCAAGCCCTTGAGTCACCCAACCTTGCTCCAGTGGTGAGGAGTAAAGTCCTTTCTACCCTCCAAAGGGAAGAGCAGTGACTTAGGAGGCTGCCAGTAGCCCCCCACAAGTGAAAAGGGTTAGAAAAGGAGTCCTCACCTGCAGTGTAAGAGCTATTGCTGGCAAGATCAGAGCTGAAGAAATTAAAGTCTCAGACTAGAAAAATCATATTTGTGGTGTCTTCTCTTTCTCCCTGAGAGGTGGGAGAGTTGGAGGGAAAGGTGAGGAGATGCTGAGTGTTGAGATTTGCTATGTGGATATACAGAGGAAAAGATGATGCTAATCAAGGTGTGAGGTGAGAAGAGTTTTTTGCAGTGCCCACAGAGTAAAACTGAAAGGAAGATATGGGAAAGGAAGATAAAGGAAGCGTTAGAGAAGACCCTAAGGGGATGGGGCTGGGGGTAGAAAGAAGAAGAGAGAAGAGGCATGGAGATGTAAAAGACAACAACCCAGTAAAATTTTGCCAAGAATAAAGGCTTCTGAGCCATCACTTTGAATTCACATGTCCACCCTCTACCAGTAAAACCATTAGACAGACAAGAATTAAGAGAAGAGATATCAGTCGCCTGCAAACAGCCTGCTGAAGACATGACATTCCTGAAGAAAAATGTACACAAGCCTAAGCAGCTTACAAGAGCGAGCTATCTCACCCGGCTCACCCCCCACGAACACCATTAAATCCATGAGAATCAGAACAAGGAAATTGTCAGGGAAAGGCTGCGATTAGCCAGAGCCTCGACTAGAAAAATAGTTTATGAATTGTCATAAAAATTTAAAGCTCAACCTCACATTAGCTGCTGCAGTGTCTCTGCTCCCACCTACAGTACAGTTTCCCTCTATCTTCATCACTGACTGTGCCAGCACAAGGGGGAAATCTTCTGAATGTTTCCCCAAAATTAAATGCTGAAACAGCATATCATTATTTTTGATATTCAAATCTATTATTAATAAGCTATACACTACAAAAAGATTCTGAGCATGAGTGATACATCTCATAATTCTGACCTATTAACAGAAGTACATGAGTCTCCCTGGACCAAAAAAATAGTTGTTAAAAAAGATGAATCGCTTACTCAAATCAAAATAACATGACAGTTCCATGAAAGATTTCAAAATAAAAGTTAATAAGTTAATGGATTCATTTTACTGCTCCTAAGATGCAAACAGACAATGCAGAACAGTCATCTTCTTATTGAATAATATGAATCAAAGGCTCCATCATGTTTGTATTAAGCAACAGGCACTAATACTCTCTCTTAGAATGTATTAGGGTGAGCATGTCACTGAGAAGGCAGAGCCAAAGCACATTCTGAATCTTCTTTGCCACCAGTGACCAGGCACTTAAAATTTTGTCATATACCTAAGTATTATCCTAAATGTAAGGACAGAAATGCCGCCCCAGCTGATGCCAGCAAAACCTTTCCAATTTACTCCTAATCCTCATGGTTTGTGTGAGACTCACCTTAGCAGCTGCCCTTTTATGTGCCATGCAGCAGAGTGCTGGGAGCTCCCCATGTCCCTTCTCCTAAACACCTCTCCCAGGAGAGAGAGCACTCCCCTCCAAAAATACCCAATAGCTTCTGATGGAGCCCAGAAGTGTCTTGAACCAGGCTGCTGGATTTTCAGTAGTGAAAATGAGGGGAGATGAATATCATGCTTAACATGCACTAGAGAAAAATATTTCTGAAATTTTTGATTTTAAAAAAGTAGGTTTTCTCCAGTATGAGTAGAACAAAAATAAAATGGCATTTCCCTGATATAAAAATAATTCTTCTGGCTTCTTACTTCTGCAGCCCAGAAGTATTCCTAAGGAGAGAGAAGATACTTGGAAAGAACATTGTCCTTAGGGAGTGGTAGAGGGACTCTCTCCAGCCCCATGGATGTCCTGTTCAGTTTTGGCTGCATTATGTGGGCTTGATAACCAAAGACTTTATATGCACAGGAGTTACTTTAATAGGCATGAGGGGTAACAGAAAATCTTCCATTTGAAAGTGAATTGCATTGTACAGGCATAAGGGATTTCACTGCCTGCTCAGAATAGATAGATGGGAGGGTTTTAATGTAAGAAATCAGGTGGTGAAAGGACAGGAAACAAGTGACTTGTGGCTCCTGCCATTTAAGCCTGAAAGGGGCATGTGAAGAGGCATTAATTTCAGCCACACTGGGCTGAAGGATAAGGACTATTCACATAAGTAAGGCTTTGGAGGACTGGGCTTGTAAACTCCAGCTGCTTAAACAAAAGTCTGAGGCACCTTTTTTCAGGAGTACCTAAGTCTGGTTTTCTAAAGGACCTTCCCCTCTTAAGTTACTTCAGATATATCTACCCCTTCCATGTTGGATAACAAGGAGACTGTGCCTGGGCTGGGAGGGAGGAGGGATGAAGGAGGCTGTCAGTGGATGGGGCTGTGGGCTCAGCAAGTTCTCCAGGCTGCTGCTGCAGGGCTGTGTGTCCCAGCACGGGCGGATGCTGGGGCCTGAGTGCTATCCCACATTTTTCATTCCCTCAGGCACTCTCAAAACTGCTACCTTAAGCCTGCAGCAGGATTTCAGCAGAGGTCCCCTAGGCTTTTAGCAGCTTCTAACTGTATTTATGTGCTTTGTCCCTTGAGTAGGATAAACAGGTTAGCAATTAACTCTGGTTTTCTGACCTCTAGCTGGATAACCAGATCTCTAATTATATTTTCAGTGGCAGTGAATCTCAAAAGTTGTGTGACACTATCTGAAAGTTTCCACTCCCATGCCATGTAACATCTGCAGCTCTGTGTGGAAATTGGCAGCCAAGAAATTATCAGCAAAACAGAAAGCAAATTTTTTCCCCTTCTCAGTACTTCTGCCTCCTCAGAGCTTCCAATCTTTCCACTCTGTTGCTTGGAAGATATTTACCCTGATAGGTGATTCCTGGTATGCCAGACAGGTCATATTGAAAAACAAAACATTCTGAGAAGTATTTTATTCAAAATACCTTTTTTTTTTCTTTTAATAGGATCCTTGTGGTAGACAATATTCACAGGAGTCAAGATATTAGAGGCAATGATAAGCCCCATGCCTGGATAGGTTATTTTCTATTGTTTCTCAATAGAGCACTATTTTATGAGAGAGGGTGTTTTTTAGGGCTACAAAAATATTATTTATGAAAAAGAAAGGAAAAAAAAGAAAAAATTTAACCGAGCATAAGTGACCTTCGGAAAGGTGATATAGTTGGAGGGACAGCTCTGGAACTGGCAGAGCACTCCTCAGGAACAGAGTATCTAGATGGACTAATGCCAGGAGTTAACAGTGACAAAGCAGAGCAATTTGGAAAATCAGCTTGCTGTCATCTTGTATGCATGTAACTCTTGAAATAAAACAGTGATCTAATATAAAGGAAGTGTATGGATTTACTCTGACAGCAATGCCAAGCATTCATTCTAATCAAGTGCCACACATATTTTCAGTTTAAAAGGGGTAAAATAGACAGCAAATTAGCTATGTTCACATCTTCAGAATGAGTGGTCTTTGCATTAATTTTTCCATGTGGATTCCTACTACCTGTACAGAACATTCATGCCTGTGTCTGAGCCCACTTCTTACTTCACTGCCCATACAAATTATTCTTTCTGAAGACATATGTGAAAGAACCATTGAAGATCTGCATCAAACCAGAAGAAAAATCAACTACTTCATACTTAGATAGAACATGATAATTTATTGTAATAAAAGCTGGTTTGGACTCACACCACAATCACTTCCATGCTTCAGGCTTCTGTGCTGCAAAGATTATTTTGGAGGTCTGAGCCAAATTTCCCTGTCATCAGGACAAATGGGCAGTCAGACACTGGTAGATTCCTTCTCAAGAAGGTGGAATCTAAAGTAAGATGTGCACACCATCAGATAATAACCTACAAAAGTAAAAGCCAAGAGAAGAAAATATCGTTCACACATCAGCTGGAAAGCTAATTATACCAGTCTAGAGGACCACAACAAAGTCATTTTAGATAGCCAGCAGTAACAGTGTATGAGTGCATTTTGATTCTCAATGCAAAAGACAGAAGAGGTGAGCTGATCAGTTCCTTCTTAGATCTTTCCCTTCTCAGTGGCTTCCTAGTTTCTCACAACTTGCCACCAATTCTGTTCAGCAGGGGCCAGTGCATTACACACCCAGCACCAGCCAAGTCCCTGCTTTGCCTGCTCTATCCCCACCACCAAAAAACTCATAACAAAGGTTGCTCACACAATGACTATGAAGAAGAGATGCCTAGTGAGCCACTGCTGATGGAAATCACATTTCCTGTATTTGTGCAGAAAGGAAACAGTGGGAAAGTAGTATGGAAAGAAGGTGAGATGCATTCAAAGGGATGCACACCTGAAGCAGTATTCAGGAAAAGAGAGAGAGAGAAGATCAACTGGAATTTTAATTGGTCTAATTTTTTTAAAACAGTGGACTATTTTTTTCATCAAAAATTTTCAACCAAGGACTTAAGGAACAACCTTAAGCATCCAAATAAACTTTGTGGAGGATATACCTAGAAGTCACTGTACCCAGAACAACTTGGCAAGGTATAAACAGTGCTGCCTGAGGCCAGACCTAGCAGAAGGACAAAATCACCTATAAAGTTCATGTCTACTCCTGTGTTGAGCATCCAACCTATACAGTGCCTGCTCAGCACACACAGCACAGCTGAAGCCATGCAGTTGCCCTTCTGCCTCATATGTAGACAGACACAGAGATACAGAGACATGAGGAACAAGAATACAGGAGTGAAATTGTTGCAGACCACGGATTCAGGGCACAAAACACTCTGGGTGCTCTAAATAAAGGTCTAAAAGGAAAAAAAATACTATACTGTATAATTTATACCTCAGAGAACAAAAAGATGGGGATGATTCTGTTCTTTAGTTGACTGAAAGACTCCAAATAAATCAAGACCAAATAAATAAGCAGACTATTCCAAGCTGAGCTTGAAGGGTGATGTGCAAAAAGAGTTGTTTCATGACTGAGCCTACCCCATAAGTGTATTCTCATCCTCCATAACCTGCTTCTAGGCTAAAAAAAGACCAGACATCCTTCCTGTTTCTAAAAGTTCTGCCCTGTTTTTGTTCTTGGAAGAGGTTATAAAGGCCAAATTCTGCAACTACCTGGCCAACCACAAATACTTTTTTTGGTGGTAAAGCAAATATGGGAGATCCAGTGGTTGTGGTAGAATAACCAGCAGTAACAGTGTATGTTCTCTGAGTGCATTCTTCTCCGAGAAGCTTTGCTGTTCCCCTGTTCCTAAGGTGGAAAATAATTGCTTCATGAGAGTGTTGGCTTTTCAATAGCAAGTGATATACATGCGCCAATATTCAAATAGGCTGAAAATTAATACTAATCTCTGTGGCAGTGTTACATATTTGGTTTTCCCCTTTCCAGTTTGTGTGTCAGTTTTTGCAATCCCATTAACAAATCACCTAAAAAACTAGAAGTGATCCACACACAGTTTAAAGTTAGTAATGAAAAGTGACACTTGTCCCTTGTCCAAAGATGTCATTTCACCCGATCACATTTTTAATGCATAAAAAAGAATATTTCACACATTTATCGAGGGGAATAAAACCAGTCTGTTACTGGTGCCTTTTAGTTTGGTTTAGTTTACTCAGGAAATGATAACTTAATAAGAGCCCTCCTTGCAGAAAGCATGCAAGTCTGAATTAGAAGTGTGAAACTGAATTTATGAAATAACCTTGGCAGTAAATAATAGCACACCTCAAACCAGAATTCATCACACACCTGTGTTGTAGGGAATGGAAGTTGCCTTCATCCCACTCAGAGTATCAATCACTCCCAGGATGCAAATTCCATGAGATACAGAAAGATTGCTTTACATAAACTGCAGAAAGAGTTTGAATCAATGTAATAAAAGCTTCAGCCCAGCATTGTACAGCCTATGAGTCTCCTTAGGAGCACACTTTTTTCATCATTTTACATATGAACACAAGTATGGTGTGTAGACAGATGAACTAGCTTGTAGCTACAGACATACTACTCTTCATTCAGAGATTTATTCAAGCTTTCAGTAATGAGTGTTGACTCATTCTCATCAGAAGAAGCCTCACCTTCCTTTAATTAGCAGGAAAAGGCCTGTGACCTTCACTCAGGGTGGGTCTTCCACCCTAAATGTATTTTGAGTGCTCTGCTTCTTTCTAACAGCCTCTGGCATTTCTGAGTGGTGCCCAAAGGAGGCTCAGCCAGCAGGACACACAGCGGCATTCATGTGTGCCTGCCACCCTGGCTGGGACTGCTGTTTTGGAAGTGTTCCCTTGGAGAGAGCACTCCATGGACCACAGATCAGAGATCCCTTCATGGACTGCAGCTCTCCACAGGCCTGCCTCTGTCTACTCCAGTACAGACACCCAAAGGAAACACCTGCATTTCCAAGCAGCTCAGAATCCAGTAGCAGAGCTCGTCTGAAAATCCAGGCCCTGAGTGAGATATATGCATTAAAGTCAAATTCTCTTAAAACACCGGTCCCAAGATGTTGGCCAAACCCTTCTAAGCCCCGGTGCTTGGTGTCCATACCAGGTGCCAGGGAACAGGGAGCCAGCACAGCACACTCAGTGCAGACAGCCACTGCTCCCTCAGGCCTGTGTGGCAGGCACAAAATTAGCCAGGCATTTTGCTGGCAAGGCAAACACCACAGCCAGAAGTAGACAGACTGTCTTATTTTTAACTTCTACTACATAATACAATACTTAGGTTGCATTTACCGCACAACAGTCTCCTAAATACTCTGTTATTTGGTAAAACCGTGTATCACAGTAAATCCCTGTATTGTGTATATTGCAAGGGATTTCTGACTCCAAGATACCTTAGGAAAAAAGATGCATGGGAAATGCACAGTAGGAAAAAAAATGAAGGTTGCTTCTTCATTATCATGGTTTTTTCCTGTCATCAAAGAAGTATAAACACAAAAACATAACTCAGAGCTCATTTTATATGTGTTTGTACAAGGCATTCCCCTGCCACTTCTTTTCTATTGCACTATTTATTACCTCTTTGAGGCTGCAGAAGAGGGGTGCAAATGACACTTTATTCCATAAGTCTTTGGGTCAAACTCAGTTGCCTACCATGCTGATCAGATTTCCTTCTTTTAATTTTGGCAAGGGTTAGATATAACCCATCTTCATATTAGATTTTGCAATACGATCCTTGTTACCTAAGCCCACCTAGACTTGTCAGCATACAGCTTTCAATTTTTCTTGTAGTTTCTTTCTCTTTCTTTCTTTTTCTTTCTTTCTTTCTTTCTTTCTTTCTTTCTTTCTTTCTTTCTTTCTTTCTTTCTTTCTTGCTTTCTTTCTTTCAAGACTGGCACATAGAATCCCCACCCTAACTGATGTATAAAACATCAGGGCAAAAGATAATAGATTTGTTTGGAGCAGTTTGGCAAAGTCTGAGAGGAAGCATGGGGCCAGAGAGCTGGGAAGGTTCAGGTCCTGCAGTCACATCCAGAGTTAATTGAAGTCACTGCCAGCCTCAGTATAACAGAACTGGTAAGTATTCAGACAGAAGAAAAAAAAACCCAAAAAACCAAAAACACTTTAAAGATGTGCTTAATTCAGGGCACATCAGATCACCAGCATCACCCACCTGCTGGAAATCAGGCCCACACCTAAACCTTGAGAGTAGGTCAGCTCTCGTCGCTATTACACTTCCCTTCAGGGGGGCTGGGGAGGGTACAGAAAGACTGCACCCCAGAGCACAACAGCAACATTCATAACAGCCTTCATTCACTCCTCTGCAATAATTCTTCTGCCTATATTCTACAGAATAGTCATTTAATATTTGTTTCTAGGTAATTAATTTTGGAAATGCTCTTCATTAAAATTGAACAGATCACCATGTGTTCTGAATGTATTGCAGGCACCCAGGTAACCTGGGGCTTATGCTGTGCAAAACTGGAGACAGAGGAGCTATGGGTAGGATGAAGAGAATGCAGATTTATAAGATTGTTTTTTTAAGTGTGAATAAACTAACCTCATTTTCCTTGGTGCAGCAATGGCTCATCTCTACTTAAAAATTAGTGGATGCAGAGTAGTGTTGGATATTCAGTGTGCAGCCAGACTTCGGTCTTTGCTGTGCCCTCACTGGAAATTACTAAGCTTGTAAGTCCAGAAAAATACTAAACCTCTGTTCCCACAAATTATGTTCACTCTGCCCACCTCAAATTGTCATTTTGGAGCTTGATTTAAATATGATGGAGGAGGAGGAGACAAACAGCCATCAAACCAGGCCCCTGGCTATGAGGCTCCTGCAGCTGCTCCATGCCCATTCTAGACAAGTTGGACTATCAGAAACTTCTCCATCCTATTCCAGCAACCTCATGTCTTGGAGGACTAGGAAGGTCAGGGTGAGCACCAGGCATCATGGCAGGCAGCAATATTGTATTAACCAGTGTCCATGACTCATCTACCCTTTAGAAGTTTGGGATACCTGATGAGGGTAACTCATTTCACAATGCTGTTCTCTATTTTCCCCAACAAATTAAAAAGGTGATGCTTTCTTTCACTTCTGGCCAGAAGACTGAGTATAACGAGCTTGTGTTCCAGCAAATAACAGGGCAGATTTGCTATCCTGATGAGGGCTGGTAGTGTTCCACCCACATTATAAGGGAGGCCTTGGAATAAAAATAATACACGCACAGTGTCTAGTTATTACCTATCATTGCCATATAGAATTAAAACATAGAAGTAATTTGGTCATTTTATCAATTCCTCCCAAGATGTCACTCCACTTTGGATGTCCAGTCAACTGGGACCACACATATAATCACACAAGCACATTTTAATTTATATACACAAGAGAAGAAACTTAATTCTGACGTTCTGTAACTTTTGAAGGCTCAACTATTCAACCTTCATACCCCTCAAACAGATGGAGTTCAGGAGGAGGAAAACTTTATGACTTGTTTTAAAATAAATGTATCACTGGGTAGGAGAATTAAGTCCTCCACTCATAAGTCTGTGACATAATTCGTTGCTTGAAATAATGGCAGTAGCAGGCTGTTGTCTTTGAAGTGCTGCTCACCAGAGGTGTATTAGAGCATGGGTGTATGGGAGCATGTTCAAGACTACTGTGTCCACTGCTACTTGCAAGTCAGAACACAAATGCAGAGATATGGCACTCTTGGATCCTGCTGTGGATCCCTTAGGGAGCTACACACCCTCGTTCCCTCAATCCCCCTTCAGCGTCATATTCTGTCCTATTTTGGGCCCTGATGTTTCCCTCATCCTCTTAATTTCATCCTGATCTTCCACCTTCCTCCTCTTTTCCCTTGCGTGAACCTCCATTCTCCCACCATCTTTCCACACTTCTCATAGTTCTCCTCCTCCCAGTACTCCTGCCTCCTCCCATAAGATGAAACACATAAGATCACAAGAGAGCAACCCTTACTGGCTATTCCCCTACCCAGAAATACAGAAATATGAAGTCATCACAAACAGGCATTGCAGGGAAGAGCTCCCCCAACCCACTCACCTGGGTTCTTTTTCTCCATCCAGAGCCTGGTCATGACCATGGGAGAGGAGAAGCTGAAGTCTGTTAAAGGTACCTAGAGCCTGCAAGGACTGTGTCTGGCCCAAGATAAACAACCAGGTGTAAACTCACATTTTCAGAAATATCAGAGTTTGGTTAAAAGCAAAATTCTGCACTTCTGTACCAAATCTTGATGTGCTAGACTTTCACAATGAAATAATAGTGATAATTTTTTAGGCTGTTCAAGTGTATCAGTTTCCCTTAATTTCATTCTCTGAAACCATGGAACCATGAAACTGGCTGCTTCCAGGATACTTTGCCTTGAGTCAGAGACTAGCCAGAAAAAGCTCTTTAATTTTTATAAGTTTGACAGAGCTATAAACAATACTGCCAGTC
Source organism: Cyanoderma ruficeps (assembly GCA_008694505.1). NCBI lineage: Eukaryota > Metazoa > Chordata > Aves > Passeriformes > Timaliidae > Cyanoderma > Cyanoderma ruficeps. The sequence continues at coordinate 7,644,496 of VZDJ01000141.1, forward strand.
CTGAGCATTAAGAAAGTACAAATCAGGCCATGCACAAAAAGCCTCATAGATTAGCTGTAAAAATGAGTTGTTTGTTTGGAGGTTTTTAAATACCAGTAAAAGCAGACACCTGTCGTTGAGGTGCTTTAGCTTTTTCATTGCATTTGCAAGGTTCCCCTTGCAAACTTTGCAACTCTGCAAACTCAAGAAGCTTTTCTTTTGAAATGAAAGATAGGCTGCTTATATTTTCACTTGTCTCCTGGATCTTGATCTGGATGAAAACATCAAGCACTGAAACACTCAAATCAAGACAGATGGCACAACTATATAAGCAAGAGGAAGCAGAATTTCATGATGAAAAGCATCAAGGAACATATCTATAGGTGATAGCACCAGTGTGTCTATCAAGCTCCTCGTATCTCTTATGATAAAATTCCAGCCAATGAATCTCAACTCTGTGGTTAGTTATGTGCTCCTTTCCAGTGCTTTGGATAAGATTTCACTGCATGACAAAAAAAGCGATTTGGGGGTAGCAGTACTCACTACAGTAAGAAGAGAGTTCAGCTTCTTGCCCTGATCTTCTCCTTTCCTTGCATCATGTCTATTTTCCTACCTAAAGCCATGATAAAAAAAAAGAGCTGTAACATTTCTAAACCAGCAGCAACACTAACAAGCACCAGTAAAGTACAGAGGACCATGGCTGAGGCAACAGCTTATATGAGCAATGCCTGAGAGGGGTGAGACCCTTTTGGGGCCAGGCTCCACAGAGAAGTGTGCATCAGTGAGCACACCTGTGTGCAGCCCCAAGCACTGCAGGAGCTCCCTGGCACCCCAGGCTACAGAGGGGAGAAGAAACACACTCCTGTCCACTACATTGACAAGAAAGGATGCTGAAGAGCTTGGTGAAAAACTGCTTCCAGAGATGCTACATTTGGCTGCCCTGGGAAGCAGAATGAAACTCCATGGAAGAGGGACTCTGCAGAAGCGGGACTCTGCGGAAGAGGGAAAAAAGAAAGTCTCTTGGGTGTGCCCCTCTACGGTCCCACCCTCCATCACACTGGCTGCTGTGGACACTTCTGCCTCTGTTGACCCTTTTCCCAGAAAGTAAACCTTTGCATAGCACTATATGTGCTGACTTGATACCCTGGGGATTTGTTGAGAGAAAAACAGATAAGAAAAAGGCAAGTAAGTGGATACTTGTTCCTGTACTTCTATATTCCTGTAGCTTCCAGAAGGGTCTCAACATGTACCTAACCCCTTTTTAAATGGCACACTGAAATTGGCCACTGCAATGCAATGATGATGCTAACATATCCAGAACTTCCTGGTATATACTTGTGTGAAACTCATAGCACTGTCAGCAAGATATGGGACAATGGTCCGGTATTAAACCGGGTTCTGTGGCATAGAGATGGAAAAAAAAGATGCAAAATGTAGAAGGCAAGAATCCCAAACCTTCTTATTTTTATAAAGGGGAACATTTCAAAGTGAGTGTCAGGCACCTGTTGTTATGTGCTAATGGGGAAATCTTTCCACCAGATCCACAGGGCAGGTCTGAGATAAGCAGCTGGAGAATGATAAGTTATCTCTGTTGCAATTCAGGAAATATAGATGCTTCGGATGCTAATGGTGTGTCAGCAGGGAACCAGACACACAGTGGACTGGGGTTAAGTAAGCCTAGGAAGGTGTTTATTCATGTATAACATTTGCAGAGAAGGTGACTCCCTACCTCGCTCCTAGCTGCCCAGAGGAACTGCTTATAGCCAGAAATATGCTCAGAGAAGCCAAGCAGAAAGGTCACGCGGTGCGAGAGGTGAATCCCAGCCATGACAGCCCTCCTGTGAGCACTGGAGCTCCACACATATCCTGGGAAGGACAGGGGTCTGTCCATCTGCACCTGCCAACCACCTTGGCATAACCCAGCCCCTCCAGAGGGGCCACTGCCAGCACAGGGAGGGGGGGCCGTGATGTGCTGCAGCTTGGAAGAGTTAGAGGTCACTTGTGCATCCTTTGGCACTGGGCTGGATCAACTGCAGCTAAACCATTCCCAGCAGACATTTGTCCAATCTATTTTCAAAATCCTCCCACTGTCACTCCAGGCAATCTATTCTTGTGCTTTCCAACTGAAAGTTAGAAAGCTGTTCTTAATGTCTAATCTAAATCATAAGTCAACTTTAAAAATGACAAGTATGGTTAAAAGTTTCAAGATTTTTCCTAATAATAAATGTGGTTTTCATTCTATTTCTCTGTTGGTTGCTGCACGTTCAGGGTACTTTCAAATCACTTTTTTAAAACATCCCTCTAGAATCATGATGTATAGAAACCATATTTATTATTTTTCACAAGAGCTGAGATTGTCATTTAATTACATAAGTCCGAGAGTAGGAGATTTAAGGAGGAAAAAAAATTCAATAAAGTCCTGAGAGAGATGCCCACACTTAATTTAGCTGCAAAAGGTTTTGGGGTTTTTTTTATCTGTATGCCTCACAGAGCCATTGCCCAAAAATGTTCTGAAGTGACAGCAATGTCAAGCAGAAAAGACATCTCACCCATATCTAATAGAGAAAAATATCTCAGTTGTGGGAGACGTATATTCCTGTGTACATGCATAAATATTCCTTCATTTACCACTCAACAAAATCCCTTCTAACTATCCCAATCATGTGAACGCCGTCTTTCAGTAGATACTTTGCAAGATCTCATTCAAACCATTTAACGGCAAGAGAAATAGTTTCCTCCTGCCACACCGAAGATGAATCCCTAGAAAACTGCCACTTTGCTCTGGTGCTTGAATTCAAAAACATTACTCGAAAAAACCTGGACTCATGTTCTGATTCAAGCTTTTTGAAAGTGCAGCGTGAGGTTGCTACCAACCCTGACTCAAATGCAGAAACACAATAAAAACAAAAATAGGATCTCTTATCTTTTACATCATCAGCACCAGATATGAAGGAAAACTACACTGGCTCAACTTTCTAGATACACATGGCTGGGCACTGATTCATCCCTGGAGACAAACATGCTCCAAATTTACATCCTCAAAGCTTGTTATTTATCACTGGAAATGCCTAACTTTTTAGCTAGGGTGTCACAGTAATTTTGCTTAACCTTAGCATCCGTGGCATAGTCAGCTGTATCTGAGTGAGTTCCCCTAGGCATGCACTTCCTCCCAGAGCAGACACAGAGGCACAGCAGAGCTGTGCCTCCCCTTGGCTGCCCATGGCCCCTGCACTGCAGACATCTGAAGTTAGGCAATGTTATCATCACCCTCGCTGCCTGCATCCTTCTCTCCAGAATCACCGAGGGAAGAGAAGAGAGCGATTGCTGGTAAGAGATGAGCAACTGTCTCTGCTCACCATTTCCTGTCAGCAGGCTCAGGTCAGCCAGCATGCCCTTTTCAAGGTGCCTGCTTATCAGGATGTAATTGTGATAACCTGGAGTGCACTTTGAGGCTGAGAATTCCCTTGGAAAGGCAGGTATCTAAAACTTAGGTATTGGAACCCTGAGTTTCAGTCTCCCTCTAGGTATCTAGCCTGAAGGGCATTGCTAGCCTCTTTTCTGTACCTTCAGCAAACACAAGGGAGGGAAGAGGTCTTGTGGGTGTCCTAAGCTGTTTAACTTTTGCTTTTACCACATTACACTGGACCTATATGTAGGATATGCCTTTTTCTTTATGGATATAATACATTATCTACAAATTACATTCAAATCAAGAAGCAGTGTCTATGGGCTTGTCTTTTGCAGACCAACCTAAGATGATGAATACGATCAAATGAAAGGTCCAGGACTGTACACTGCTAGAGAAGAGGAACAAGCATTCATCCTCATTGTGTGGACCATGCACTTAGAATGTGAAGGCATGTGATTTCCAAATGGCCCCAGTTTCCACCGTCAGCATGCCTACAGGACATATAGCATCAAGCTGGGTGACCTCAGCCATGTCTGGAAGAGCTAGCTCTGTTATTCCATGTACTGCATCTGAAGCCAGTCCCTTTCAATCTGTTCCCCACTCCCTAGACATTTTTCTTTGCCCCACTGTAGATTAAAATCTACAAGATGAAAAATTTTGTCCTCATTCCTAAAGCATTGTGTGACAATAGAAAATCTAGGCCTTGTTGATGCAATCTAGCAACATTATAACCAAAAAATTTTAACTGGAAGAATCACACAACTGTTACAAGGGGCAGCTCTCTCCCATTCCCACCTGTAATGACCAGGATGCATTCAGATAGGGGGCAAAGAAAAGTGTGAGGTCTTCATCTCCTACCCTTAAAAACAAAGCAGGCAGATTTTTTAATGAATGTGTTTATTTTTTGTCAGTAGCCATGAATATGGACCTCTTTCAAAACAATGTATGACCACTGGATGTTGACCAAGCTTTTCTGGGTAGTTACTGGATTAATATGTTGGTATAGTATAAAAAAATGACTATAAGAAAAATGAAGAGAGGAAATAACGGGAGAGGAGTACAAGAAACCCTGCAAGAAATTTGTGAGAGCTGGTAGAAGCCACTACACCATCAAATTGCCCTTGAGTAGTCCAGCCTAATAATGTTTCACCATCCCAAAAGGTTTCAACCAGCAATGCCAAAACTCTGGAGCAAAAGGACTAAATCAGAGACCCTTTTGGCTGCATGAAGATCTTTTATTTTGAGCAGAGAGCAAGTTGTCGTGAAGCCATGGCAGAGAAAACACACTGACACAGGGTCCCCCAGGATTACTGGTGCCAAACACAGAAGCTACTGTCAGCTCACAAAATGCTTTACTGACATGCCAAAGATAAAAATTCTGTATTGCCAACCACCCTCACCACACATCCCAAAACATGCCATATGGCCGAAAGTACGACAATGGATTTTGCCATTCCTCGGGTTTGGGTGTGAATTGACAATGAGTCTAACATACAAATTACATCATCTTTTAACTTTTTGTGATATATAACATCAGACAGCTTTGTCTGGGACAATCCATCATGAACTAGTCTTGTTGACATTCTGGATTCTCTCTTCTGACCTTGTCCTTTCAGCACAGGCATAATTGTGCTTATGATAATTTTATTCCCAGTTAGGCAGTGATTTTGCACACCTTTGAGTTACAGAATAACTAAGAAGCCAGTTCTCTGTACGACTGCTGAAACAAGGCACCTTGAACCAATTTATGCTGAAGCGCAGTCCGGTAGTGTAGCAGTAAATAAAAGTGGATAAATTCACCTCTCCCAGTGTGCATAAGTAGGTTAACTCTTTAGTCCTGTTTACTGTTGACTGTACCACAGGTGTGCTCTCAGCTGGGGGCTCCCCACTGAGGAAACACCAACCATATGTTGCACAGCAGAGAGTGGAGTCAGGGAGATGTACGACCCAGTCTTCGTGGTGTGAAGGGTCTAGCAGGGAAAGGGAAGGGATCCAAGCTCATTTCTGCCACCCAGCTCATGTGCAGAGAGACTCCCATTTCAGCCACGGAGCTCTGGGCTCAGTTATCATCACTAATTTTTACGTACTTGCATATCATCATGGAGGTTTAGGGGTTTTTTTAGAAATGTTACACTTTAGCAATCATCTAGGGTGATGGGCAAATCTTTTTTGTTGAAGAATCGACCGTTCAGTGTCACTTTAGTGGGAATATACAATTATTATGGTACATGAATTATTTGAGCTGTTCCCTATGAAGACTGATTGCCTTTCATGGGCTGTGTGTGGGAGCAGCAGAGAACTCGCTGCTGCTCCAGGTGGTGTCAGCACCCCCAGACAGTCAAGCATAGCTGCAGAAGTGCAACTGTCACGTCACCTGTAGCAGTGCCTGAGTCATGGTCCCTGCCCACCCTGCACTAGAAGCAAGGGAGTGATTTAGCTTGTTTCTAACCACTGGATTTTCACAAATGAGAAAAAATAAGTTGGACTGCAAATACTTAAATTTAGACTTTGAGCTGTCACTCACCACAGCAGAGAGAAAGGGGCGTCCCACCACATCCACGTCTGCATTTTCAGGGGAGAAACGGTTATGTCATCTGTAGCCTCCTCTCAATATGAAACTTGTAGACCAATTATTAGATTGTTATAATAAATAGGCTATTGCACTCCCACTGTGATAACTTTGTAACCAGAGGAATGCCAGTGTGTTTTAGTGAAAGGCCACTATCACCCAGTAACTTCTGCCCTCTTTGTCACTTTTTTCAGCTCTGCCACTGAAGCTGATGGGAGGACATGGAGGAACACACATCAGCTTGACCAGAGGCAGAAAGTTCCTGCAGAATCAGTTGTTCTAAAGCTGGAAGGAGTGGCAAACAGTGGGAGCTCTGCAGGCTGCTATTTTTTTAGCTGCTTGCCACAATATTCTTTTGTGTGGTTTCAGGATCTGCTTCTGTTATATGTGTTTTTCAACTGTTTCTGGTTGAGGTTCTTTTTACCAGAGTGTGGATATATTGCTGAAGATGCTGTTCAAGTTTACAGGCTGCTTGTGTACTACCAGGTAACTTTTACTGTCCTCGGTGCCTCTGGTACCATCTATCGAACTTTATTTGACATTAACTTTAAATTAAAAGGTATTTGTTATTTATTGGAAAGATTAACTCCCTGGGGAATAATTACTTGGTTTTAGCATCGGTGTGACTGCATGGCCTAGGCTTTAGGAGAGGTGCTACTGGAGATCAGGGCTGAAGAACAAGGCAATTTACTCTTATCTCCTCCACAGCCTCCTCACCTACTCCATTTCTCAAAGCTGTTACTTAACATAGCATTAAACATAAATGGTTATCAATCCAGTCCAGAAAGTGAGCAAGAGACATTAATAGACAAGAAATGGATGTTTTTGACAAATGCTGAAGCTCATGGAGGAGCAGTAACACTGCAATAACGGAAACTGAGTTTCAATTGAGTTGAAAAAGCAATTATCTGGTACTATAGAATGAAGTGAGAACAAGGAAACATTTTATGATGTTATGATTCCTCTTCCTCACAGTTTTTCGAACTGTAGGGGGTTGCTATGACTTTTGCATTTAACCATTGCACAGTTGCTCTCCCAAAACAGCCTCTGGGTAGTAACGTTTGTCTTAGTCTGACTTTTCAGACTTTTCTTCGGGAGCTTTCCTGGAGGTTCAGCACAAAAGCAGACACAACGAAGAACCATGGAGGTACAACCAGCATCCCACCATCAGGCCGGAGATGCTGCGGGGAGGACGGAGGCGACAGGGTCGCCTGCCCCCGTCATCCTCTACCCCACGGGTGAGCACCCACGCATCCCCGCCCCCTGCCACATGTTCCCGCCTCTCTCTCTCTCTTTTCTTTTTTTT
>VZDJ01000141.1:7652014-7662969 GCA_008694505.1 Cyanoderma ruficeps
GAAAAGAAAAGAAAAGAAAAGAAAAGAAAAGAAAAGAAAAGAAAAGAAAAGAAAAGAAAAGAAAAGAAAAGAAAAGAAAAGAAAAGAAAAGAAAAGAAAAATAGGGAGTGAGAATTAACAGTTGCAGTTGCACGGAAAGAAAACAATTCTCCTCTGAGATTGGAAAAGACAACTTCCCTTTTTTCCCTATTTCAGATAAGTGGCTATACACCTTAAAAGTTTCACTTCGTCGGAAGCAAAAGTGCATGCAATCTAAAGAACTGTCGATTGCAGATGATACAGAACAGATGGAGGAACAAAGTTGGAGCTTTTCCCTTTACAGGGAATAGATGGGGACATAGGCAGACAGACAGAGAGATTGATTTGAAAAGATACTGACCTCTCTCCTTCAGCTGCAATTTAACTTGTCCTGGGAGGAGAGGGGGGAAAAAAAGAAAGAAAAAAAAACCCAAAAACCCCACACCAAAACAAAAAAACCTCTCAAGTGAGACCTGCCTCCCCCCCGTCGGCCTCCTGCCTCCACCCGCCCCAAGTTCGCACTGTCATCTGAACAAACTGCTGCGCCGATCTCAGAAGGTGAATAATTCTCAATTAACTAAGTAACTAACTTTCTTTGTGCAATCTTGAGTCACTCACTTAACTAAATCTTAAGCCTTCGAGACCCTTCATTATTGCCTTCCCCCGCCACACTATTTTCAAAGTTCAATAGCAAGGCAACAAAAAACACTGCTGCAAAATAAGAGTCTCTTTTAAAATTAAAGAGCTGCTCATTTGCGTCGGAAGAATTTATTTTTTCCCTTGCTTTGAATTATTTAGCCACCAAAAAAAAACAAAACAAAAAAAAAGGACACCCCACAAAGTCTCCCGCAGTCCGTGTCAGCATCAGTGTCACGGATGCTCTGCGGGGAGCGAAGCCACTGTGACCAAGTGGGTAGGCGCTGGATCAGGTGTGCTGTTGGGCTGTGCGACTCGGGGCATCCCGCCGCGCTGGGAGGTTGCTGCTCCGCAGCCCGCAGCGCTCGGACCCCGCCGGGCCGGGCCCGCCGCTCCCCGCGGCCGGGCTGCGGAGGATGCGCGGCTGCGGGCTCGGGCCGGGGAGGGGCGGCCGCCCCCCGGAACCGGGGCCGCGGCCGGGGCCGCGGAGGCTCCTGACCCCACGGGGAGCCCGGGTCGGCCCGCGGCCCGCTCTTATTTTGGTTGGGAGCGGGGAGCGCTGCCGGCTGGAGCCGGGTGAGCGAAGGGAGGCGAACTGTGCTCCTCTGTTTGGTTTAGGGTCGGGTATTTTTTTTCTTTCCCTCTCCCTCCTCTCTCTCTCTCCCCTTCCCTCCTCACTATAGCAACCAACGCCAGCCTGACAAAAATGCACCCTCTGTGGACAATGGCCCAGCCTTCCTGCTCGCCTCGCTCCTCTTCTTCCTCGCCAAGCGAAAGAAAGTTTCCAGCCCCCCCGGCCCATTCTCGCCTCTCCTCCCGAGGCAGACTCCCTGCAAATCCCGCTCAGCCCCGCCGGGACTGAGCCGACCCCCACGTGGGAGGCTGAGAACGGGGGGGGGACACAGCAGTCGCCCCCCAGCCGGGGCCCCGGTTCCCTAACCCGCCTTGACAGCGGGCTGGCAGAACGCCCCTGGGCCACCGCCAGCCCCGCGTCCGTGTGCGGGGCCGCCCTGCGCGGCCGGGGCCGGAGCGGGGCTGCCCGCTGCTCCAGCGGGACTCGGCTCCCGGCTCCCGGGCTCGCCTCTCTTCTGGCGAAAAACACCATCCCCAGCCTGGAGCGCTCCGCACCGCGGGGACGGAGCGGGGCAGTGGCCACCGAGAGCCCTCTAAGAAGGCGCTTCTCAGAGTGAGGGGCGGGAGTCATGCCCAAAAGTGCCCCGAAAGCTGTAGAGGGGGGAGGGAGGATCACGTCGCCCGATGAAGCAGGGACACCTTTATCTGAGCTCTTCCCGGGGATGTCTGCTTGTCTCCATCAGGCGTGAGCATTGACAAAACAAACAAAAAAAGCAACGGTTAGATTTGTCAGAGAAAGCTGTGTACCTTTTTTTTTTTTTTTNTCTAAAATCTGTTGCTGTGTTTTCGTCCTGCACAACTCTCCAGACAGAGCAGACTTTGGAAAGACCTTTGTGAGACCGCTTTCCCGAGCCAGGGAGGCTGAATCGCCTCCTCTCTCCTTCCAATTCACCTGCTTTTCACGCCAACAGAAACGCCCTTCCAGTTCCAGCACGGGGCAGTCATTTCCCAGCCAGGCTTTTGAACAGTAAATTGCAAACTCCGTTGCACCAATCGCATCTGGGTCTGTCCCCGAGAATTCAATAAACAAGCTGTATTAACTCCAACCAGAATTTATCTCGTAGACTGATGGAATTCGTCTTTTTTTTTTTCTTTTTTTTTTCCTTTTTCTTCTGCTTCTTTTTCCCCCAAGGCCTCATATTCACCACTCAAAATTTAGCAGCCTGCCTTTGATAAATTACTCAAAGTAATCCCTGCAACAGCTAAGTCTGACTGTTTGACGTTGTGTTAGAAGTCTTCATAGCGGTATCTGTCTATAAAATATTCACTTGCGGACTACAAAGGGTGGATCATTTTTAATGACAAGATTCAGAACTGGAGGATGAAGGGAAAAGATTAATATCCGTGAATTCAAATAATTTAATTTCAAATACTGAACTTAGAACATTATATCCCACTAGTTTAAACACTGATGCAGATAAAATAGCAGATTCTCAGATGAATGAAGTGGCCGAAAGAATAGAGTTGTGGGGGATGTTGGAAATGAACATTAATACAAACTTTACAGGAAGTTTTTTTTTTTAATTCTACACCTTTCTACGTTCTGTCTTCTGGGATAATCCGTAGCCTAGCAGGGGGAAAATGCACATTATATTACACGTACAAGTGTGTATATCTATATACGCAGGGAGAGATTTTTTTTTCTAGAGGTAGGTGGAGAAATCTATTTAGATGGCATGTTTTAATTTCAATGGGTAGTGTGAGCTTGTGCAACCGAAGTTATCAATTTCTGTCCTTTTTGTTTAGATTTCTTAGTTAAATGTGTTTGTTATATCTACCCCGAGGAGAAGCAACTTGAAAGTGTAGCTTTTGAGTCATCTTATAAATACATCCCTGAGGCTGCGGTTCTTGCCGCTTTAAGCAGTTTTCATTAAAGCAGCCAGCTGCCTCTTTGTGTAGATTGGATTTTTTTAAAGCAATCACTTGTGAAGCCCCGGCCTTAGTTTTGTCTCTCCGCAGGCCCTTAAAGTTGAAGTTTCATTCATGTCTTGGGTCTCTCCGCCGAATCAGACTCCTCGGAGCAACACTGGAAAGAGCCACACGAAAGCACAGGCTTGAATACCTCATAGAGAAAGGTTAAAAAGGAAGCAGAGATCAAAACAATCCCATCTCACAAAAGGTGCATTAAATGCGCCCCAGCAATAAGCACAAATCTTCCAAGTTGGCCTTTAAAGCGAGCACCAGGAGTCTCACGTTTATTGCACCCAGCAATTCTCTGAGCGACTCTCCGCGTCTTTGCACTCCTGGCGCATTTCCTCCTAAAACAACATCTAATGGGTAGATAATAGAGACGCGGAAAGGAGGCGCGGGGATTTCTCCCCCTCCTCCTTTCCTTTTAGCTGCGTGAGTCTATCTCAAGGTTTGGAGAGCAGNTTAAAAAAAAAATTAAAAAAAGCTTTTCACCTCTAAACACAACAGGCATATGCAAATATACATTCCCCACCCTACAGCCGCACGCATCCGAACGCACACAGGAGCGTGCGTTTGGGGAGCGTTCCCCCAGCCCCCCGAGCCGGGGAGGCTGACGAGCGGCGGCTGGAAGCCGAGGCTCGCTAGGAACGAGCCGTGCTCTTGTTTTGCTGCTGGAAATGCAGCTTTCTCTCCGGCACGCACGGAGTTGAAACACCAGGGAGCCCAACATCTCGGCAGCCGGAGCCCGCCGCGGCAGCTGGGGGCGGGCGGCGGGCAGGGGACCCCCAGGTGGGGAGCTGGGGGGCCCGGCGGGGGGCGGCCAGAGGACTCCCGCAACCCGCCCGCGTCCTTCTGGATGCACCTGATGTGTATGCAGCACCTCGCCTCCCAGCCAGGACTCAGCTCCAGTTAAGTGGCGCTCTATGTATTTTATAGCGAATATTCTCGAGTAGCTGCACTGCAATGAAGGAGATATCAAGGAGGCCTGTCAGTTCAAAGCTTTTGGGGTTGTTTGAAAATCTTCTTCACGTCAAAGTAAGCAGCCCTAGTATTTGAACAGCTGCTTTGAACAGTGAAAAGGGCTGAGCTGAATCAAAACACTGCAGTGTCTGCCCAAGACACCGCATCACCTTCAACCTGCTTTTATGCGAGCAGAGAAAAGGAAAGAAAGGCTGGTGAGACCTCTAATCCCGCGGGGTCAGCTCCGCCAGAAAGGGGCCACATGACTGTCTCTTTTACATCCCGAGCGGCCCGGACCTGAGCGGCGACCGGAGCCGGAGCCCGCGGCGGGCAGCGGCGAGGCGACAAGACTGGCAGTCGGGCGCTCGCTCCCCGCTCCCCGGCGCTCCTCTCCACGGGGGGAGATGGGAGCGGAGGATGCTTAAGGAGCGGTATTAATGACAGGGCTAACAATGATGGGGAGGACGAGGAGGTGGAGTCTGCGGCGGCTCTGAATGCACCGGCCGCGCTCCTCGCTGCTCTCAGCTGCGCCTCCATAGGCGTGCGCTCCGCCGGGGAGGGGGGCAGGAGGGACGGCGGGGGGCTCTGCCGGGGAGACGAGGTTTTGTCCGCCTCCTAAGGCCGCGGTGCTACTTCGGTAACTGCGATTACCGCTAGCCCGTGAGATCTGCCGCCGGGGCAGGGGGTGAGAGGCACGCAGGACGGCGTCCGTAGTAGGCAGCACCTGCCAGAAGGCCGGCGGGACAGAGAGGGCCGGGGAAGGGGGGACAGGAAATGCACGACTGGGGGAGGCCCGGAGGGGTTTCCCCCCCCCTCCCCCCAGAAAAGTGTTGGTTGAATCTCGCTGACCCCGTGTCCCGCCTCCTGGTCGCGGCGAGCCGCGGGGAGCGCGGTGTGCCTCGGCACTCCACGGCGACCAGCTGTCCGTGGGGCGTGCACACGCCGTGGGGCCGGGGCATAAGGGAGGCCCCTCGGACGATCACCGGGGTAGGTCCGTGCTCGGCGAGGCACCGCACGCTGGAGGCGCCCGCGCGAAAACCTCGCTCTGAAAATGACGCGTGGCCCCTCGTGTCTCGTCCACGCACGAACTTTTGGCAGCGGACCTGGAAGCGCGCTGGCGGGAAAGCCGCCCCCGGCAGAGTTTCGGCGGCCCCAGGAGCGGGGCGGGAGGGCTGGCCCAGGCGCGGAGAGCGGGGCGGCTCTCCCAGGACGGTCCCCGCGATGCCTTGGCAGAAGCCTGCTGCGGACTTGCCCTGTTGTTTTGTTTTAACTCACTGGTCTACACCTAATTGGGAAGAGAGAGACGAGAAAATAAGCATCAAATTATAAAATTCCTGGGTGCCCAGTTGTTTACACACGGAAAACAAAGGCACAGCTTCACTTCAGAGACACTGACTTCCCTCTCCGCAACCCTCGCAGAACAGGCAGCATTGTTCTTCCCTTAGCCTGCACCTCCAAGAAAGGGGGAAAACAAAAAGCAAAACCCAAACCTTAGGAAGAATCTTCACTCTTTCATGGACAAAGTTTGCGTCCCCCTCCTCCTCCTCTCCTTCTCTTCCTCCCTCCCTCCCCTCCCCACCCCCCGGCAGAAGGAGCTCTTGATACGCCGCTAAACTAACGAAACGAGGTAACTCCTGCTGCGCCCCTTGTCTCAGGGCACTGGATATCCTGTTTATGCTGCTGCTGTGTATATGTTTATGTGCAGGAGCCCATCCCCCCTCTCCTCCACACCCCCATGCAGAGGAATATTTCCAGGCAAGGAGCCTTTCCAGCGCTCACGTTAAATACGATGATTTATAAACAACTCGCAGAAGAAAGCTGTTTCTTGTTAGTAGTAATAAATTCCCCGGTCCACCCTATTGTGTTATTTCGATGAAGGTAGCGGGAGCTTGCGACGCGCACCTACCCCCGTGAGCAGTTTATTTTCGAGACAAAGCTATGGCTTTCGGCTCAAAAATGGGCAGCGAACTCTTTTCGCGTCGGCCAGCCTTGCGCTGCTCATTCCTAGGAAATCCGAATCCAGTTCCAGGGTCTCCTTCCTTCCTTCCTTCCTGTCCGGGCCGCAACTTCTTTTCTTTTCCCTATCCCCCTCTTTTTTTCCCTATTATTTTTTTTCCCCTTTTTCCACCACCCTCTCATGCCCATCTTCCGCATCCATGCAGAGTCGCCAGCGCCGCTGAGGCGGTCCCGCAGGCGTGCCGTCCCGTGGGGACAGGACAAGCGGAACAAAACCACCTCCGCAGTGCCGAGGTGCGAAGCCCCGACATCTCCGGAGGAGCGGTGCGTTCCGGCGACCACCGGGTGCCAGGAGCAGGGCAGGCCCGGCGGACAAGCAGGGGGGGGGCTGCCCGCTCCCCGCCCCCGGGGGCGCGGCGCTCCCCGGCCGCTCCGGCGGGGCCGGCTGCGAGGCGGGGCCGAGAAAGTTGGTGGCGGGCAGACGGGCACCCCCCGGCCCGCAGCACCCGCTCCGGGGCGGTGCGGCCGCGCTCCGCGCAGAGACGCGCGTCGAGGCGCGCGAGCAACAGGAGCCGGCGGGCGGACCGGCGGCGGCAGCGGCGGCATCCTCCCGCCGGCGGTGCAGGGCGGGCCGGGGCGGGGCCGGCGCCGGCGCGCCCCTGCCCTCCCCTACGCTGCCCCCCCGCCCCGCGGCCGCCGCTCCCCCGCGCCCCGTTCCCCCTCGGAGTTGTGTTCCAGCGGGGGCGGGCCGGGGCGGGGCCGGGGCGGGGCGCGGCCGGCGGGGAGCGCCAATGGCGGGCGGCGGCGGCGGCGGTCGCCGGGAGCGCCGGCGTCCGTCAGGGCGCGGGGAGCCAATGGCGTGCGGCGGCGGGGCGGGGCGGCCGCGCGTGCCTTCGCAGTGGGCCCCGCCGCGCGGGCCGGGGGGGCGCGGGCGCCGCGCGGCGCCCGAGGCGAAAAAGTAGCTGTCAAATGCGCGGCGCCTTTAACCGGCGCGATCAGTGCGGCTCGGCGAGTCATGGCGACCGCAGCCTCCAACCACTACAGCCTGCTCGCCTCCGGCTCCCCCATGGTGCACGCCGAGCCGCCCGGCGGCATGCAGCCCGGCGGCGGCTACCGCGACGCCGGCGCCCTGGTGCAGGCGGACTACGCGCTGCAGAGCAACGGGCACCCGCTGAGCCACGCTCACCAGTGGATCGCGGCGCTGTCCCACGGCGGCCCCGGCGGTGGCGGCGGCGGCGGCGGCGGCGGGGGCGGCGGCGGCGGCGGCGGCGGCGAGGCGCCCTGGTCGGCGGGCGCGCTGGGCCAGCCCGACATCAAGCCGGCGGTGGTGCAGGCGGGCGGGCGCGGCGACGAGCTGCCGCCGCCGCCGCAGCACCCGCCGCCGGGGCGGGCGCCGCACCTGGTGCACCACGGCGGCGGCGGCGGAGGGCACCACGCGGCGGCGGCGGCGGCGGCGGCGGCAGCGGCGTGGCGGGCGGGCGGCGCGGCGCACCTGCCGCCCGGCATGGCCGCGGCCAACGGCGCGCAGGCGGGGCTGCTCTACTCGCAGCCGCCCGGCTTCACCGTCAACGGGATGCTGGGCGCCGGGCAGCCGGGGCTGCACCACCACGGCCTGCGCGACGCCCACGAGGAGCCGCCGCCGGGGCCGCCGCACCACGGCCCCGAGCACCCGCCGCCGCCCCACGGCCCCCACCCCGGGGCGGCCGGGCCGGCACCGTCCGCCGCCGCCGCCGCGCCCCCCGGGCCGCCGCCGCACCACGACCCGCACTCCGACGAGGACACGCCGACCTCGGACGACCTGGAGCAGTTCGCCAAGCAGTTCAAGCAGCGGCGCATCAAACTGGGATTTACCCAAGCGGACGTGGGGCTGGCGCTGGGCACCCTCTACGGCAACGTCTTCTCGCAGACCACCATCTGCCGCTTCGAGGCCCTGCAGCTCAGCTTCAAGAACATGTGCAAGCTGAAGCCTTTGTTGAACAAGTGGTTGGAGGAGGCGGACTCCTCCTCGGGCAGCCCCACCAGCATAGACAAGATCGCGGCGCAGGGCCGCAAGCGGAAAAAGCGCACCTCCATCGAGGTGAGCGTCAAGGGCGCGCTGGAGAGCCACTTCCTCAAGTGCCCCAAGCCCTCCGCCCAGGAGATCACCTCGCTCGCGGACAGCCTACAGCTGGAGAAGGAGGTGGTGAGAGTGTGGTTTTGTAACAGGAGACAGAAAGAGAAGCGCATGACTCCCCCGGGAGGGACGCTGCCGGGCGCCGAGGACGTGTACGGGGCCAGCAGGGACACGCCGCCGCACCACGGGGTGCAGACCCCCGTGCAGTGAACTCGCGGCGGGGGCGCCCGGCCCCTCCTCCTCCTCCTCTCCTCCTCCTCCTCTCCTTCCCCCAACTTTTGATTGTCCTTCTCTTTTTTTTTTCTTTTTTTTTCCTTTTTTTTTTAAATTTTATTTTCTCCTATCTTTAAAAAAAGACAAAAAATCAAAAAAAGAAACAAACGCGAACAAAAAAAGAAAAGAAAACAAAAAGGGAGCGAGCGAAAGGGCGAGCGCGAATCACAGCGGACAGATAGACAGACAAAGCACCTGCACCACACTGTCCCTTAGACGGTAGGAGGTGTGATGCTGTATTTTGACCTTTCTAGGCGAGTGCCCGTGCACGGGAGTGGAGTGGGTACCGCGCACGGCAGGCAGGCGGGCACCGGCAGGGCAGCGGCAGGCGCCGGCAGGGCAGCGGCAGGCACCGGCAGGGCAGGCGCAGGGCGAAGCGGTTCGCACAAAACTCCCTCACTCGCTGGCCAGAACATACGGCGCTGCCCTGCCGGGGAGGGGGCGGAGGAGAAGGGGGGGCACGGCCACCTCGGGTCCCCTCCGCAGCCCCCTCCCGCCACACAAAGGCAGATTGCATTGTGGAATGTCGCTCGGTGTTGGCACATGCTGCTGTGTTTATTTTCTGTGGATCCCCTGTATGAATATATGAAAAAAAAAAGGAAGAGAACTGAAAAGCTATCCCTTTTGATGTAGACAGTATTTAACCGTACCAATTTGCACTGCAAGAAAATCGAAGTTTACATAAACAAAATGTTTATTTTTTCTTTTTTCCCCCTTCCTTTCCGACCTTAATTTTGCAAATGACTTGCATTTTCCACAGTGAGCGTTAGTCAACCAGTGACCAGTCTACAATATGTTGCTGTGTTTTAGCCTTTGCTTTATGTGTATATGTGAACTTTTGTTATAAACAAGTATTCCTAAATACGTGTAACGCTTATTTTCTCCTTTTACCATAGCAAAAAGAATTAGTATATGTGTGTGTGTATGTATTCATATGCGTGCGTGCATAGACATACATACATACACATATATATAATCTCTCTATATACACATATATATGCATCTCCAGTTTCCATTCTCCAGAGATGTGACTCACATAGTTGTTTAATACATGCCTTCAATGGCAAGAGTCGAGTTTGGAGAAGGGAGAATAATGCAAATCAAGAAAGTAAACTTCATTTTCAGGCAGTGTGTCCGAGGGTCGAGGCGCAACCAAAGGGGGAGGAAAAAAATATGTGCAACCCTTCCAGACTGTGTCAGTGCGGGCAAACAAGGCCTGGTGTGGGGAAGGCGGAGAGGGAACAGCATGTTTCCAGAGTTTTCCCAAAGAAAGTGGCATTTCCTTGAGAGGGAAAGGGGATTATTTAGCTCCCCCACCACCGCCCCCTCAGCGCCCTTTCCTTCCCCTCCTCCCCCCGCGGCTCCCCTGCGTGCCTTTGGCATCCCCGGTCTCGCCGCCCGGGCCGGCCGATATCAGCCTCCAAACTTTCTTTTATTGAGCAGTTTCACGTCAGGGCAGAGCCAGGGAGAGCCTGAGGAGCTGCTGGGCCTAAGGTGGGGGTCGGGTGCTTGCACCTGCCTGCAAACACACGCTGCCCCCTCCTCTCCACAGAGACCGTGTGCATTTCTTTTTCACTTTACTTTCCGTATTTATTTTATTTTCTATTTGTATCCAACCCCTCTCCCTCCCCACCCTCCCCTTGTCCTTTGGTCAGATTGTGGTATAATTTATTGAAGGAAAGGACCAGTTTTAACTTGGGCAGCCTTGTGTCTTTCACTGGGGAATGAAATGAAATGGGAAAAAATGCCATTTTTCAATCCGTGTTTCCCCCCCCCCCCCTTCGCTAATAGTTTTAAAGTGCATTTCGTGACATTTTCTTGATGAGAAATGGTTAACTTTCCAAAATAAAAAAAAGAGAAAAACCCACGGGAACAAAAAGGAAAAAAAAAGAAAAAAAAAAGGAAAACAAAAAGCTCTGAAGGGAAGCAGAGGAACGGGACCTCGGAGCAGCGCATGTATGTGCGTGTGTCTGCGTGCGTGTTTGTGTACTTATGCACACACACAGCTATGCATATACATTAGAGGAATTTTATGATAGTTATAAATTCATAAAGGGATCATTTAGTCAGCACAAACGGGTGCTATAGAGACAAAGCATTTTTATAATCTAAAAGTTTACTTAGTTGAGTGTTGGACAATTATGGAGAAAAAACAGTGAAGCATTCTCTCGCAGAACTCTCCTATAAATATTGCATTCAGTAGCTAAGGCTTTAGAATATGTTTCTCATTGTCTTTTAAAATGCCTGTGACACTGGGTTTTCTTTCCTTCTTTCTATCTCCCTTCCTTTCTTTCTTGCTTGCTTTCTTTCTTTCTTCTTGGTAAGACAGATGATGATTTCTAAGAGGCACATGCATTAGCCTTTTTCCTGGTTTTCCAACAATTGTTAAAAAGATACGGGCACCAAGCTTTTCTCCTTTCTTTTTTTTTTTTTTTTTTTTTTTTTTTTTTTTTTT
>VZDJ01000141.1:7669075-8043648 GCA_008694505.1 Cyanoderma ruficeps
AAAAAAAAAGAAAAACCACCACCCAGCAAATCCGTGGTTTATTTGCAAGCCCCTGAAAATCGGGAGAGATGCTATTTGCCTCGCCTCCTCCTCCTGCTGGGAGGTGTGCAGTCCCTCAGACTGGCAATCTCTCTTCCAGCTAAGGCATGTTGGATAGCAGGACAAAGCTGCGTCACTTCTCTGTGGTGCAGAAGCAGACCCGCGTGGTCCCATGGAGGGGGACACCTGTGGGGCTTGGCTGTTCTGACCACACTGTGTAGGCGCAGTGTGGTTCCTGCTTCTGCCCTCAGGCTTGCGGGGAGGTGTGAGCCCAGCGCCAGGCATCCCGCAGCCTCCGGAGCTGTTCCCTGCCCGCCGCACATCCCCCGGCAAAGAGAGGGCACAGCCGGGGCAGCAGGAGTGGGACAGGTCCTGGGGTCCTGAGCATACCTCTGCCAGGGCCTTCCCACAGGGCTCCCGTCTTCTGGGACGGCAGGGGGTTCAAATCCCACCATGTCACCAAATGGCTTCTGTTCTTGCTGAAGGCAAACCACCCTGCGTGCCAGACCGGTGTCACCAAACACTTCCAACAAAACCGCAACAATCCCAAAACTCTCCTTCAGTAGATGAACTCCTCACTTCCCAGGAACAGAGGTCTGAGGACTGCCCTGGTCTCCTGTAGGGCCTTTTTTGTGCTGTCGGGGTGCTCTGTTTTTACGCCCAGGCCCAGGACAGCCTCCCCAGGTTGTTCGAGAGGTGTCAGGGGTTCGGCTCCCCCTGGGCGCAGACCCGGCAGCAGCGTGGGCTGGTACGACCACACAGGTTTACATCTTGTGTTTATTACAGTGCTGCTGCTTTGTAACTACCACTTGCCACGCTGTGTATGTAGGTGCTGAAAATGTTAAAATATTGTGAATATCAAGAACCCAAGACATTCAGACATTCTGCTACAGCAGACTTCATTGCACTGAAAACTGATAAGTGACATATCACGATCTCAGAGTCTCTTGTTAACTCAACAAGCAAATTGAGCTGAAACAAAACAAAACAAAACACCCAAGACAGATTAAGTTTTAGAAAGAAATAAGCATTCTGCACAGAGCTAATCACACTACAGGCAGCCAATACTGTAGCACTGAGCAGACATGGGAGAAAATAACCTGCTTTCCAGCTGAACATCAGTGCTGGACTTGTTCAGATAACAGAAATGAGATGGTGTGGGTACAGCAGGAATTGGAAAGGTAAGATGTGGCTACCTCTTCAACTACAGACCAAGCCTGTGTCCATCCTACCAGTGGAGATAGCTCTGTTCACAGTAGGCAAAAAACCATAACAAAGGTTCAGCCTCTAAAGGGAACAACTGGCTTTGTTCCAGGGACCCTTCCTAAACCAGCTGATAAGTAGGGATTGATTTATTTGCTAATAGGTCTGAGGAGCTGGAGAACACTGGCCTTTTGCATACTAATTTTGCGTACATGCTCAGTATATATATCATATCCCAAACCAGAGTTTTTTAATTTTGGGCAGAATTGAGACCTTTAGCTTAAAGCAATCCCTCATTTAATTGTGCATGTCTGGCTTTTTGAATTGGGCAAGAAAGAGGACAGACGACCCAGCCTGCCCACATGCCTTGTGTAGCCAGTCAAGAGAGGAGAGTGTTTCAGAGGACCTGCAGAGAAGCCTTCAGTCCATTCGGCTTTGGTCCTGCCTCATTTACAGCTGACCAGTCAGAAATACAAGCCTGACCACAGTGGGGGCCAGGCCATTTGAGATTTTATATCTATAGGTTCAATCTCACTCCCCTTCACTTCCCACAAAGCTGAAATCAATCTCCCTCTCCCCTGCCTGGTTCTTGCTCTCCTGCCTCTACATCTCTAGTGAAAGGGCAGAAGGGGGCTCACCCTGAGAACACACACATAACCCAGCAGCTAAGCCTCAGCTGCACCTTCAGTCAATTCCCCTTGGCCTGGATCCAAGGCTCCCCACATTCCAGCACTGCTCTACTGCCAGACTTGGACCTAACTCTCACCAGAGGAAATAAAGCTGGCTGCAGTAGGCTCCCACTAGTCCTAAACATGAAGTCTACATGGCCACAGGCTGTTACAGGCAGGCGAAAGCCCCATCATTTACATGTGCTGAGAGACTTTTAGCTAAGGTAAAATTCAGCAGTGACCAGACAGTCTGGGGTAAGAAGGACACACTGTGGAGTTTGCAGGAGTCCTTAGAGGCAGTGGCTGCAGCAGCTGTGAGTGTTGTAAAACATGAATAACAGCCTCATTGAAATGTTACAATTCCAACCTGTTACCCAATACAGAAGAACATCCCAAGGGAATATGGACCATTTTCTCATATCTGTTTTGAGACAAGATATAGCATTGCTATTTCTCGGCCAGAGGGAACAGCCTCTGCCTTCCCTGGATAGATCCTGCGGTTGTGTGTGAACAGAGCCACAACAGATATGAATCATTCAGCAGCAGACAGAAAGATGCAAGAAGCTGGAATTCCCTCACTCTTCCAAATTTAAGCTCATTATTTTAGGAGACTTCTGAGGAAAAATGTTTTTATAAGGAGACAGCGCTGTTCTGAGGAAAAAGATATGCTAGGGAGCAAGGCAGCACATGTACTTCTTTGCAAAGAGAGAGGAGACTGTATGTGTTCACTTAGTCCCCTACAATATTTAAGGGAACTGAAAGATGTAAAAACTGCCTAAGGACTGTGTATATAGGAAACGGCAAAAAGAGGGGTTGTAACCCCACCCCCTGGCAACCTCTCAGGTGACAGACAGCACTTGATCGCTAGCCGGACATCCTTAGTCTGTGCCTCCTTTACGAAGATCTGCCACTTTGAGCAGAGGAGACACAGACGTGAAAGCCTCTATACCTTTTGGAGAGCAGCGGAACACCCATCGATCAATATTTTAACTTGAAAGCTGCCGTAATTCTCTGAAAAGACTGAATTATTTAAAAGTATAGATATAAAAAAAATCAGAGCAGCATTGTAGATCTCTCAGTTTGATCAGTGCCCACAATATTTTGATCTTACAAATCCTTTCTCTTAGCCAATTCAAATATAGTGATTTACTCTTGAACAACATTTTTCTCCACAAGTCTCATTAGTAACAAATACAGTAAACACTACCTAGTGACACACAAATGGAAGATGAATTAGAACTGTTTTAAAACTCCCCATATCAAGCAGCAGCCACAGCACTGATAAAAACATAGTCCAGGGCACTTGAAGGCTATGCCCCACCATTTTTTTCCCTTCCAAAATTGCTTTAAAAAGAGCAGCATCTTACACTCAGCACTAGGTAGGGGTTCTAGAAAAGATATCTGCTGGGGGAACAAAAGTTACTGCAAGGCATCATATCAAGCCTATCAATGCATGTTATGGGGAAAAAATAGATATATGTTGAAAATAGCATGTCATCACCTTCAATGCACCCTCCCTGTGACAGCTGAATAATTTTGCAGACAAACCCTTTGCAATTACTAAGCAGAACAATGCCAAAAACACAATGAAGATTTCTCTAAACAGAGATACCACACAGTAAGTTCTCTGAAGTTTATCCCAAACACAGTAATTTTCTTCTAGATTCTTCTATGATAGGCCTTCTGTGCTACAGTAATGTTAACACTTATTATCAGGGTACTGGAAAAGATAACCTAAGTAGATTGCAAGTCACATCTTTCTGTCACATTCAGTGTAGTTTTTTAAATACAGACAATTTAATGCCTATTATCTGTGGGTTTGTTTTTTTTTTTAATTAATATTTGGCCTGTGGTGCACTTTGAGCCCTGAGCTTGTAGCCAGTGAACAAGACTGAATCTAAGCATGATTCATCCTTTTCACAAAGAAACGATGGAGACTGCATCACTGGGCTGCAACTGATTTTAGAGACCTATTGGCCTGAAGTTTGAATTGAAATTGTTTGTTCATTTGCATCTAGAGGGGTGGACATGACCTTGCTTCAAAAATGCTGCTGCATTTATTTTGACTTCTGAAGAGACTTGTCAGTCCAAAACTGCCTGGTCATGGGACCAGGGCATTTTTATTTCTAGCTCTAAAAAACTGTGAGGGAAAGCATTATGTTAAAATCTGCTTGTAATAATAAATGCCTACATTGTATATAATGACATTTGATTTTACCAGTGAATAAACAATTGCAGCATGCACGGTATCAGATCTGCAGCATTCTGTTTAAATTTCAGCCAAGATTGCCAATTGCATTGCAAAGTAACAGAGATAAGTTTGCATTTTTCAATGTTTTCACAGAACACTAAGCTTTCCTCCCTCCATCTGGACATAGAGCAGGTAAAGGTATGGGCATGGAGAACACACAACTCCTTAAATTGCCCAAATAATAATGAATATCTGCAAAATAATAATGTAAAGAAGTGTATTACAGGCTGTCAGGCATTAAAGTCTGCAAGTCCTGAAATATTTTGAAATCTGGCTTTATCTGTGTAGATTTTTGAACTGTTTGCATTACCAGAAGTGCCACACAGAGGAAAGACAGACGCCTGACACATTTCAGATTCTTGTGTGAATTTTCAATACTGTGAGAAACAGGGTCAACAGAAACAATGCCTGAAACTGAACTGTAGCAGGTGTCAAAAGTCAGCTGTGTTTTGTCTGAATGCACAAAACCCAGGTCCAGCCTTGTTCTTACACTTCTGGACAATGGTAAGCACCAGCAGCTCTAAGTTGATGCTAGAAGACAGTTTTAGCACATTTGAAATTACACTGGCCTGAGGCAAAGATGTGATACAAAAACGGAACCCTTCAGGAGATGCTAGAGATTAAAAGTCTTATTAAGAGCTTCTTTAGAGATGTTAGAAAACTGAAAGCTCTGTATCTGGTTAATTGCCTAAACAATTAATACTACCAGGAGAACCTAGCACTCGAAAAATTTGTCAAGAAGAAAATGGGCAGTGATTAAATCAACATCAACTCTGGAACCCATAAAACCACTTTAGATAACCCATCAAAAGGAGGACAAACTCTTAGCAAAGCAGTTGCTCATTTTCAATTCAACATTTGGGTTGTTCTTGACAAGTAGAGTCAAGCTGATCACATGTCCCCTCCTGGTGCCCATTTTCAAAGCTGCAGAACTCTTAACATTTTTGCTAAATTCAGAGTTTATCATGTTACTTAAGTTCCACATTTAAAAGCAACTGTACCAGTACGTACATAATTAAAGGGATTAAGAAATACCTTATGGTAACATAATTTGCACTAGACTAGGAAATTGTTCTTGAAAGAAATTCAACAATTATCTTTTTCTTGGAGATCTCTCTTGGTACATTGTAATCTCCATATTCTGCTTTATATCCCATCTGTCTACATACATCTGTTGTCTCTTGCTCTGTACCACAAACTGTTTCAGGCAGTGAAGCATCTATTTTGTGTAACGCACTTAGTTCCGTGTGCTTTCATAGGACTAGAGGAAGCTAATCATTAAACAATAATACACTTTTCTAATAATAATTAAAAAAAAAGCTAGGTTACAAATTCATATCCAAAAATCATCCAGGGTGTCTTAATTCAAAATGAACAGTGATAAAAATATAAAAAAACTGTTCCTCAGGATGCATCATATTGTGTTGTATTTCATTGTTGTTTAAAAGAAATGCACAGAAGATCAATGAGTGTAGACAAATAATTTATTTTTTTATTTATTCATTATTTTATGTACACTTGGCATTTTGCAACACAGTCAAAGGGAAACAAATTAAGTGCAAAGCAAGATAAATACTATACGTGGAATATATTTTAACACATTTCTGTCACCTCTGAAGTAGCAGACACTGACAACTCAGGGAGAACATTAATTTCAACTTCTTTATACTGGCAGTAATAGAGTAAACTGCACAACACAGTATTATGACATTTTAAATGATCCAACACAGAAGAAGAAAACAGGCTTAATTTCCTAAATAGAAATCATTGGTTAACTTTTAAAGATAAGATTTTTATCTTTGAATTAGCAATATAAGGCATTAGATGATTTCTTGATAGTAAATTAAATCCTTCATGAATACAGGGCTAACATCTCTGTTTCGTGTGTATGTGTGTGTTCAGGTCAACCCATACTTTATACCCCAAAAACATGAATCAAATGAGGAGGAGCCAGGTATCCATGCCCAAGCTGTGTCTGCAAATGCAAATGTAAACCTTTGGGTTTATACACAGAAAGAAGATACAGTAGCCAAATCTGAAAAGATAGAATATACCATTATCTTCCACTTATTCTCGGCCAAGCAGAACACAGACCAGAGGAAAAACCTTGTTTTGAAATATAGTCTAGTACTTGCCTAAGTATAAAAGAAAAGCATGAGTCTCAGAGAGGAATATTAAAAACAAATATAGATATTAAGATAAACACTGCTAGTATACTAAGAGGAGCACAAAACTAAAAGTGGGGCTAATTACTGAATAGGAGCACAGAAAACAGATTTGGGATCTAAGACTGCACACACAGAAAGAGTTCTTGGAATACTGACTATATTTAAGACTGCAAAGGAGTGGTTGGTAGCTTCACGGGCCAATGCAGCTTAAGATCAGGAAAACAATCCTGAAAAACACATCTGAGAACTGCCTCCCCCCCCTCCAGCTTAGTCTTCCTAACCACTGCCTTCACCATACTTTAATATGCTCTTATTAACCTTTCTAATCTAAAGCTTCCAACATCTGTTTGAAAGGAAGGATCTTTTTGGGGGGAATTTATTGAAGACAGTTAAGACCTGAATGTTCTCATATGTTCATAGCAGCATTTTACACTTTGGGGCTTGAGCCACTATCATGAAGTGCAAATAAACAACCACACTTTGGACATTTTTGTGGCACAGTACTGAGATGAACTATGTAAAAATTAAGAAGCTTTGGATCACAATCAAGAGTGGCTATCCTCATTTATGCTAATTTGAATTAAAACATTTGCACAACCAACAGGCTCCCACCTGCTGCTTGTTATTCTTTTAATTGAAGCTAAATGCCCCCTTCCTTCTGGTGGCTTTAATAGCCAAATTGGGAGGGTAAAAAAAATCCAAACCACCAAAAGGACAACTACTAGAAAACAAGCTGTTTTCTAGTTTTAACCAAGATATTTTATAGGGAGCAATTAGATCCAGTTCAACTAATGGAGCAAAGCAAGTGGTGGCCTTTGGTGAAAGAAAGTCAAGCTAGAAACTAATAGAGCACCAAAGAATGAGCAACCTCTTACTCTGAATCCACTCGTGCTAACTTCCAACAGAAATTTTATTTGGTGTACACAGACCTCTGCTTTTCCAAAGGTCAATTCAAGACCTCAATTGAAGACTAATCTGATCTGAATTACCCTACAGAAGAACCTATCTACTCAGTGACAGGACCTCAGGAAAATAGTGTCCTAACTTAAGTCTACTCTAGATATTTAAAATCCAATGATATAAATATTCTCCAACTACAGAAAATGTGCCTAGAGGCAATTATTCCTTTTGTCCTTCTCAACTTGTTATTGCAAAAAGGCATAACTTGCTTCTGGTGGTTACTGGCATAGCATGCACAGCACAGGTACTTACAGATAGTATCTGGAACTATTCCCTCTATTGCTGCTCTTCCACCTTTACAGAAATTAGTTTCTTATAAAAGGTAATGCAATAGGAGTTTCTTGTTACATTACTCAAACTCCTACTGTGGCAGAAAATGGAGTGTACTATTAAATCATAAATACAACACAAGTATTTTGTTGCTGGTTATGTGATGGGGGGGCAGGGAGAGATTTATTATGTTTAAATGAATCCAGGTGCTGGGTTTAGGAATTAAAATGTGAAAGTCTGGAGATGCCCTTCCTTCTCATCTGCACATATGAGTAAATGTGAGTAGGAAATTTCCCCAGGCAATTTACACACCTCACTTCCAGAGATCAGGCCAATCTCCACAACTCCACCATCTGCCTGGCAAGGACATGAATGCAAAATGCCACAAGATGCTGAAGAGCTGCAGTGCCTTTATGTTCACTAACAAAATCCAGAAAGATCACCATCACACAGATTTCACCATGACAGCTGAAGGGCACCTGTAACTAACCGTATGCCAAAGTTAAACCAGAAAGTGCAAGGTCTCCCTGTGAACACATCAATTCCTGGTTATTTTAATTTACTTTTAGCAAGTACTCCAAAATAACTTCAAGCATAGACTAGCCACTAGTTCCAAATCCTAACTAAGCCAGCTATTTCCTCTGTTCATTTCAGGACAGTGGGTATGTGCAAAAATCTGTGGCACTGCCCTGAAGAAAAATCTAGAACGTCCAAGGTCTGATAAAAGTGAACCCATCTTCTGATGGTGAGCGGGGACAACAACTCTTGACAATGCTAAAACAGTAAATATACAGAAGATGAGAACTCACCACAATCATACATGGTACCTCCCTAAAACACTCAGACATCTCAGTGTTTCATAAACTTGGTCTTCTTTTTCACCTGAATTCAAACATTCATGTTTGACACTACAAACAGGTAACTGCTATACTCAGTTTCCAACAGAGTAAACAGGGATAACTGTCACCAAAACCATGGCAATCTCAATCCAGTGTAATGTCTATGTAAACAAATACTAAAGATACACAAACTGAACTATTCCTAGGATATTGTACTCAGTTAGAAACTCAGTTTCTAAACAGAAACTATTGCCAGTGTCCAGGAATAGGGTTATTTTTCTTAGTCCTTGGTGTAACGTTCAGGCTTTGGAGTGACAATCATACTCCCATAGAAGAGTTGTGTGTTCTGTACGTTACAGATCTGTATGTTGAAAACATTACCAAAATTTTATTCCATTTAGATTTTCCTGCTAACTTAAATGGAAAGATACATTACTTCTCCTAAAATAACAACAACAAAAAAAGGAAATATACAAGATTCTTGTGTCTGTTTTCAACATGACAAGTTCCTTATGATAGGTAGTCTTTCTTTTCCCCTCTCCCTACCTTCTTCAGCAATTGTTGGATCTATAATTTTCCAAATAATGGGATGGGCCTGCCGGGAGATGTTCCTTGAGCTTTATTGCAACATCAGCCTCAGTACAAGGTAAGACAAGAAAGACGGCAACAGTTCCCATCTTGCCAACAGCAGCCAGAATTCTCTGTTACAAGGCCTTTTAAAAGTTAACTAATAGGAAATTGTTAAAAGCTTACAGGCATTTGCATAAACCAATCATTAAAATTACACGTATACCTTATATCTAATAATAGGTGCTTGTTTCATATTTTTTTGCTATTCAGGAATTTTTTATACTCTTCTATAAATGAAACACAGAGCCTCATTATTACACTTTTCTATTATCTTGCTTAACATATTCTTCTACTTGCTAAGGCCTAACTCTACACAGCACAAAACCAGAGTCTTATTGTTCTAGGTCCTCATTCTTGTATCTTTTTAACTTTAGGCCTACATCTGAACTGCTATGAAAGCTTTCTGCTTTTTCTATTTCCCACAAGCAATCAGTACAACGAAGCAAAGAAACCAACCACAGATCATAGAACAAAGAACAAATGAGGCTGGAAAGGGACCTCTGGAGGTCATCCAGTCCAGCCTCTACCAGCCAAAGTAGGACCACCCAGTCAGTTGCCCAGGACGATGAGTATCTCCAAGGATGGAGACTCCACAAGCTCCCCAGGCAACCTGTGCCATTAAATGGGTCATCTTGTGTGTTTCAGTTTGTGCCCATTGCCTCTTGTCCCGTTCATGGGCATCTCTGAGAAGAATCTGGCTCCCTCTTCTTCACTCTTCCCCTCCATCAGGTATTCCTATACATTGATCAGATTTCCCTTCAACCTTCTCCAGAGACTTTACCATTTTTACTGCCATCCTGCAGTTTGTCCTCAGAAAAGGACCAGCTGCAAAGAACCTGAGCAATTAAGTCTTACATGCACCTGTGTGTACGTGCTTGAAATAGTTCTATTAAATAACAAAAAACATGATTTCACAGTGGTAAGCAAAGAAAAAATATTTTTATGTAGTTGACAAAAATGAAACTAAGAGACATCGTGAGTTACTGCACAAACATGTACATGAAAGGTCAATACTAAAGAGTATCTAAATGGTAAATCTTGATTTAGACTTATGAGCACATGATACTATGTGGAAAGCTGGTTCTGGGAAAGGTAACAGCTGATCTAGAGCAAGGGACTTAATTTCCTCACATCTATGAATAGCTCTGGCTAGCCTTCCATGAGTTTCCAGATAAATCTGGGTAAGTCCCCTTTTTTTCTTTTCTCAACCTCCTTGAAATTTGCATTTCTTCAAGATCTAAGGAAAATGAGTTTTCAAATAGTCAAGGGTATTTTTATTCTTTTATTTTTAGAAAAGGTGAACAAAACATGCAACAGAAAACTGTCATTCCTCACAATGGATGCCACTGAGTTCAGGACATGTGTCCTAACTGTGCCATTTATCATCCTTAAATAAAAACAAGACAAGGAGAAACCAGAGCTATGTAACTCAAACAAAAGTAACAGTATTCAGTCCATTAGCTGAAAAGGAAATTCTCACCACTGCCTCCTATTACAGAGGCTAAATCTTCTTGAAGAGACTCCTCCTGCTGATGCCCTTCTCTGAAACTCATGAGGATCTGTAACACGCAACACTCACTTCTCAGCCCTTCCTAATGTCAGTTATCAACACTTGTCCTGTGCCTGGTCACATTTATTAAAGAGCACCTTCTTGCATTTCATTATCAAGTGAGAAATCTAAAAATCACAGAAATCATCATCTCAGTGAAGGACTAATGCCTTCATTTGGGGAAAAAAGTTGACTGAGTCTGACACAGCATGCGCAGATGCTTTAAACCAGGGATTTCTAGTCTAGTAATTTCAAAAGCTGCAACTTACAGAATCGCCATTGAAGAGCAATAATGAACACGTAAATCATAAAGTCACTCCCATAGTCCTTATAATAAAATGCTACATTTTATCTCATTTTTGTAAATTTAGCAGTCCTGCTGATGTGACATGGGTAATATATCCCATAAGATGCAATAAGTACACACAGTAAGAATCAGGATTCAGCACACAATTTTTGCAAATGCACAGTGGGTGACATTTCTGATGACAGTAGAGCAGTTAAACTACTCAGTCTTAATTATAGCAATATGAAAGATTATCAAAATAGTGGCAATACATTAATTATGTTTGTCTGTTCTCTTCATGCCTTTACAGAACTATGCATACAGCCAGTTAGGTACATGAGATTTTGAAACAGGGAAAGGGGATGCATTTCCAAAAAAACCCCAAACCCAAAAGCCAAACAAACTAATGAAATAAATTATATACCACAGGTATTAGCAAGGGGCAGAAGCAGATCCTGGGATTAAGAAAAATCCCCAAGGTTGTCAGAAATTCTTTTTTTTTGCTTCTTTCTGGATGGAATTTGGAGGGTTTGAAGGTTTAAGGATGGATGTTGTTTCAGTCATGTTTTTCAAGACAGGTAGTACAGCACTGGAAGGAATTAATCTCAGTTTAGTATCTAACCTGAGCTAAATCACAGCTTTCACAGTCTCCAGAGAGGCTCTCTAGAACATGACTCATTCTACTTTCCTTAAATGTCTGCCTTAGGAGATTGATAACTCTCTAGAGGTGCCCAGATTCCTCCCTTGAAGTAGATGTCTAACTTTCAGAGAACTAACATTCAGTGAGATGAATTCTACTCGCTGTGTACCATGATTACTGGACATCTTGTATCTGGAAAACTCAGCGTAAGAGCTCTGAGGAAATACAAAGGTTTTGGTAGGTTTTGTTGTTTGTTTTGTGTTGTCTGAAACTTGGATGTCCAAGTACATGGGGGATTATAAGGTCCAAACTCCCATGCAAAATTGTTCTATGTAAGTCATGCTCACTAACAGCTTTAATCAGGAACATAATTTAAAGAACAGAGACCCCATCTGTTTCATAGCGCTATGTATCCAGACAGCTCAAAATTATGAATACAAATACAGTACACTACTGAATTAAAGCCCTGAAGAGTTAAGAAGACGCTCTAAATGGTAAAGTTATTATATTAGTTTTTAAAATTACACAATAAATTACATCCTTACCTACAGGCCACCCCACAATGATCTCAAACAGAAGGTATGGAAGCCCCCCTTTAGTTTAAAAACAGAACCAGTTCAGAGCAACTTCCCTTTTTTGGACATGTTAGCCACGTTTTTTTAACATTTGTTGCCAAAGCACATCTTCTACAAAGCTTCAGAAAGACAGATAATCAAACAACAGGATTAAAAAAACAGAATATCCTTAACAGCAGAATTTAGATTACATGACTGAGGGACAGTCTAGTGATGGAGATGACAATGCAATTCAAGAGTAATTAAATTCCTCCAATGGAGGAATTGACATCATTCATTTTGGATTAAATGAAACTAGAATATAAGTTTCCCTCTAATACGACTGCTTCCCAAGGAGACAGTCCACAGTAGTTATCGGACTTTGCATTCACTCTCCATACCCTGTAACACCTCTCACCAGCAGACAAACCAAAAGGCACTTTGGCACAGCAACATTGGAAATCCAGCACATCTTCTGTCCAGGCTTTTCCTGCTGCATGGGTGGAGATGAACTCAGTCTCCAGGTAGAGTAAAGCAACAGTTGAAAGCAGAACTGCTATGAAACATCTTTTGCTATTACACTCACTTTACAAAAGTAATTCTTATGTGAAAAGCTTTTGAGACTTATACATATATGTTTATGTATGTACACACATCCAAAAAAATTCATATATACACACAAACATAGGTGTGTATATATATAATTTATGTATACACGTGTATAAATAAATAGACACACTTAAGTATAAGATAGCAGAACTAAAGAGACAGCGATCTATTCTTGCTTCTTTGTGACATGAGAAAGGTCTAAAAGCAAGTTGTTTTCTTTATCCTACAAGTATTACAAATGCCAAGTCTGGTCTAACTTTGTTTTGCTGGAAGACTTCTTGGACTTATAAGGCCATAGCTAAAAGAGCTTCTTACTCTCTAACTGAAGGTTGAAGTCTACAACTACAGATGGAAGTCATTCCCAATAGCTTCTCTGCTCTCTCAATTAATTTATTAAATGTTGGCAATAGCAAAGTTTTAAACAATCCAAACAGAAAGTCAACTTCAATTTATCTTCCAAGTGACAATAGAGAGTTCCTGAAAAAAACAATTTCAAACAGAAGATGCAACGTAAGAAAGAAAAAATCCTTCAGTATGAACAAACTTTCAATTTAAACCTTCTTTATACTACCTAAAAAACAACAGAGAATGAAATTCTTTACACATACATGATTACAAAAACACGTGTTTGATTCACTTATGAGAAGTTAAACTGTATTAATCACCAAGTTTACCAGTTTGAAGGCACAATGGCTATCACTTCATCCGCATCTCACTCTATTTACAGTGAAAAACAAACAACACAGATCTCTATAGAAGAAAAAGGAGATAAATGCAGAACCCCTGAGAAGTGAATTTTTACAACAAAAACATTTGTTTTGAAACTCTGTTCTTTGTAAACTCCCATTATCTGTACCTGTGTTCTCCTGTAACTAGAATAATTATGTTTAATACTCAACTACAATGAAAAATATAGACTAAAAAAAGTTAAAAGTTCACAGAAAAACAAATAAACCCAAACATGATTGAGAGAAATGAGGTCTCACAGAAAATCATATCAAAGCTGACATCTTTCAATGTGGAAAAAAAGTAAATCAATCTAAAGTTCTCTGACAATGCCTAGATTTCTAAAGAAGAAAAAAAATGGAATGGCATAAACTAGTTGGAAATCCCGTAGTGCCATCTGTGTGGAGGAAAAAAAACCAAAAAGCCAACTGTGCATGCCCTTCTTTGGATCTGGAATTCCCCAGAGATTCAGCAAAATTTAAAAATCTGAAGAACAAGGTCTTTCAATAAAATCAGATAAATCTTCGGTAGCTGTTTCATGACATGGTTTATAAAGTATTGGCACCGGCACAAAGAGTTCAAAGCAGTCATTCAGGAGTCACGGAGATTGTCAGATTTTTTAATGATTTGCAGCAGTCCTCTAGTAGCTGTTGGTTATTTACTGCATGAACTGAAGTGCTCTTTGTCACTGATCTTCAGTACAATACTGTACTTCTCTCAGACAAAGTATTTTTCTTCTTATTCTAGTAGGTAATAAGTGCCATCAATACAAGAATAACAGAACCAGTACCAAACGACAGCCTATATTTTATGGTCCATATGCATCAACAATGGCTAAAATGGTAAAATTCTAAACCAAAGCTGTACATAGCAACATACTCTAGCAGTAGTATTCAAGGGGAAAAAGATAAAAGCTTCATCCAAGAAAGTGCAAAAGGAAGAAACTCCCAGAAATTGTCCATCAACAGTCTTCCTTCTTCAGAGGTTAAGCAGTCTTAAAGAGAGAGTGCAATAGTACTTTGAGCTACCCTCCTCTTGGAAAAACAAAACAAAACAAAAACCCAAACAAAACAAATTCAGTAGTAAAGTTTGGTGACCACAAAATCAACAAATCATATTGCCCTTGTTTCAAACCCATTATATTTTCGTTGCTGTTTTACTGAACAAAGATGGTTGTTTTCAATACCTGACAGTAGATTTGATGCCAGTTAAAGGACAGTTGCTAATGCATTACCCAAAGTTATACTTCTCATGGTACTTTGCACGATAACCAGATGTATCACAAATCAAGTCTTGACCATGACAGAAATTTGAAAAAGAAAACTATTCTGGAGTTTTCTACACATTACCAGTAACAACATTAAGTACCTTGGCTTAAACTTTGTATCTCAACACCAAGAAGCAGCTGTCAATTTTATCTTTCATTTCTGCTCTAAGTTCAGGTGGCCCAGGTTCTCGCATTTATCTGTTGTGTTGCTTAGGCTGGACTGTAAAACATCACTACATCTATTTCAGGTGACAGAAGGGAGAAAACTGTATCAGATACAACTCATTGCCAAAACTCAAAGAAGACAAAGTGCGTTTCTATCTGTTCTTATACACACTTAAACTGGTTTTCAAATAACTAATTATAGGCCAGACCATAAAATCTTATGCTGCTGGCCAAACTAGAATGCTACAATATCTGTGTATGTATATACCAATACAAACGTATACCTTTATATATACACACACAAACACATGAGAAGGAAGCACCCATATTTTTCTTACTGATAAATATTGAACTTCTGCTTTCACCTGGATATTAACATAGTATATTATTGTGTATAACACCCTGTGAAGGGACATTTAAGAAGACATTCATTTGCTTCTCATTAAAGCCAGACATATGGCTAGTATTTGAAAACATGCAGTGCCACCAATTAACAGAGTAAAATAATTCTTAGGTACAATATCAACTGTAAGAAACATAATACATTTAAATGTATTTTACCCATTTGTGTAGATAATTAATAGTTTCCACTATTTTATAGCAGATTTATATTCTCCTTAAAAAAAAATTCAGCACAAATTTACAGGAAAACAACTCTGTCAAACGAGTTCCACAGCAGCATATATAGGGAGTCACTGGGTGAAACTCTTTTTTATGAACACATTAGGAAAGTTGGCATTCAGTTCTAGCACAACTCTATTATCGATCTGTGAACAGAAGGACACATCAAGTAAAGAAAGATCTTTACAAGACTCCAGCAATTTTCTTAAAGATGCAGGGCTCACCATCCTCGTTCCTGTTCAAAAAGAAAACAAAACAGAATTGCAAAGTTACCAAGCAGAGTGGAGGGTTTTAAGCTGTTAATACAGTGTCATGAAAAAATGCTACTATAACACAACTTTTTTCTAAATTATTTAAATTAGTTTTCAAATTAAAAGCTTCTCAGAAAGCACGTAGAACGTTTACCTTTAAAAAGCCTAGTATATTTTTTTAAGTCACCATCATTTCCTCTTGGGGGCAACTTTACAACTTCGAGGGGAATCTCTTACTACAGAAGCCAAATACCCAGAGCCACAAAGCCTCCCAGGACCAGATGCTGGGCTTAGGCAGCACCATGGAATGCTGCAGTCAAGCTCTCATGACTCTCCTGTTGAGCACACAGATCATCAGCACAGCAGATGAGTGATCAGGGGCTACTCCAATTCCAAAGGCTTCAGCAAGGCTCCCGGGGCTCTACAGCAAGTGTAGGTATCACACACATGCAGGGGCAGTTGTTCAAGAGACTGCTGATCATACACACGTGTATGTATAAAACACACTAGTTAACCCCTGCTAAAAACAAGACCACAGTGGCTGAACTCCCAAGTGTCACACAGGGTCAGATCAAGCATAGCATTCAGTCAGAAACCAAATAAATTGATGCTTATAAGCACAAATCCACACATCCATTACAGCTGATGGGCATCCAGACAGTCCAGTCCATGGTGCTTGGCACCTGATTCATCTGGCTGGGCACTGGGGTGTGAGCCAGCTGTCTGAAGTGCCCCTTGGGGACCTTACACTGTGTAGGACATCCACACACAGCTGGCAGACAGGACACTGGCCCCAGAGGAGGAGATTCAGGGCTTACAGGAAAGGCTGGAAGCTTGGCAGGTTCCTCTAGGTAAGTGAACTGAGCCTGGGTGTCCACAGTGGGCTAAACTGCTCATCAAGCTTTCCCTCTAGAGAGTTTATATATCCAACACTACTGCAGAAAATTGCTGGCAGACACTTCAACGCACACAGCTCCATCTTCAGCTAACTAGAACCCCCAGAAAGCCATCTCATTCAGGATCTTGTCTAGGGCCAGGGCCAATTATGTTCCCTACATTCCTTACCTCCCCTGCAAAAAAAGAAGCANGAGAGAGGAAAAAAAAAAACCCAAACAAACCTCCAGCCTATTAATTGCAATAATTAAGGTGCAAGGAAAGAAGTAGTGAGATCATTCCCAGTTCACTGTTTCTAAATCATTCATACTCCCATGCACATCTCTGCTGTTCCCTCAAGGTCATCTGTTTTCCAGACCCCCTTGCATCTCAAAATGACCCCTGTTGTGTTGTTTCTGCACTAATTTAGTACTTTTGAAACTGGATGACCAGAACAATACAGTGCACTGCCCACACAGTCAGTAATTTTATAAGTCTTATGGTGTTCTCTCCATCTCTTGTCTCAGAAACCCTAATCTTCTCTACTCCCATTAGAATGATACTGGCCAATGAGCTGATGTTTTCCAAAATTTGTCCACAGGATCTTTTTCCCATGAAACAGTAGCTAATATAAATCCAGTCCCCTATATATCTAGTGGATGTTATTTTGCCTCATGCTACTACTTTGCACTTGATTCAATGTTTTCCTCCTGCTTTATCACCTGTTCAGTAAGTATCACAAGATCATTCTGCCATTTTTCAGAGTTAAATTCTCAGTTTAAGATTCTTCTATCCTGAATATCTGTGTGTTACCCTCTGGCATTATTCTCCCCTCTGCCTGGATGACTTATAAGCAGATCAGAACAGACCCTTGGTGGCCACAGCAGTGACATAACTTCACTGTGAAAAGAGATGATACATTCTTGTCCTCTGTTGTCTCTGAAACACTCATAATCCAGAAGAAGACAGCTAAGTTACAACAGCAGCACAACCTTGGCTAAAGCTTTTGAAAATCCAATCTTCTATGGACTGGAGTACTGCTCACATTCACCAAGGAATTCTAAAGGAACGGGGAGGCAAAGAAAATACTACCCTTCCTGGGATGCAGCTCTTCTTCAAAATATGGTAATGTCCTCTGTACGCCCACTGACTGACTTCCTCCTGGCTGCCACTGGTTTACACAGAGCAAAAGATGACCTTACTGTTTTGTAGTTCCTAACCCAAACCCTTTACAGAAGGTTGTGACATGTCTGTAACCCTGCATTACTCTGGCACTGAGGCTGACTTAAGAGACAGATCACACACCAGAAATAAGATTTCCAGAGCGCTGGAAATTTTTTACAACCATTCATTTACAACCACTGTATAAATACCATCTAGTCCTAAAAATTTATTATTGTTCAGTGTATTGATTTGTTCAAAAGCTTTCTGTATTGACATTCCAATTTAAGGTGGCTTTCCAGGCTAATCTCCTGGAAAGAATGGCTCTGATGTAGCAGCCTGCTTGATCCCCTCTGCCACGAACACAAATGGACACACAACAGCTCTGCAATAGCCTTGTATCGGGGTGAGCCTTCACATCAGGACTATCCACCGAGCTCAGTCACTCCTGTAAACTTCTAACACAGCTGAAATACAGTATCATTCACCTCTAGCCAGTGGTTCCTTCATGCTTCATACTGCCTTGCTGTGATTTTGTTTCACTTTTCTAGAGCTCGTCTTCCTATTTTTGTTCTCTGAATGGGATTCAATTTCTGAAAGACTTCAGACAGCTTCAGTAGTCTTCAGTACTCTCTGCATAAGCAAGGGGGTATCTAAATGTGGTCTTCAATTATCCTATGTCAGGCTCTCAGATTAGTTGCTTTGAGATATTATTGAACATCATCCAAGGACAGTCTTGGCTATCATGCCCCCAAATTTTATCTCCTCTACAGAGACAAAGCTTGTCATTATCACTGTGATTTTTATCTCCCTTACCATTATATAATCACCATCGCCAGAACTGTCTGGTGGTTCATGCAACAGTCCCGAAAGCTTCACACAGAAATTCTGTAACATGCTTTATTTATTCACTTCATTTGACCATGAACTTTACCACAGTATCACTGTTTTACCATAAAGACCTGCTCTACCATTCCAAATGCAACTCTAGGAACAACACATTATGCTACTTTATCTTTTTTTCCACCAAGCCTTAAAATTGCTACTACATCAGCACCTTCATCTAAACCCAGCCTCATTTATGCATCACAGCTTTTATGCTTCAAGATCCGAATGTGTGTTTCTACAAAAATTCTAGATTTAGATGCCTAGCCACAGATTTTTTTGTGTAGGATGTTCTTCATTCCTTCCTACCTGAACTTTGATACTTCTCCTACCATTTCATCCAAGACTTTTAATAGATTTGCAACTAAGCAGGTCATCCTAAATTGCTTGTTTTATTGCACCTGTTTCTTTTTCTCCTCAGACTTAAAATTTTATGTTAAGAAATACCATTTTCCAAAAGCAATCCAGTGGGGGTTTGGCTATGCACACCACAGGGTAAGTGCACATCATCTGTAGTCTTACTTTTATTTATACAACGTACAGCTAGTGATGTATGTATCTTAAAAGCCCATTCAAAAGCATTTCAGAATTTTAATACAGCACATTTTCCTTTGCCTTTGAAAGACTGAAAATGTAGCCTGCTAGTTAATTACTTCTATAGTGTGTTTTTCTTCTAGACTTTGGAGACTTTTGGACCTTTATTATTTACTACAACTTCTCCTCCATGGACTAATCAGCCATTTCTCAGAATACATACATAACCAAAACATTAAAATCTGCTATTTAATTTTGTTGTTCAATTAATTCTCTGGTATCACCCTTGTAAAAGGCACCTTTGAGTAATGATCTCTTTGCTAGAACAATTACGCTTATTAGCTGTAAATAATTTAACTTATATCCATCATATATATCCAAGTCTTCAAATTCTATAGCTGTTAAGGAGACCTGTGCAGGACAACTATAAAAAACTGCAGAAACTAAATTTCTAGGGCAAGGGACACTACTACACACCAAATAATATTTCAGGGTACCTATCTTCAAAATAACTAGCCCTCTTCCCTCAAATACTCTTACTTTTCTTTACTTTCTTCCCCTAGACCAGCCAAACTAGCCATTTACTCTTTACATTTTATTCAATCTGTTGCACACAAGTCAAATACAAAATTTAAATGTGCTACACATTTTCATGTTTGAATTGACTAACTACGTGTTGATGTTCTCAAGATAAAGCTGAAAACTTTGACAGCTGGCAAGGGGGCAGTTGGGTTTTCTGTTGCTCAGGAAGGTGTGGGAGGTGTTGGAATGTAGATAGGAATACATGAATTTTGTGGTAACGAGGGTGTCTACTTTTCATTACTCTTTTTGCGCAGGACAGAGGCAGTTGGAACTTTTGGGGAGCGAGGTTAATTTGATTTACTCTTCACCCTTGACAGCAGCTGAGAACCCCATGGCAAGAGAACTAGGCAGCTGATGTGATGTGCAAGAAAAGCTTTTGGCACTGTCAATTCAGGCTGCCATCTGACTTGTCACATTGCTCAATGCTGATCACAGTTTGAAGACTAGTTTTTTAACTACTGGTCTAGAGGTGTCCACTTAACTTTTGATAGCACTGGCTGATGCACTGCGTCACTACAGAACTGTCAGATGATCATAGCTGGATCATTCTGACAGAGGGTGGAAACATGCCATGTCAGCCAGTGGAAAAGCTGTGGGCTGAGAAGGAAATGATACTTGTAAGCAGGCAGTTCAGGATGTAGTGGGTAAAAGAAAGCTCAGAACTAAAAGTTCGAGAAAAGCACATCCTCGTGCATTCAGTGACACACACCACGCATCCTCTTCCAAACTTATGATACAGCAGATATGGACTAGCCCAGGAGGTTTTTTTGTTGTTTTTTTTTTAACAGAAATTTACTTTCTATGTTTTACACAGCACAAACACAGCCAACAATGCTTTACATGGGCCAGTAAGTATACAGAGTCCTTGAAAACCAGCAATTTTCATCTTCTACAGAGTCCTCTGACTCTGCAACAAGGAAATTGCCAAACAATTATGATAAAGGACAGATGGGTAGCAAGCCTCAGGACCTGTCACCTTAAAACAGCATCCAGGCTATATATAAAGTGCATTTTGAAACCCTTACAGTTCAACAAGATTTCTTTCAGAGGCTTAGACTCCTCCACCCCTGAAGCTATTGTGATGATAAATAACCTATAACTGAAACAAGAAGTTTTCTCTGACAAGTTTGTAAGTTCTAACAACTGCAGAGAGACATCAGTATAATATCTTCAACACTGGTGACTACAGTGAAGGGAAGACATTCTGACCCTTACTTAGATAAGTGCTTGTATACTGCAAAACCCCTCGCTTTCACACATCTTTGTTGAAGCAAAAGAAGTTCCCTTACAGCACACAGCACTAACCTAGCAGCAATACCTCTACACGCTTCACAATGCATAAGCAAGCCAGACATTTCTTTACTTGGGAGATGACAAAGGATATAATGAGAGCACCTCTCATTCATTCACATCACAGAGAAGACCCACTGTTCAAGGTTACTCTCGCAAAGCTCAGCTCTGACCTCTTACAGCTTCAGACCTGTTATCACACTTCTGCTGAAGGACAAAAACATACCACACATTTATGCAGCTTAAAGTAACAGGATGGCCCTGTATCACATGCCCAAAGTAAGACCACATTCAGAGATTTATGACTTCCTTGGTACTCCTGCACAGTGAGACTCACTCTTTAGTTCAGACAACAGAGACTTCTGCACTTACATGGCAACACCTGGCAACTCTACCTCCAGATGACACAATGTGGTTCTACTTGACAGCTCTTTCTTGTAACCACAGACTGTAGAGGTTACTACAGTCATACAAAAAAATTAACACAGTTTCCTCACTATTGCCAAAAAAGCAGGGTAGGTCCTTCAGGTATACAGTATCACCTTGTACTGGCTTGTTTACAGCAGAGGACAACCTTTTTTTCACCCTACCAAGTATTTCTCTGAAGGAAGAAAGAAATAATTTTTTACAGATTATTCATTTTGCAGGTAATTCAACTGGATATCCCCTAGAGGGGATTTATCTGAATGTGACATGCAGTTTCACTGGAAAAGTTTGACTACAAATCCACCTTACTCAGGAATATTGGTAAGCACCCAGGGAACAAAACATACTCCTTTTCCACTTTCACATTATTTAAGGAAAAGAAAATCATTAAGATGTCAAACTGAATTAAAATCTGAATTCAAACACTGAATAAATGTGGCAGCAAGCCTTTGCTGCTGTCAGAGAGACAACAGAAGCAACAGACTATCCACAGGTTTAACACAGCCAAACTATTCTTTGGGAAGCCTCTGGTGCAGGAAAGAGATCTGACCACTTTGTGGGCAGACACATGACCTCTGTAACAGAAACACATAGAAGTGGGTGGTCAGGGGCACATAAGTGTTTCTGAAAGACTTAATTCCCTACACCATTTGAAAACTTTTCATGTCTGAACAGGACAGTCCATTGATAATTTAGCTACAAAGCATATTCTCTTCAAGATACACAAAAACACAGAACCCCTGGGGGGCATAAACATATTGTATCTACAACTTGTACTAGGTGATGTTAACTTTCTCAGTCAGAAGTGAGTAGAAAACTCTATCATTACAGAAGAGTGTACTGGAGTGCTGATCTGAAGGCATATGGTAAACACTTTGAAATGATAAATGCTGATAAGAATAAATCCTTAAACTTGCTTGGAACATTATTCACATTGATGGCTCTCAATACTCTGCAGTATCCCTCTCAATTTAAATGTAATGTTTTCATCACAATCATTAAACATTAGAGGTACACAGAACAACTACTTTATTCCCTTTCATTTGAGTCTTCCTTTTTCAGCTAACCTGTGAAACTAAGTTGGTAAAACCACGAAGAATTTTCTCCCACACTGATGTCACAAACATCCCTGCTGTCCTACATTATTATAAAAAGAAAACCTCATATGCCACCATAAAAGAATAAATTCAGCATCACACAAAACTACACTTCTCAAAGTCCTTACTCAAGAGTTCAAGGTATATTTACTTTAGATCTCTAAAAATATTTTCAACTATGGAAGCTGCAGTGGATTAGAAATTTCAGATTTGTTATGCTTTTTGACCCTCATCACTTCCTTCCCACCTTACTAGAAACTCTATTTAGGTTTTGCTGTTAATTACCCTTTCATCTTTAATAACTTCACATATGATAGAAGTGATGAAGAAATTCAGTATTGTACAGTACATTATATTATATAATATATAACAAATATTTATTGGACAAAAGCACAATCTGTTTATTGATTACAGACTCATGCTATATATATATATTGTCACACTTCACAGAAATAAAAATACAAACAAAATCAGAAAGACTGATAAGGAACTGGACCTTCTGATAATCAAAAGCAAAAGGCTTCAGTTAAAAAAACCTGATGGTCATGAAAATACAAGTTAGCAGAAAAAATCTTGCACTTAAATCCCAGTTTAAGCAATTCATACTCAGCAGTCAAGTTAGACAGCTGGTATAAATCCACTGGATTCTGAGTCAGAATTCATGCAGTGAGTAAAACATCCCTCTTTTTTTTCACGTGCTAAACCATGATTTTAAGAAATAATTATTTATAAAGTATGTCTAGAGGACAGTTTTTTCTTAAAGACTCTTTTTTGCCTGACAGGCTTTTGAGACACCGTAGAACAAACATCAGTATTCCCACATTCTCTTACCCAGTATATCCAGCTGCCGTAAGTGCGTACAGTTGGCAGCGAGCTCCTCGATGTCTGTGTCACACACAGACCTGTTGGCCGTTAGAAAGAGCTTCTGCAAATTCGGGAGTTTGCGTGCTAGGTTTGTGAAGCAGCCTGTACTGCTCTGGAGCGTAGGACACCAACCAAGATCAAGTTCTTCCAAAAGCTGGCAGCCTGAAGCCAATTCCGCGATCCCGCTTTCAGTTATGTTTTTACATCTCCACAAATCCAGACTGCGAAGCTTTTTGCATTTTGCTCCCATCATGCTTGCTATAAGGTCATAGTCTTCAATCTGCAAGGAAAGCAGACACTCAGTCATGTGCAGCAAAGTTCCAGACATATACACAGGTGTTTCAAGGTTTGCTTCCTAACACACATAACACATCTGTCTCAAGCATTTGTCATTTCTAAAGAGCTCTGAAAATTGTTAATTGCATGGTACAGTGATCTACTTTTATAAAAGACAAAATTAAAATCAATTTCCGATAAACCCCAGACACAGCTGTTTTTAAATTCACTTAATACTGACAATCGAACCGCAGCAAAAGTTGTTTCGTTGAAGAAACATTTTTTTTGCACAGTTGTTTTCCCCTTGAAAGATGATTACATCAGCTTTTATGACCACAGGAAGTGCAACTACTGAAGAATGACCAACGACTGTACTTATTTCCATTTTAAGTTGAACAGTTGCTGTATCTCCTTATACAAGTTTTATTAATTACTAATTAAGTGATTAAGCATATAGAGAATGCCCAAAAACTTAGAAAAAGACTGAAGAACTCTGAGAAAGCCTACAAGCCATTTTAGGCCTACTAAACTAGTACATAACCCTTAAATATATGGCCAAGCTGCATTCATCTTGGACCTTCCAAGAGTAGAGTTTTGTATCAACATGGCATTTAACACACCTGGGTTTAACAAACCCAGACCGGTTTCCAAAGCGAGTGCACACACATACACACCATACACACCATAATCCCCACAATTTGAACAGTCCAAGCACTCACCATGACGCAGCTGCCCAGGCTGAGGTGCTGCAGCTCCGAGCAGAAGTTCAAAATACTGAGTAGGGCTGTTTGCTGCCACGGGGGAACACATCAGAAGGAAATATGGAAAGTGAAACAAAGAGAAGAGGTCAATTAGACATTAAAGGCTGTCACCACATTTCCTGAAATACAGCTCAAAACTCTTTTACAGGTGCCTCAAATGCCATTTAATGAGTCTCTGGGTACCTTACCCATTGATTGGCTTTAAGAAATGGTAATCGTTACAAACCTTTATGCAAGTCACTTTGGATGGGGTTCTGTGCTGCCCCAAAGACACCCACACACCACTGACCTATCCGCTCATTTCCCAGAGGAGAGCTGATGAAGAAGTGCGGCAAGATCAAATAACAGGCGAGGCCAGCCTGCAAACACAGAGGGCTGGCGACACACCAGGAGAAGAGGGCAGGCTCTGACATTCCCCGATCAGCTGCAGCCTGATGGAACTGCCAATAGAGCTGCACAGCCTCGGGGCTGGGCTGGGGACTTTAATGTCAAAGGCGGCTCTGCACTGACAAGGACTCTGACAGCCATTGAGCACTTGTCACTACTATCAAGCAGACTGAAACAGATACAATGTGTATTTTACACTCCGGTTCCTGACATTTAACGTTGCCATTCTTTGCAGAAAGTACTGCACATTGCTCAGCCTGAAATTAGACTGCAACACCAGATGCACCTTACATAAGTGCACAGCTGGTTTGTTCCACAACAAAGTAAACTTTACAGATTTTTACCTGTGTTTCTAAGACAATGAAAAGATCTTCTTCCTGCATTGTCTGTAGATATATTTTGTTTTGCAGTTGGAAACACACACAGTGTGAAATAAAGAATATAATATGGGATTCACATCACAAATACCTCTGCATCATACTTAAAACATTACTTCATTAGGACTTTGTGATCTATATGAAACAGTCCTTTAAAACAGGACTAGGCTTCACAACATACTAACAACAAAAATGTGTGGATTTCTACAGGACATACAATAGTTTCTATGAGAAAAAAACCCCAAGCAATATAAAAGTGACAAAGTAATTGACTGCTATTAAGTGTAATTACCACAAGAACACTAGTCAACAATGTTTGTATGCAGGGGTAGTATAATTTATAGTTTCTTTTAATATAAATTTACTCGTTTTCAGAAAGTTCATAATTTAATGCTTAGTTTCCTCAGTTTGCTACAATTCAATGCAACTTGGCAGAAATATGATCCTTTGCCATATCACCAAGAAGAAACATCTGATTCCTGGAAAGACTGGCAGACA
Source organism: Cyanoderma ruficeps (assembly GCA_008694505.1). Classification (NCBI taxonomy): domain Eukaryota; kingdom Metazoa; phylum Chordata; class Aves; order Passeriformes; family Timaliidae; genus Cyanoderma; species Cyanoderma ruficeps. The sequence goes on from VZDJ01000141.1 coordinate 7,694,783, forward strand.
CAGAATAGGGACACAGCATGGGGTACTCACAGAGACCATTTCAGACATTTAATTTAGGTGTCTCCAAGGAGCAATTATAAACACCCACCACTTGACAGGTATGGAATCTTGATTTCAGCTTGGCCTTCTAAGATTCGATTTCCCAAAGGCAGCCAAAAAGTAGATGCTAAGAGTAAGCCTTCCTCACATATATCTTGGTAGAAGTCCTACCAAATAACTGTCCTTTGCTTACTTGACTTTCATTCATATTTTAAAGGGAAAGGTAGGTAGGGAATGAAACACAAGCATTAAAAAGTCATCATTCAAGAGGTTATTAAGAATATTTTAAGGTTGACAAATGAGTAAATATCCAATTCATTTTAAATTGCACACTGAATAAGCAAATGGTTCATTTGGATCAATAAAGAGGAATAAACAAATAAAAAGAATGAGACATAGTTTTTCCTACTCGACTCAGTGAAAGCTATGAGCTTCAGAACCTACTCAGATGCAGAAATAAAAAGCAAAATCCCCAAACTCCTGTTTCCAAACCTTAAATATTTGAGCTAAACAAGTCAGTCTCTGACTGCACACAAAGCTCCAAACAAGGTTTTTGCAGGTATTCAGGTGTCTCCACAGGAAAGCTGAATATATTGCTGCATTCCACCAAGTCTTTCAGTAATGGTTTCCAGACTGAAATTTAAACACTGGCCTGAAAGGATGGGAAACAGCAATCTCTTTCCTTAATTGACACAAACAGTACAAAAGTGAACAGTCACTCTGAACAGCTTGTAGGATGTGAGATCAATTCCATGCTTCTTCAGCGAGGGGTGAAATAGAGAGGAAGACTAGTATTCATAGTTATCTTGATAGATAATTGAGCTCCATGTGTTACCTTCAACAGGACTGTCATGGATCTCTCAGAGTACCTTTTTAGTCCCGCTCTTTTAAAAGACAGTCCTTTCTGTACTGCCATGCATTGAGTCCACATTTTCAAAGGTCTTTTCACAATCTATTGCTTTAAACCATTATCTAAAAAACCAAAACAACTTAGAAAAAAGCCCTAGAAATCTGAGTAATAGAAGGGAGCTTGGTAGAACACCATGTCATACAAATTGTGCCAAGTCAAGCCCAAGAGTAAACAACTACATACTCAACATTTATTTTACTGGCTATATTAATTCCTCTTCTGGGGTGCATACATGCCCACACACAGCAAACCAGATTTCCTTCAGACGCAGTGTCTGTTCTGTAACTGAGGTGGGCTTTGCATATGTCATGTAAGAAAAAAAACCCCTTTGTGCATGCCTAGCTGTGTCTCAGTCAGTTGAGAATCCAGGTGGCAAAAGACATGAAAATAGCAGGAGAGAATGGCAGCTCACAGAATCCATATGCACTACATATAGAAGGACTATCATTGTAATAACCTGTCTGTGTCAAGCCATCTGTCAGTACAACAACATGAGCGACAACACTCCTACTTAAGCAAAGGAGAACAGCAAGGCAATCACCCGATCCTGGAGCTGTAACACAGGCCAACTTTCAAATGTTAGAGCGCTTTGCAAGAGGAGCTAAGAGGCCACCTGAACTCTGGAAAAGCAAGCTTTGACCTGGAGTCTAATTGCACTTTCTTGGCCAAGCAGAGACAGTCAAATCAAAGACTATCCAACTAACAATAATCTTCAGCCTAGTAGCCAAGACATGTATAGTTCGGAGATTTTTTGAGTTTCCCCTGAACCAAAGGCAAAGTTTTGCTTCGTACCTGCTCCCTTTTAAAGCAATTGAGAGAAGAGTGGATGATTATTAAAACCCCAAAATACACCAAAACAAAAAACCACTCCGGAAACAAACTTTAGGTAAAGATTTACTTTTGCTGAGTGGAATCATGGCTTCAGTGGTATAAATTTCTTTTGCCATCCAAGCCAGAACAAAACCTACCAAAACAATACATTTTTATGAGATGCCACATACAGCAGGAAAAGTTCAAAGTGGGCAAATAAAATGGTCTGCCCTGTCCTCCATTCCCAGGAAAGATGTTTTTAGCTGAGGCAAACGTACAGTGAAGGGGTTGTTTTCAGAGTGAAGACTTTGACGTCAAACTGATCAGAGGGATATGACAGTGCTGATAAACACAACCTTAGAAAGATTTCAGAAATATTTTAAGGCATAGTAGTTAGTCATAAACCTCAGAAAAAGGGAAGATGGCCTGAAGATTCTCTGAAATCTTTCAATACGGGTACAACAATTATCTGCCAAAAAGGACATCAACAGAGCTGGTCCTGGCTTGAACAAGAGACGAGATCACCTCTTGAAATCTTACTTTACTCCACACAAGACAGGTGACAGGTCTATGCAAACATCAAAGTCCTCCACTCTGTAATACGCACCTGGATACATACAATAATATTTACTGGAAGACAGTTATGTGCTGTGTATACTTCAGATAAACAGGTGGTATTGGACTAAATTGTATCCTGCCTGTCTTTGTAAAGGTCATAGCATCACACAAGTTTTGACTTTGATGTTGTAAAAGTACTGCTGGTTAGACTCCCCACCAGCAGAGAAACCACACTGGTGCCAGAGCAATATACTTGGTAAGACTGAATCTTGCTTGAGTTTTTCCAGGGATTTTTTACATTCATGATCCAGCAGAAAGCACAAATCATTTCTGATGTTAGTATGATAAAGCAAACATCCAACAGATAGCCTGACCTCAAGGTCTGTTCAAAGAGAAAACCCTTCTGCCCGTGGCAGATGTGACTCACCTATGAAAGATGCTCTTAGAACATTTAACTATTTACTCAATGCAGTTTCATTGTCAAGTAGTCAGAGATTAGAAACATATAAAAAGGGTTTAGAAAATACAAATGATGCACTATAATATGGCTATCACATAACAGATGCACTACCATACAAGGCACGAAAATAAGTGTACCACAGTGTGACTCTGGAAGATTAAAGGAAGAACTTAAGGAAAGCAACCAAGTTTTGCTTTGGGCTTGGGTTAGGGAAGAAATAATACAGCTTTTTATTAGCTTTCTATAGAAAAATCTTTAAAAATGCTTTTGAATTTGTTACTTTTTTACTGGAGACAAACAACACATTGTTTTTTCCCCTTCTCAGAAGAACTGTGTCTGACATAAATTGGGAATTCTTCCAGCCCCTCAGTAAAACAAGAGCCTAAGTCTTTTAAAGGACTTTTATTCTTCTGCAATTGTTTATTCAAAATTTTCAGTGAAGCTAATGCTATGACAAAGGAATCTAAAAATTATCTTAAGGTAATTAAAGACTGCTTCCTCCCTTCCCTTGTTCGGCATGTTTTTAATCAGGGTTACTAACTGTCCAGCTAACATTTGTTGAAGAACAAACTGAATTATGCAGTATTCAATTTTCTAATTTTAACATTAAAAATCCAAGTTACTAGTAGAAAATATTTCCTTCAATAGTCATCCCCACAACTTGCCTCAATGAGAAGGGGTAAATGTGCTAAAGAGGAGGCAACTCTGCAGAGTGCTCTAAGTATTCTGTCTTCCTAAAAACTATCAAAGTCAATGACTTTTGAATGAATTCCTTAAAATTCCTGGAGCCTGAGTGTAGCCCTGGTTTGTGCCTGAGATGTTTAGCTTTCTGAAATTCCTTTCCCAAGGAATTTTCTGTAAACAAGAGACATGTTTTTGTAACGGCAAATTTGTTTACATTTTTTCCCTAGGAGGGACTTCTTCTTGATGTCCCTCTGGTCTGACCAATGTTATTAAAAAAGTTTGTCTTCTTGTAATCAATCAAATTGGTCTGTATAAAATAGTATTAAAAAAATCCCAAAAAAAAAAAAAATCATTTTCAACCTTCTGAAGTCGGAGTCTTTGTGTCGTTGTAGTGTACAACAGCATTACCTGAGATACTGAAAAAAGCGGAACTGGAGAACTGCAGATAAAGGCCAGGCCAATGAAATCTATGTCTCTCAGGCCCACCAATCACATCCATAATTCTCATAAGCTGATTCTTTAGCAGAACAATCATAATATTCTTACAACTACACAGAAAGGCTCCTCTGTTCATGATCTGGGCAGAAGCTTCCCTTTTGTTCCCAAAAGGTTTAAATTTACAGCAAGGGATGTCAGAACTGGCTGGCTCACCCAGAGAAACTCACCACTGTGAGAACAGATTAGCCCAAAACATCTCTAACTTCAGCACACACACCATTATTGCTCTTAAATTAAATTGTATTTTCAAATAATTGATGTACCAGTCTACCTTAAACCAGTGAAAATGTATTTCATAGGTACCATACCAAAAAAATGTTTGGGCATACTAGAACTACCTGTAGTAAAAAAACCCAACCAACCAACCAAGGAAATCCTCAGAAGAAACCAATTCTATTTCAATCTGAGTGCTACTATTGCTATAAATATTTGTAATTACAAGCACCCCAGACAAATGTAAAAGACGATCTTGTTAAGACTGTCAAAAGTAATTAAAAATCTACAAAATTTCACAGTATTTATTTTTTCCTCCCTTTGGCATTACACAGCACTAGAAGAAAGCCAAAAATCAACTGTTTGGGTGAGGGGATTTTCTTGGCACCGTCTGTGAAAGAACTAAGTCAGAAATTACTTGGCATCTGCTATTCTACCACAACGATTAAAAACCTCATTGGATGCAAAGCTAGAATTCTGAAAAGTTCTATTGAACCATGCCTTTTGGAAGGTACAACAGGGCAAACCAATATTGCCTGTAAGTAAAAAAAAGGTGTACTTCATGAATTACAAGGTATCATACCTCTGCATCTAAAAACCTACAATCATGCTGCAGTAGTCCCCAAAAGCAATTTTTTTTTTCTTTTTACAGAAAGGAGAATGCAATACATTAATAATGCAGAAAACCAAATGTAGGGTAATGGAGAAATACAATTTTTGTCTAAATCTGTTCCAAGAAATTAAAAAATATGATTCCAGGACTATTTTCCCTCCCATTCCCTCCCAAACCCGCACCCACAGTATTTCAAGGAATCAAGATAATTTCAGTTACAGACTTGGTCTATGATACCTCAAAACAATCAAGTTAAAGACATGAGGTACTGTGAGAGGTTTACAGAGATGAGATGCATGCTAATAAACATGTAAGAGGCAGTGGCTTAACCAGACAAAAGCCCACAAAATTAATTTTAGATACTTATAAAGTACTAGCCTTAGTTTTCAGAAAAGGTTTTCATATCTGCTGGTTGTCCAGAAAGCACTCATTTTCAGACTGCTTCTAAGATTTTGAGTTCTGAGGGTAAATATCTATTCTCAGGGGTTTTTAAAATTCTGTTTACAAAAAAACCCCATATCTGGGGATAGCACACAAACATTCAATAACACGCAAAATACATAATACGCTATTTTTTGAAACTATACCTGGACCTAGAGGTCTAGAGCTATTCAAGTTGTTCACCTTCTATTGGTCTATTTTTCACTATATGTTAATTTTCAGCTAAATGAAATGTTACAGAAAATGTCAGTTACAGAAACTGGCAGGGAATCATATGTCAAATTAGAACTAAATGGTTGCCAAATTTGTTTAATGCTTAAGTCCTTTAGTTCCCCGAGCTATTTTGTGAGGAAACAAATAGAAGAGGTCACCTCACCCCTTACAATGTAGTTTTTGTGGGCTTTTGAAAGAACAAGATGCCCATGTAGTCCCAGAGAGAGATACCCCCTGCAAGTCTCCAAACACTTTGTGCCCAGAAATGGTTGTACCTCTTAAACAAGCTTGAACAATCATTTTCTCAAATTTTCCAGATGAAAAAAGGTAACGAACTGAACTTCCCACAACTTAGAAAAGCGTATTATGTACAGTATTTCAAGTCCTTACACACACCCCTATGTAGAGTATCCTGCATAGAATCACACATGTCATAGAATCTCAGTCTTCTTCATATTTATCCTCATACCAGAGCTACAAAATGAGTAAGTTGCTACTACACAAATTTTACTCATGGAAGGAGTGTAGCATACAGAAATTGTGCACCTTGTAACTGGCCGTGGTCAGAGATCAGGAAAACAAAGCTGCCAGGCTAAGTCCTCAATTAGCGTCATCTGCACTAAGGGAATCACAGAAGAGCTAAGTGTGGGAAGGATCTTCTGGAAACTGTTTAGCCCAAATCACCTGGCTCCAGCTCAGCTGGCATCTCCAAACCGACTGAAAAACACTGCCAAGAGATGCAGGACCCAGTCTCTTTCCAGGATGAGGCCCCCACCCTGTCCTTCAATACTACAATCACAAAGGTATTTGAGTGATGCCTTCTGACATTAATGCCGACAATTTTCATTTATAGATTCAAAATAAACATGGCACCAAATCATCTTCCTCCATGCTAGAAGCTGGCATTAGAGCAAGAATTCTATTCTCCCCCTAAGCATGCATCAGCTATCACCCTGGAAGATACAACATGGAAAGAAACATGATGAAAAGGGAGACAATTGAAATGTATTCATTAAAAATCAGCTCCCCATCTCCCCCTAATGCACATGGATTACAGGACCATTTTTCAGATATCATTTTTGAGACAGTGATAAAGCTTTTGTCTCCAAAACTTTACAACACACTTAAAAACACTGATGCAATATGAATACCTGTAAGCGTGAGGTGAGAGAAGAATGAGGTGGAACGAGCCTTATTAACGAGTGGAGGTGTAGCCTTTCAAAAGTCAGAACAACTTGGCTCTTCAGAAACAGGCCCAGTATAATTTGCAAGCTGGGATTCAGAATATACAGGGGGCACCTTTTTGTTCTCTACAGCTACTTGGCAGTGCCAGGGGCACAGCAGGGACTGGGACACAGTAACACAGCAATTACTGAATTAATTCAATGAAAGTAATAGTCTCTGCAGTTAATTAAATTACTGTATTTTGATTTTGCTTTATTTGGTCAAATTATGTCCTCCCTTATGTCTGCAAATCTGTTTTACACCTTCATTCTCCCCCCTCACTTCACATTACAGGCTCAAACAACCAAATTCCACGCTGTGAGCCTGACATGAAATCAAAAAGCACCGTCAAGGCCCTGTACCACACAATTAATTGTCACTGATTCAGCTTGATTCCAAGAATCCACATTCCAGCTAGAGCCTTTCACGGTTTGGGGTTTTTTCCACTATTTGCTTGCAACTCTTCATCCTAAAGATTCGTACCCAAGCCAATGGAACTTTGCCCCAACTGAAAACAATAGCTCTCAAAAGTTTGATGTGACCTACAACAGGTTATTTCTGAAAACTCTGTAGAAGGTTTTTATGGCAGCATTAACTGTTATATTGCTCACAGCATAAGAAAATATGAGTTTTTACATTAACTGCTACAAGTCTGCTGCTTTTTGGTATCCAAGATTTCCAAAAATCTTGCAGCTGCCCAAGTTCCAAATTTGCTTTTGGTCAATATTATCAGAGATATAATCTATAGATACAATACTTGCTTTAAAATGTGTGAAAAATAAAGTCCTTTGTTCATTGTAATTAGATTTAAATTTAGTTAGCTTTGTATCTCAAATATAATTGCAATACAAACTTTAAATTTTTTTTCTTTACACATTAGAAAGATTTCAGAATATCACGCAACATTGAATATATAATCTTACATTAAAATTTACAGCCATCAATAAGAAGACTGACAAGTTCTCCTACTGTAATTGTGGCTTTGGTTTCTTTAAAATACAATTTTGGCTGTATTATTTATATGGATAAATAAATAGATTTCATAATAAGCATTAAATTAAGATAACATTCATGCTCAAGGATAAAGATGTGCATTGCCAATTACTGTATATAATAATACTTCCACTGTTCATTGTATCCTTCAAGTCTATCAATGCCATTGAGTGCTTAAGTTATGTTGTGAATACACTCCCAACGAATAAACGTTAAGGAGTTATGTATCAGTAAATACCAAAACCAGCAGCACAAAAAAGTATATCATCCCACAAGTATAACAGTAGTGTTGAGCACAAAGAAATTACACTTATAAAAAGTTGAGATTAGTTTCTCAAAGCAAGATACAAATTATTCAAGCATACACATAATCATAATTTGAGAACCTTTGTTAATGAACTTATTGCACTGGAAAAATGAGCCACACTTGGTGGGGAGGAGCACAGCCATGCAGGATACTTTTTTAGTAACTGGAAAGTTACTGAAAGTCACTGGACTTTCCTTCCTCTAACAGAAAGGTAGAAATAATTCAAAGGCATTGGAAGCTTCAGTTTCGAGGTTAGAAAACAATTTTATACACCAAACCACACACACAATATGTCAAGGAAATAACATTATATATGGCCTTAGCAGGGTTAAGACCAAAGCCTACAACATCTCCCAGATGGTACAGCAATCTTCCGAAGTAGCAGTGCACTAAGTAGCAAAACACCAGCATTGCCCATTTCACTAAAAACATACACTTAAAAAACGGAGCTTTGATTACAGAAACAATGGCAACATTTTTAAATACAAAATCTATTCAAAGAAAATAGCAAAAATAAGAAGAAACTGTAATTACAATTGCTCAGACAACATAACATTATCAATTTTATAAAGTTTCCATTGTCCTCAAAATCTATGAACCTAAAAGAAATCATTAATATTAGTCAATTTTTCAGCAGAGTGTTTCCTTAGAATTTATCGATTAGTGTCACAGGAATCATATACATGGAAAGAGTACAACAAATACTTTAAATTTAGATGTTGAAAGAACTTTTTTCCTCTTTTTTTTGTATTAAAAGGCAAAAATGTAAAGGGAAAGGCTACAGCAAGACTTAAGATTGCACAAGCAAATCCTGTATCTGGGCAGGTACTCGGGAGTGTATATGGGAGAAATGTAATTTCTTTTATTAAAATGTTAATTCTGTATTTTTTATTAAGCATAATGCAAAACCAGAAACAACATTATCACATACTGACAAACAGAACGGAGAATCTTCATCTTTTCCTATGCTATTTAATCTTAATCACATGTCCAAACCCACAACCAAAAGAAAAAATTGTACTATTTACCCAGATGTGCTCTAACACATGAAAATTTTGTGGTTTATTTTGCTCATTGCTTGGTTTAAGAAAAAAAAAAAGCAAGCCCCCAAATTATTTAGGAAAATAGGCTAAATGAACTCTTTTTTTTTTTCCCTTTCTTCTTGGATTTTGAGACAGAACTTTAACAGAACACCATATCAGCCCTGTTCTTCTTGCCTTCTTATTTTCTCATAATAAACACATACCTGTTATCAGTTTGCATTTTTCTCTTAGTGGATTCACAGCCTCAGGTTCTTTTGACTGAGCAAATCCAGTTGGCAACAATACAATGCCAAGTTCTTGATTAATTATTAGCATTGTTCCTCTGCTCCTCAGAAGCTCCAACAATGAAGACAGCAGTAGAAATCTCACAAAAATCAAGAACACTAACAGCTCCTTGACAAGTTTTAGAGAAGTCTCAATCACTTCACAGCATGCTGGATCTATCTATCCTTTTTTGCATATAGCCAGCACTAAGTAACAAGCATTTCTGAACCAGCTGAAAAGTAGAGAAGGAATGGCAGCTTATTTTGTACAGATAACCAAAGATCTGCACTAAGAGAAGTTCATGTTGAGAAAGATAATGTTGTTTCTACAAATCTGCGACTTTTGTTGTTCTAATGCTCTAATTCAAATCCTATGCCAAATCTTCCTTCTTTCCCTTTTTTGACCTGTGATGTATATTGTTAAGTGGCTTCATATTAACAAGCAACACCCAAGCATCATCTCCAACTTATCTATTTAAACTTCCAGAAATTTCTCTTCCACTGTTTGTTAGGAACAGTGCCTTTGTTCACATTTACATATAAAATGGAAGCACAATCTTAAATAAACGTGATTATGAATGAATGTTCTTGTCAGCTACAAGCAGAGGCATGTCCATACATATGAAAGGCAGAAGTGAATCTTCACAATGTAAGGGCTTCAAAGTCAGGAAATATTTACCACCTACATCCAATCTAATTCCAAACTCTGCTCAGCAAAGTGATAGCAGAGGAATAACAGTTACCCACCACCTCAGATTACATTTCATCTGCTGCACTATTACAAACATGAGGTCTCAAACTTCACAAGTTAACTGAGTAGAATCAAGAAGATTCTAATCAATCAACAGTAAAAATAAATAAAATTATACAATCACTACCTGTGATACAATGATCTTTCCTGGATCTGAAAAAGCTTTGCGAATTAGAGCCAACAGTCAAAATGAAATGAAGAGATTTATCCAAGATTAACAGAAAGACTAGTGTTGTAGAAACAGAGCAGATACACCCAAGGCACCAATACAGCTCTATTCAAAAAGAGGTGAGCAGGGCTCACCAATTTTCTTATTGGTTTGAAGAAAATAATAATTGCTTCAATACAGAACTACCACAATGTAACAAGTTAGTGAGGGGCACTGGCTTCATGGTGACAGCAAAGCCCACAGCAAAGCCCACAGCAAAGCCCACAGCAAAGCCCACAGCAAAGCCCACTCACACCAGGTAGATTACCCTGCAATCTAACTACCTTGTGTTGTTAACCTACTCATCGTTAAAGACATCTAGCTGGAACCTGGGCACAAACAAACTTAGGATTCACCAAACAAAGAACAAGACCCAACTAACTCTAACATGTGTGTTGAACCGCTTATGAATGCAATACAGTACTCTTAACTTCAGATGTCCCTTGCACATCTAGCTGACAGAACCTATTGTTTCAGCTTCATTCCTTCCATTACACTACAGATTAAGAGCCCACACAATCCAGTGTCACAGCCTGACTTCCATGTACCACAAGCACAAGTAACACACACACAACCAAACTCTTCTTAAAATGCTTAAGCTAGGATTAGAAGCTAGGAGAAAACCTGCAGAGGCATGGGTTTGCTTCTATTTTGGCACAGTTTTTGCAACAACAGAAGTAGGGCAGCTTCCAGGTAAACCAGGGTAGTAAGGTTGTAACACAAGTAATGTAGTTACTGACAGGGAATGGAATTCTTCTGATTCAAACTGCTGAATTTATCAGCATATACACCATTTGCAAAATGTAGCAAACTACATCAGACTTCACAGCTGTAGCACACAAACCCATTCCATCTTAAGAGAGGAAATGTGTTGCAGCAAGGAGTAACAACTCTGATTGGGTAATCAAGTAACTGTATAAAGAAGTAATTTTTACATTGTAAATGAGAAGTTTTATAAAAAACTTGTGTTCTGTGTTCTCTCAAATATTGCTAATATACAAAGACTGTATGAATCTAGTAATTAGCAAGTCATTTTAAAGGAGAGAATGTTGAGAATTAAAGAAAGTCACTAAACATGATGATTTTACAATTATATTTGCCAATACAGTTTGTCTAGAGCACACTTCAAAATACGAGAAAATCTTTACATTTGTAATTTTACCACATTGCTTAAAACAGCTGGTGAAAATCATCAACCTACCATGAAAGTTAAAATATGCAGGCCAAAAGCTATTTTAAAAATAAAAAAAACAACCTAAGGTTTTTGAAATTGCCTTTGGATCTTCTGAATTTACCTCTGGATTTACGTTCAAAATTCTAATTTACTTTGTCATTACTGAAAAAAATCCAAACCCCAAACCAACTTTATCAGGACTGAAAACACCTATTGCAAAGGTTAAAAATAGCAGTTCCTACCTCCACTTTTGTTCTGTAGAGAATGAGACGCTTTAGGCTGCCCACTTTGGCTATGTGGTTGAAAGCCTGAGGTGGGATTTTATCACATGATGAGAGATTTAATTCCTGAAGATTTGGACACATTTCAGTGATGACCTCCAAGCATGTTTCATTCAGGAAATGGCCACAAGACAACTCAAGACGTACTAGTTCAGAGCCACAGACTTTCAGGAACCTGTAAAAGAGCCCCATGTTTCAAGTGAAAAATTAACATACTTTCAGGTGGGAGTCTGAATACTGTCAAAATCTTAACCATGTAAACCAGGAAATAATTCTTTTCAGCAAAGAAAAGACACTAGTCTTGAAAATTCTGATTTGGAAGTTAAAACATGCTTTGTTCTCAATATTATCTGAGACAATGGAGCAAAGTAAAATTCTGATCATGTTTGAAAAGCTTTTAAACAGTCAAAAGCCAATTTTGACAATAGACTGCAAATTTACACCAATAATTTCATATTTATCTCAGAAAAATCTGCAAACGTAAAAATGAGGTTAAACAAATACTTTTAAATGGATGATATATTCGAAAGTGTTTTAAGAATTTCAGAAAAAAAAAAATCTCATTCTTTTCATCAACAAGTCAGCACCAACACTAGCTAGCTGTTCTAGAACACAAATTCCTGAGGAATACTTGACTTTCACTGGAATTATAAAATATTAATATATCACATGACAAAAGGCCCAAAATTTAGAAATTTTGATGGTCTCTATATTTTGTTTTCCTGTCAGAGATCTCGTGTCAGAAACTCAAGCTCTTTTATCTCTAATCCAAGCTTTAACCAAAACCACTTAAACTTAGCTCCTTTTCATTTCAAAGATAACTTTCAAACCATAAATTAACCACTAGGCTTGTAAGATAGCTTCATATTTAGTAAAATAAAAAACCCCACCCATTTGCCATGCTTCTATTTTGATAATTCCTCCAGCAGAAAGACTAGTTTCTTAAACTACAGGCTGTAATGAGTTTCCCATGTTACTTCCTAGAATAATGGAGCTACTTATGAAAGAGCATGAATTAGTTTCTCTTAATAAATATTCTGATCTGTTCTCTTACCAATTCTATCCTACAAAAACGTTCATGAAGACAAAGCAGCTTCAGGTTCTGACACTTCCACCATGAAGTCAGTATTACTTCTTGGGTTTAACTGATGCAATAGAAATGCCAGACAGACACACAAGGCTCCTGCTTGCACAAAAACTCCTATTGCTACAGTGAAGAAGTTATTAGCTTTCCCAAGCATTTGTTCATGCTGAAGCTTAGGACGAAATTGCTGCTGGTCTTAGATGAAGACACATTCAGGGAGGCTTTCCTCAAATGACACCAACAGTAGCCCAAGACTTGAAATCCATCTTTCTAGATCCAAGTTTTCAAGCTGCCTCCTTTCCTTATTTTTTTCACTACTCACTAAAGTCATATTGCCATTCATTACCCCATAACATTATACCTTTCTTTATTCCTTTCACCTTGCATATTACATAGCCTTAGTGCGATTATGCGGATCCTATGTAATGCAGAGGGAAAAAGAGATTCCAGGATGGCATCTCCATCCCTGGATGTTTCCAAGAGTCACCTGAAACCTTGACTGACCTGATCTAGCGTTGGGGACACTGGCACTTCAAGTGGGAGCTTGGAGTAGACGACCTCCAGAGGTCCCTAACATCCAACATTTCTATGAGCCTAAGCAAACAGAAACAAAGAGAGGGTCTGAGACACAAAAGGGGAGACATAAGCCCCAGAGCCACAGAAGTTCTGCCATGTATGGTCTTCAAGTCTACTCCTCCACTGCTTTTTTTCTAACTCTGCAGTCTCTATTTACAATCTATTTTAGCTTTTAAAGACAGAGTTTAATCAAGCACCAAGCAGTTTCCATACTGGATACAGTGAATTCACAGAGACTGGTAAGCCTTCCTACGGGAATATCAGAGCTGAAATGACACGACAATTCACAACAATTAACATCGAGTATTTAAACATTAAAGTGCTATTTTAGACTAGCAATAGAGTTCAACACTGTTATGGAGAAAGGCAGGCTGGAAATCCCTTGGAAATCAGAGCAGAGATATATGGATACATTGCTGATTACCAGTTAGCCAATTCCTCTATTTAATGAGTGCTTTAACAATACATTCACACAGTTTCTTTCATCAACAAATTATCAGGTTTGTTTGAATGATGGTATTTTCCATAAAACTTTGTCAGTCACCACTTATTATACCTCTAGCTTTTAATTTGTTAACAAATAAATATTTTATGAATTACTCCATTACAATAAGGGATGTTAGTTTAACTGCCATATAATTTAACAGGGCTTGGCTGTTATAAATGTTAGTAGTAATCAATGCTTTTCTCTTTCTAGGGCTATTAAAAGTTAACATTACCAGGTCAGGGAAACACTCAGTTAACCCCCTAGACTTGGAGAAGAACTCCAGGCCCACCAGCTTGAGGAGTTATTATCCTCATAACATTTTATTTAAACTCATTACACTTGAAACATACAGGTAGAGATCAAATACAGTGACAGCAACAAGCATTGTCCTTCATGGCTTTGCTGCCTTGTTGGAAAAGGCTATTTAGGAAACATGAAACAGAGACAAAAGGGGGATAAGGTACATGCAGCAGCAAGGTACAGGAATGGACATGCACATAGGAAAGAGAGGAACAGGAACAGAAGGAGCAATCTGAGGAAGTCACCAACCAGCACAGGGCAGAGAACATCTGGCAGAAGTGCACAGAGCTCTGAGTGATGGGGACACCCCAACCTTTGTCTGCATTGAACAGACTGCTCGGAGAGAGGTTTTTACTGCTGTCTTTCTACATGAATCTCCACGCTGAGCCATATGGCAAGGTAGAATATGAGTTCTCATGCTTTCACAACAAATGTGGCATGGTCTTCATACTTCTGAGACGTAACAGTCTCTGAGTGACTAGCTCAATTTAGCTAATCTGAAAACAAACAACACCCAAAAAAGCACCTTCTACCCAAATAAAAATTGTGTTCTTCACCTTTCTTCACATACCTCTCCTTTAATCACTGAGGACTGACTGATTCCTATTCTCAGTCTCTCCTCTGTTCTGCAGTAATCCATCCCTTCAGTTTTGTTTTTATTATCATTATTTTATACATTTCTGAAGTGATTTCTCTTCATCTCTTCACGTTTGCTATAAAATATCACTGAAAAACCTAGGATAATGTGAACATGTACATTTCTTTTGCTGGATACCGGTTTAGGCCCTTCCCTTGAAGTTTATTCTCACTCTAGACAGCAGTATTTCAGGCCTTTTAGTTGTACAGTTTTGGTTTTTTCTGCTTTTTGGTTTGGTTTTTGGAGGGAGCAGGGAAGTCCTGGTTTTTGGTTTTTTTTCGGGGGGAGGGGATTGCTTTTTTAATTAAAAAAAGAATCTCATTTTCCATCACTTTTTGCCTCCTCTCAAGAACTGCTGCTTATTTTCAACCTCTTCACCTTTTGGGGAGTAAGTCCTAATAAAGTTTTTCTGAGACATCAGATACATCTATCAGCAGGCAGGACAATATTTGCCCATGGTGATGTTAAACTCATCATGATCACAGGGTCAGTTAGCCAACTAACAATTTACAATCCTGTAATTCATGTGTATATCATAAGCATATCTCATGATCCAAAATTAAAATCCAAGGTACAAGAGATAGTACTCTTCACATCAGAATGTAAGACCTCCCAAACAAAATTCTCAAAATACCTTTAGACATGTGCTTATACAGGTAATGAACACATCATATATGCTCCAATGGTTTCTGCTGGAACTGTACTGGCTACAGAATCTACACTTAGCTTAATGACCCTCACTTACTCTATATTCACCAGTTTAAAAATTACTAAAAACCTTACAACAAGCAGGAATCACAGTCCTGTTCTTATTCATCTACTAATCCTCCCTAAACACAATTAGCTACATAGTTTTATATTCCTTTAGTACAATTAACACAAGTTTTCTATTATGCTGATTTTACCAAATCTTTTTTCAATTATAATCTGTGTGTGAGTGGAGAACAACTGGGTACACAGAGGTGCAGAAGCACAAGAAAGAACAAATGGCAACACAAGGGCTGGAACAGAGGTGTGTGTCGGTGGAAATCAGAGCAGCAGGTCACTGACATCCTCAAACACCTGTGCAGGCAGTTTCTCAGGGTACACGGATTAGGAGATGAAGGACAGGAGCAGCCCAGAATGGTGAGACTACGTGCCAGACAAACTGATTTGGACACACATTTTGGTTCTCTTGGTGCATGCAAGTATTCATGCTCGAGAGTGAGACTCTGTAAGGTAATTTGGTTTTAAAATTAAGTCACTTTCCCTTCCTCTAGCTATTCTAATTGGCACAATGTTATTTTCTACTCTAGCATGTATTACACCTCCTTTTTGGTAAGCAAATCCTAAAACATGGCAAGTAAGTAAGTAGAGTATCAAGTATCTGATCTTGTGCTTTTCTCAACAGAGATTAAACTATTTCAAGAAAAACATGCAAAACAAACATCATAACTTACTTTCAGTTACAGCCAACCCTAGGTTTACTAAAAATCTCTGGAAATTAAAGCAAGAGACAGACCTGATTGTTAAATTGAGAATCCCTGTAAAGCCACACATTACTCCTATTTTCTATGACTGTTTGGTGCAAATTTCTGTAATTTCTCTGACCCTCCTGCTAGCCTGACTTCTAGCAAAGCCTCATCAAATTAAACATTGTCAAAACTTCTACTAAAGGCAATGAAAGTCTTCAAATGTGAACAACGGCAAAACTGTTAAAGAAATATTCCTGGATGTTCTTGCCACGCAAATACTGCATCACTAACCTGAAAATAAAACACTATTAATTCATTTTCACAGTTTAAAATGTCAGATGTAAATAAAAATCCTAATTCCTCAGATATTTAAAGCAAGAGAGTTTAAACAAGTTAATGACATTATCAGTGATCCAAGGAAATCTGCATGCAGAACTCTGTTTTTAAACTGTCACTGTCCTTGAGCTTTTTAAACCTCAGAGCATTTATTCAGCATTTCAATATTTAGTACTGCTCCAATCAACCCCTCTCACTCTTCCTATATAGGTCCTACCCTCCCACACTGATATTTCCCCCTGGCATGAAGAGATTCACCAGACCTCCAAAGCCAAGAGAAATGCAGCACTGCTTATGTAATGCTTGCTGTGAAATCTTTGCTTATTCCCTGTCATTTTGCATTTCAGACTCTTGAGACTGCTCAGATACTACTTGCACTTTTTTGTACACTTTTAGTTCAATCCAATATAAAGTTTAGCTAATTTATATTATATGCTGAAATGAAAAATTTATGATAGTAATTTTTAGCCCTAAGGAGTAGATGTTATCAATAAGTTAAAATACCTTCAGCTTTGCCTCAGGATGTTCATATGCCTGAAGCATTCTGTCTTCTCATGATAATACAGTATTTGCTCCAGTCACATTTCCTAAAATTACTTTTAACTTCTTTTCACTTTAATACATTTTGAAGAAAATATGTATTTCTAAAAATTTTCTAATATTTTCAATCATTTCATGCATATATGAACATTTTAAAATGACAAACTTATACCAGCTATTACTTTTAAGACTGTCGTAAGAAACAACAGATAATAACATTTTTGAAAGGTATTTGCCCAAATAGGATTTAAGCAAGAGTAGCATTTAAACATACCCTGACTTGTAGAAATCATAACTTAAACTGTACAACTGCAAGAATTAAACAAACTCTGCCGGTTTTGAATTCAGCACTGCCAACTGTAACGCCAAATGTTGAGAAGAATGCAAAAATACATGTGTCTTGGTTTTGGACAAAAGGAAAAATGGTGTGAGTACTTGATTATGTGTCCTGGATGCTGTAATATTCCTCAGGTGGAGGTATCTTAATGACAACCAGGGCAACAGAATTTATTGACAGATTTATCTGTCAAGGAACAGTATCTCTTACCAGGAAGCTCCTTTTTCAATAAGAGTTAGATAATGTTTTTGAAAAGCAAGTCTTGTTCTAATGAGTCTCTTCCATTAGTAGATACTTTCATGGCAAATGAGTAGCAAATTTTCCTCTCCTGGAGGCCAGCAAATTTGACAAACATGCTCATGAAGACTATCGAAAGAAAAACTTGTGTTGGGATTTTACTAGAAAAGCCTTTCACAGAACAAAGGGTTGCAAAATTATTTCTGTAATAGAAAAAGGTTTAAAACCAAACCAAGTTACAGTGGAGATTTTTTTGTTTCAGAAGGGAAAATGATAAGCACAGTTTAGACATGCAAATTATTTAGCTTATAACTTTGCTTCTAAAATTTAAGATTGAACTGCATCTCCCATTCCCAGACTGCATCCATCTCTTCCAAGAAACACTTCTTCCTAAAACTAAGATAATTTCAGAAGTACAATGTCAATTTTTTCCCATTTTTTACAAACAAATATAATCCCTTTAAAAGAAATATAAACTGAAAATGTTTACTTGCAGATTATTAATAGACAAATAATAAATATTTATTATTTAAAAACACTGCATACACATAAATGTCACATGTAGTTCAGCACTGAAGAAAAAAAATTAGTAAAATAAAGTCATTTTCAACTAAGTGGAAGTCAGAAATGCCAGAACTGTAATTTTTGTAAGTCTCTGAATCTGGCAATAATTTCTTCCTAGCCTACAAAAATTTTAGCAGTACTGTATGCTAAAAAAAAATAAATCATGGAAATGAAAACAAGTTGCCAAAAAGATTCACATATGTTAAGTTTTCAAAAGACAGGTTTAATAGCTAAGCATCAGAAAGCATACTCTTCATGATTTCAGAATTGAATTGTCAATTAAAGCTTGTGTATTTATCCTCTGCATAAAGTATCTAACATGAAATCCAAATTTAGGAGAAATTTTTGTATCCAATTCAACAACTAGCCAACGTCTATTTTCTTTTTCTACCAATAAGCATAAAAAAGGCATAGGATTCTTGCATTATACTGGAGGGTCGGGAAAAATACAAGCAACATTCCCATCTCGACAAAGTATTTCTTCAAAATACTTTACTTCCTCAGGTAAGGAACGAAAATGTCTGCATACTTGAGTTAACCTTTTTATTCAGAATACAAATGAGAGTTAAGACAACTCTCTCAGATATATTAAACATTCCTGTTTCTTATCAGTCAATTTCTGCGTTCACCTGCCATTGCTGATTACTCCTTAGCTGCAGCAACAACTTTTGCTTAAATGAAATGCATTGATAGAAGCTGTTTAAGTAATGCAAATGAGCAAAGAAGCAAGAAATGATATCTTAAAAAAGCAGAGAACACGGCTGCTATACAGAGAAGAATCCCTGCAAATTTGCTATTTTAATGACCTACACCAGAGTCATATTTTCAGCTCATTGGAATATGCACATGCAACCCCCCTGTTTTCCAACAGGGCTAATGTTTTAAATCATTTTTATGAAAATATTTGCATTTACATTGGACTCCAGTGATTACTTGGCTCATACCATGTGAGCATGCAATCAGTTTATTACTGCAGCCATTCTAATACAGTCCTACTGATGACTCATCTGTACAAAGAACAACCACAAACATTTTCCTTGTGAGATGGATTTTTGATAGCTCAGTTCTAGCAGAGTTTTAGAAGCCCAGAAGAAAGCAAAACACTGCTCCCCCTGGAAGAAGCCTTTCAGTCACAGGCAGCTTGGAACATGCAGATTCTGCAGACTGCTATGGACTTCTGCTGCTATATTTAGTATCTCCTACTGTTTTAGCTGTTCCTTTTTTCTACGTCGTTAACAATCACACCCTTTAGAGTAGATCCAAGATGTTTTTGCCTTTTAATAAAGTTTCAAATATTTAGTGAAACTACCATGCAGCAGCTCTGCAAACAGAGCTTGTCAAAACATTTCTGTACATTTAACACTGACCTGCTAAATCCAGAAACAGAGATGGCTCCCCTGTTTCCAGTCCAAGATAAATTCAGCCACTGGATGAGAGTGCAGCGAGACTGTAGGTACTCCAGGGATGTGTCATTAATCCTCGCCCAGTAAGGTTGTAAACTGAGATGAATGTACTGTAGAGGATCACAGCAATGTTGGTACAGTAGCTTACAAGTTTGTGCTAGTCTACACAGGTCTGGTACCGTAAGGTGACTCAAAATCAACTGGATGAGCTATATTAAAAACAGGAAAAAAAAGCCACAGATGGTCATATAGCACTTAAAACGTTAAGGGAAAACTGCAAAGGAATAAGAAAATATGTTCTAACTTCAAAGAAAGTAAAACCTTTTACTTAAAAGTAACTTCTCAAATCAATTAACTATTAAATAGAACTGCACTGCCTTCTCAATTTGACAACATGCTAAACAGAAAGGAAAAAGCAGATCAGCATATGAAAGTGACAGGAAGCTTTCAAATCAGAAGTTTCTTTACCCATGCTAATTTAAACAGTGATATATATGTAAACACTATGTTTATATATTTCCTTTCACTAAGTCTGCTCTTTCATTGAACAGAACACAGAACTGGCACCCTCCTTCTTGTCTGTATTTGGTTTTTAAGATAGATACTTGCAAAGCACATGGAAAGACCATACCATGTCCCAGTTTCCCCACACCCTGAACCAATTTCAGATTTACTCCTATTCTCCCTGCTTTAAAAATCAGTGTTTCGTCTTCTATCTTATATCCTATCCTCTGGACTTCGCAACCAGGTAAAAAATTCAACATAATCAGATCTCCTTTTACAATCTCTTCCTCGCTATGATACTTTGAGAGCATTTTTGTTCTATACCAGAGTCAAATCTGAAAGGCAAAACCCCTTTTTAACTGTATCAGTCGAATCATCTCAGCTTCAGAATAATCACCAGCCTTTCTGACTAGCATTACTGTAACAGTTTTTGTAATAACTTATGTCACACTCAGAAACTAAGAAATATCCCTCCTCTCCTATCACACTCCGTTTTCCTTTCCAAGGAAAGATCAACACGCACACAGACATAAATACTCGCTTTAGGGAATAACAAAAACGCCCAACAAAATAAATAAATCTCCTTTAGCTTACGAACTGAGAGCAAACGCACTTGAAAAATGAAATCTAAAAATTAATGTTTACTTTACCAGAGCTGTCCCTAGCAGATATAAGTACCTGCACTCAAGTTATATAACTTAAATTGACTGTTTTCAAGCAGAGTAGGAAAGTTTGAAATGAATCAGTGTAAATTAAAAAAACCACAACTTACAAATCAACTTAAACAGAAGAGAATCCTGTGGTCCTTTCAAAATACCAACATGTTTCATTTTAATGTCTTAGAGGGACTCATAAGGCAAATCCACCAAAAATCAGAATAAAATCCGCGATGTAAAATGAAAATGGAGCTTTTTGTGAGATCCAAACAGATTGTACTTCCAATGCATCACTTTATTATGCAGCTACTTTCCACCTCCCCTCCTTCCCCCTTCATTTTTGGAACAACAAAACAATTCAACTTCCTGCAAAATGGAAAATGTTACTTCCTACTCAGCTCCAGATTTAGTATTTAGATTTCCAACAAGATCTACGTATCTTAAAAAAATTTAGTTCAAGTCCAATGCAAAAATACAGTGTTTGATATACCCCAGTTTCCTTCACGCTTGCTTTCAAGCCTTTCATCTTCTCTTCTCCTTGCTTGTCCTTTGCCCTAAAAACAGCCCAGGATTTTGTCTCTGCAGGTGTCTGGAACTCTGATTGATGCACAGGACCAGCACAGACATTTCAATGTAACAGCATGCATATATATACACACACACACACACACACATATATATATGCATATATATAAAATGTATATGCACATATAATAACTGCAGTTATATTATAATCAGCAAAGTTTGCACCCAACTGACATTTGGGAGCCTGTTGACATTTTGAAACCTAAAATACGCAAAATAACTAGGAACTAACAAAGACAATCTCAAGTTAGTATCTTGATTTTTGCCAACTTTCAACTAATCCACACTGCGTAAGTCAGCTAAATATCTATTTTATTAATGCTTCTTCTCTCAGATTTTTCTCCCATGGTTACTTACTAAGTTTTCTAGAGCTGAAAGCTCAGCAGAGGCTGCACAATTAGCAGAATTTATGTCTACAATTAATGTGACATAATGTCTGATAAAAGCAAAGTAATACAAATTTCATTCAGTGAGAAAAGTTATTTTGTAGCTTCTGAGCAACACAGAGAATGGTGAATGAAACTATAAGTGACTGAACAACGTCCATTTACACTAATTGATGACTTCAATGAGCATTTTGTAACACACAGGATGTCCTTCCACACCTGAGATGAAATCCCCCATGTCTCAATCAAAAAAATCCATCTTTATTTTTTACTGAAATTGTGCTACTTCATAATATATAGAAAGAAAACAAACAATGAAATGTTACTCCTATGATACTACATTATAGAGTGCTTTTTTCCTGGCTTTTGATTAAACAAAGGTAACAGGTTCAAAACGTACAGGCCAATAACCATTAATCACCATTAGCCTGGAGTCTGGTGTCTGTCAGGAACACTCTTTTTGTGTCTGTGCACCCTAGCACAAAGTACAATTTGATATCATAATGAGTATGTGACATGATGTGCTGTACTGTGCTATGCTGTGTTCGTGGTGATTCCGTGAATGCCACAGAACTGAGCATCTGCTTTGAAAGCTAATTTCATAATGCAGTTTCTCACAAACAACAGTTTCTTCTGCGATTTTATGAAAAATGACAAACATTATTTCACACTTTCTTATAAATCAATCAGTAAAAACAGAATTTATTGGAAAAAACAATAGAAAGAGGACAAAATATAATTTATACAACACTGATTGCCTTTTTAGGCTATGATGGACTAAAAGTACCAAAGTACTTCCCCTCCCACTTCCAGGGCAAACACGGCACATGCCAGCTCAAAATGTGTGGAGAGATCAATGCCCACAACAATGAACACCTCCAAAACCAGAAGGTTTTCAAATCCTAATTCTCCACAATTCTACAAACAGAAGTACACAAAATCACTGTGTGCTGAGCACAAAAAGGATCCTGGATTCCTACCCACTCCATATTTTTAAGATCATGGTAGTCTCTGATGGCAGCATCTCAGATACAGGCATATTTTTTGAACTACCAAATAAAAATATAACATTTAAAAAAAAAAAAAAAGGCAGCTTCTCACCCACTGCCAAGTTTGCTTATAAGCCCAGATAGAACTTCTGCTCCTCAGTACAGGGGGAAAAATTTTACCAATGGTGCAGTTTCTAATAACACTTATTGAACCAAAAGTTTCTTTAGCTTTTTAAGCTTTTTGTCTGAATAACAGCAAGCAACAACCATTTGTATCTAATAAAATACTTTCTGTGACTACAGCCACAATAATGTACAACTTGGTTTCGTCAGAAAAGAATGTCTGGATGTTGCTCAAACCTACAATATCCATACCTTCCACAAATTTCCTTTGTCCATTCTTCCACAAGAGGATGAAACGGTTTTCCAACAACAAAAAAAATACACTGGCCTATGCAAACCACTCATTCAGAAACAGAAATGAACAACTTGCAATTTTTTGGCTCTTACAGCTAGAGCTGTTACAGCTCAGAATCCATTTAACTAGAACTGATATTAAAAGGTGCTCAGGTAAAGGACAAAGAGGCAAAGAGAGAAGGCAAGAAGAAGTTCGTATTCTAGGGCTTTTGATATTCCTCAGCATAGTTTAAAACAGACATCCCTGGTTCCACAACAATACAACTTGCACCAGCAAATGCACACGCATTTAATAGTGCATGTGAACACCAGCAGACATGAACAGCTCATAAAGCTTGTAGGCAGCTTTCGAAAAAATCAGCTTCAAGGAGTGACAAAGATGTCATTTTTATCTTTTTATACCAAATTTTTTAGAAAAATATATTTTGGACTGGAGTACACAGAGTCTTCTGACTCGCCTCTCTGGAGAAAAATAAGCTGGGTTTTTAGTAGCCCGCACATCTTGGTTAGTCTCAAACTGCACAATATGTATCCTGTGGTAGGTATTCCTCAGCTTTCCCAAAACTTTTCAATTTGTTCAGGCCTTCAGGTCTCAACTACTCCTGCAAAGCCAACTAAGACTGAGGCCTTACTCCTTCCACTTTACACAAGCTAGTTAATGAACAGGGAAGGAAGACAAGGACATGAAGTCTCTCCCCTAAAATCCTTTCTCAGTTTTAAGGTAGCTCTGGAGAAAAGATTCTAGATACTACAAGTACTCCACAGCTAAAAAGTGCTGGTTAACACCATCCAAGACTAGGGAAGGAAAATTCTCTCACTAGGTCATCAAAAAGTTTGTAGTTTCTTCTACAGAAGTCTGTGCCCCAGGAAGCTGAGCTTCTTTCTCTTTTTTAGGCAGGAGCAATCTTGAAGTATTTCAGAGTTCACACTGCAGCAAACTATTCCTAATGACTTTTCGAGAAACAACATACTCTATGAAAGGATAGTCTATGGAAGTTTCAGAAATACAACAAAGGCAGAAAAAAAAAGGCTGGAGGAACTGCTGCCTACTTAGCAAAACCCACTCAGCTTGTATATTTTGTGAATTACAGAGGCTAGTATGAAAAAGCTTCAAACAGTTCAAATAAGGAACAGGCATGTTCATGAAAACTTAGGACAGATACACACTGATTGTCAATATACACCTACAATTTTTCACATAACGCATCAATCAAAACCAGAAGGAGTCAGCAATTGCCCTACTTCATCCACAGTTTGAACACTTCCCATAAAAATCTGACATTTTTCAGTCTTAAATACAGCATGCAGAGTACTGCTTCCATATCCAATGTCATAAAAACTGTCACACTTCCAAGTACAACATTTCTGTTGTTCCGATGCCCAACCCTTCCAGCTGGACTAGAAAGTAGGAAACTGGGATTTCTGCTGTCACAAAACCAGTACAGAAATAGTCTTTTACAGTTTTCTGATGAATATTCCACCCATATTTTCAGTTTCTTTAAATAAAAGCAGAAGAAAAAAATTGTTCTTGGTATTGACAGACAATATAGATTTATTCATGAAACCAAACACATTAAAAAATGGATAAAAAAGGAAGCTGGTAGACAAACGGGAGAGCAGAAAAACACAATGAAGACATGGAGACAGAAGTTCATAGGAGTAACAAAACAACACAAATACTTCCTAAATTAAAATTTTAATATGTGTAATCAACCATTTATGGTTTGATTCAATGATCTTGGAGGTCTTTTCCCACCTTCATGATTCTATGACCATGTGGAACAGAAAAGAGATTAATCAATCTCTCCGATATTCTAGTATACTACAAATGAATTTATCCAGCCTTTTCAAGCAAGAAAATTTCCTATATTTAAATGTAGTTTTATCTACCATTAATTTTCTTGAATTGCTAAAACCAACATGTTTTCAAACTTTCAAACAACTATGCAAAGTACTTTCTTTACTTCAGTAAAGATGTGCAAGCATCAACAGTAAAATATACTAAACATCATCTGTACTCTGAGGAAAAACAAACAAACAAACACCGCTAGAGCTAACTCTTTATAAAGTTACTATACCCGTTTATTATTCCACTGCATCAACAACAACAAAAAAAACCCCAAACCAAACTCAAGAGATTTGGTTTCAAGAGAAGTTTCCAGAGAAGACAGTAAGAGTTGTTACATTCTCTTCCTTTCTCTCTCCTCTTTACAAGCACAGCAAACTTCTGCAGGCTACTAGGGCACATGGTCACCCAACCATGGCCTTCATGCACCAAACTGGGGTACTTCGAGTCAAAAGCTGTGGTAAGACCAAAATGCTATTTGATTAGATCAGATATTTCTGCAAGCACCCGCCAATCCGTGGCAGCATCTCATCATGCTCCCTTCCCTTTGAAAAGCGAGTCTGGTTCCAGCCACAAACACTCTGAGCATTTGCTGAGTTACCACAGTGAATGAACACTTGCTGCCTCTGCCAGATTGCAACACACTGAAACGCAGGAATAATCCTGTCTCTGCCCAAGTCCAAAGGTCTGACCAGCAAGTAAAGGCTCCTTTCCATGATGTGCCAACAGTTTATTTCAGGAGAGGTGAAGATAATTGTTTCATCTCTCAATTCTTACTCCAATCAGGGTACCAGCCTTCATAAACAGCCGCACACCACTGAGAACTGCCTGGCCTGCACATGGTATTCAGCCATCACACTCCACAATTTCAGTACACTGGAAATTAGAAGAAAATACCCATATACAGACTCTGAGCACATTTGCAACCATCATGCTGGCCAGGAGATCTGAAAGAAGTTTATTCACAACTGTTTTCTGTGCTAATTGCAGAATAAAAAGCAGCAAGCATAAAAAGAAGACAGCGTGCAGAAGTCCAGCTATAAGATATTTTACCTGCACCACAGTTCAAAATTTAGCTGGATGGAAAAAGCTCATTTAATAATAATATAAAAATATTATGGCATTTTCAAGAACAAAGCTCTCTTAAGTTTTGTAACAGAGAAAACAAGAAAACGAACTTTTAGCCTATTACAAACTCTTTCCACTTCCAGATGTTGCCTGAATCTTTTCATATCTCTTCTGTATCTTTTCTTGGTCAAGCATGAGGACTAAAAGTCTACTGGAAAACTGCTAAAAGCTTCTAAGTTCTAGAGCTAGAAATGCAAGGCTAGAATAACCGGTGTAAAAACTGTGTGTGAATGCACAGATTCTTGTAAAGTACGAGTGCAATAAATATGCAGATATGTAACATCCACACATGGAAGCCAACAGACTTACAGAATTCAGGCACACCTATATAGCAAATGCAGGAAATTCACAAGGAATGCAGGAACTAACTGAGAAAAAACAACAATCCTGACCAATACCCTGTAAAGGACCTTTGCACCCTTAATGATCAAGACAGTGATTGAGCATAAAAATGCTTTTCTTACCTCATAAGGCAGTTTATCAAAATATCCATTAGTTGGCCATTCCCTGAGGGTAACAATGTTGAACTGTTTATTAAGGGTGTCCATTCCACAGGCAAATTTTTCTTCGTCCTCATCTTCATCTATATCATTCATATCAATCATTGAAGTCTTAAGTGAAAGCACAGGCCTCTCTTTCACACCGTGTAGTACCACTGCATCCAATTCAGTGTAATAGTCCAGAAGAGAGCTGTTCACTTCCAGTCGGATTAAGTTTGTGGGAAAGTTTATCTGTTTGATACAAGGTGTGAACTGCCGAGCCTGAGGACCATTCACCTTGTTAGGTGCCGCAGACCAAAGTATTTCCCATCTGCAGGGAAAAAAAAAAAAAAAAGACATACATACAGTACAGGAATTAAAATCAAAGTTACTAAAGCAATTCCTGAGCATAGTAAGAGGGCAACATAGAAGAATTTAACAAGCATGAAAAATGGCAGAAAAAATGATTTATGAGACTTATGTTTTCCCTAGATTTGATAAACATCCTATGGATGAATTTAACAGGACAGACTAATTCATATTTTCTCTGCATCACTGAGTAACAAAACAAGCTGTAGACACATAGTCACTTGTGTTAGTACTATCTGTGCCCAAGTTCTTCTAATATCTCATAGGTAAGGTAATCAAAACAAATGGATTGCTGATGTCTTCACAACTACGGCATGTTAGTGTAAGTACACAAGGAACAGTCTTGTCATGTAACCCAAAGAGTGTCATCTGACCTCTTATTTCCTACAAAACAAAAGAAAAAAAACCCTACTACTCAGACTCTTTAATATCAAGCCTGTCCAAATTACAGTATTAAAAATTACTAAAAAAAAATTTAAATTTTACTTTGTTTATCTGCCTAGGCAAGCAAAATATTCCTTTTTGAAGTAATTCACTGACAAATTAGCAAAGGAAGTAGAAACTTCAAGTCATTTTTGAAAGGGTCCTTTGCAAAAAACATCAGAATTTCCAAACTGCTGAACTGAAAAGCCTTTCTCCTCTTTGGTCCAGCGACAGACAGAAGTCCGGGCATGCACAGAACTACCATACATACATCCTTACTTTCACACACAAACCCAAAATCTCCTCCAGTAAGTGACGGAAACTTGGGGGAACCAAGTCTTACATTCCTTAGTTCTTCAGCATTCCCAAACTTGCCTAACGGCCTGAAAACAGAAACATGCTCTTTTTTATCTGTATGGGTCCTCACTCAGTGAATGGAGATCCTTCAGTCACTCATGTCCATGTTTTTCCATCCTCAAGTCTCATTAATTCCTAAAGAAGAAAGCCTCCAGCATTTACTACTGCTTCTCCCTTTGACAATATGCTTACCTTGGTATTAATCCAGACACTTCCCCATGTATGCCATCTGTTACCACCCTAGTCCCAGCTTCAGACTTCTTGTCCTGCCACATGAATCTCAGAAGCATTCTATCTGCTCTCCAGTACCTCAGAATCTTGGCTTTCCCTACCAGACACCACTTCTTTGAACTTAAAAGTATTGCTTAACACTGGTACCTACCACAGAACACTTGTGGGGATAAAACAGGAAATATTAATTAGAAAATAAAATCAATCATGGTTTACTTTCAGAACCAAATGCTTAAACTCTTTCCACCACAACAGAAAGCAAAACAAATGTAGGGATTTTCATCAAAACATTGCACACAGCATAAGTAAGGTTTAGAAGTTTGATATTTGCTAGTAGGAAAATCAAGAAAATTAATCCATACTAGCTGAAACTTCCATTTCACAATAGATGTTTTCAGGTATGCACAGATATCTTTTCCTATCCTACATCATGCTGTTCTCCAAGTAGTAGAATGGGAGACTTGCAGAACTCTTATGTCCAATGGAAAAAAAACCCACCAAAAACATCATGAACTAAAAACAACCATACAAGAGTAGAGAGCATATGGCACATCAAAGTACTAACACAGCAGAGTGGATGGCTCAACCATAAAATTAACAGTTTTCTTAAGAGAGACATAGTATTAAGAAAAGATTTCATTAATTTACAAAATTAATGTCAACTCATGGCAAAGTAACAGCGGTAGTCCCACTGTCACATCCTCTCACACAGGTCGATTCCCTAAGCAAATACTTCATGCTGGCAAGGCATGTGACCTTCCTTGAACACATCCAGAGCACCATCTGACATTTTGCTTAGACACTTCCATGTACCCACTCAAAGTACCCTTAGGGAAACTCAAGGGTATTTTTTCACTAATCTAACACACACTGGACCATCAACTTTTAGCAGAATGTGTCTGTTATTGACTTCTTTAGGACCCTGGAGAGAGGATTATCTAGCAGCAGCAGAGCTCTGGAAAAAAACAATCCATCTGGAGATCTGGGCTCATCAAATTTCAGTGCAATAACCAGCTCCAACAAGCAGTAGCCCATTTCCAGTCTTTGTAATAAACTAGAGAAAATGAATGACACGTAGCATGACTTCACAATCTTGTGAAGCTCCACATTGCATACCAAATGCTGATGAACAACAAGACCAGTGACAATTTTCCACTGTCCTTGTCATACTGTTTACTTTCCATCAACATCTCACCAATCTAACTTCAAAGGAGTTAGCTCTTGGTTTGTCTGGAAAACCCCAAGTCTATCAGGTTGATTTGATGATGTCCTCTGCCTTGGTGGCACCATACACAAGAGCAGTCAATAGCAGTTGCTGAGTCAGGGCTGGAAAATCCTTCCCATGCTCTAAACCCATTACTACAAGTGAAAGTAAGTCTCTTCCTCTAGGATCACCACTGTGATATTTAAACAGGCTGCAAGTAATCAGAATGGGAGTGAAGACCTGAGACCAGGATCAAAAAATTCTAAATTTCCAAGAGGTTTCAGCAAGAATTTAATTCTTCTATTCTGGAACATTCTTTTGTCATGGGAATCCACTTAAAAATCTTTCACAAGAAAGGCATTTTTACAGTCAGTCCTGGTTTGAGGATATGTATCAAAATCAGGTTCCCTAAGGTTGCCTGCATCTGTTTCAAGCTTACAATGCTCAATAAACTATTTAACCCAAAACAAAGAGAAACTGAATCCAAATAAATACCTTTAAGGAAGTCAAAGGATTTCTGCCTGCCCCACACCCCAAGTTAATTAGGTAGCTCTCAAAAAATCAAGTAGAATCAATTGAATTCAGGTAGTTCATTGTTTGTCCTCCAGTCTTGCAGATATATAGTGACAGCTGATAAAAGATGTCACAATAAGAATGCTTTGATGAGAAGGTTTCATCAGCAATGTGCTAGAAAGCCTCAGTCTTTCCACCAAGGAGTGCTAGGCAAAGCCTGAATAAGACTCAGCAACATCTGTATTATTTTCTCTAGTGATTGAAGAAAAGGAGGACACTAAGTGAGTTTCTCCATTCAGCCATTCAGTCATGGACTCAGTTTTCACATTAAATTTCTCTCTGTCTCATGAAGACAGACAGGAAGTCAATTTTCTCTGATACTAAAGACTCCATACACCTCTGTGGTAAAAAATAACAATAACAAAAAATTCCCATTCCTCTTCCTTCACCTCCCATTCCTCTTCCTTCACCATGAAGTAAAATACAGTCTGGTGATTTCTAGGCTGAGAATCATACATGTAGGGTCTGTGTCAAGTGATAGCACATATTTAAAGCTTGCCTCATTTTTTGTTGACCTAATGCTGTTGGAAAGGTTTTTAATGGTTAAGATGATTCCTGAGCAGACCTAGTTACTTCTAAGAAATATATGTAATAAGAGAGTCTTTGGAAAAGGGGCTTCTAGGAAAAGTAATCAGATTTCTCTCCAGCAACACGAGATTAAACTTTGCTTGCAATTGTTGAGGTTTCTTGTATTGTCAAATCGAGATAGGTGTAGAAAGTAAAAAAAGCACTACAAGCAATCCAATAAATGCCTTGCCTCAAAAAACTAATAGCTGAGCTAAAAGCAAATAGAAGGGAGAGTTCCAGATAGACCAACAAGGAGAATATAAGGAATCTTAGAGAATGTAACCACACCTTTGATGAAAATACAACTTCTGCAACAATTATAATCACATGCTGCTCTTAGCCAAGCAACTGCACAGCAAAAATCTGTAGATGACCTACAAGAAAACATCTCCTGGCTGCAAACATGCCAGGGATGCTTCAGCAGACTAGTTCGAACCAACCTCTAAAGTGTACCTCTGACCTCAGCAGTGAGCTCATAAACACAAAATACAGGGAAGACTGGGAAAATCATGAGCACCATTTAAGAATCATTCGGATTAAGCTGATAAGCAGAGATCGCAGCAGTATAAATATTATGGGAAAATACAAAGTAAATTTTAATTTCTACCGGGTCCAATTCTGAAATACCAGAGACAGCAGACAAGACTCCAAGAATACTCAGGACATTTAAAACAGCAAAAGGTACTTCAAGTAACTGCTCCATCTACATGAGCTTTTTAGAACCCAGAATTCATTTTTCTATGACAGGCATCTGAAAAAGAAAAAGCTGTTTGCCTGAAGATGTCAAAACAAGTTTTAAGTAAGAATGCAAATGTCTAGAACTTGTGTGTTACACATAGGTGAGATAGAGGCCTGAAGGTTCCTTATCACACTCTAATGTGTTGATGGTATCAGCAGTGTTTTGGGTGTTTCCATCTGAGATTCTCAGGGAATAAAGGGTAGAGTGACAGAACCATCTGAATGCCACTCTCTACAAGTAAGAATTCATTATATTTTACATTCAGTACTCTGCCTTTCTGGTTTCACTCCCTTTTTTTTTTAAAAAAAAAGGGGGGGGAGGGTGGGGCATGGGGGAGGACGTGGAGGTCCCATCAGATATTTTGATCCCTGTCCAGGCTGCTTAAATACAATAGATTTCCCATTAGAAGGAGAGGGAGCCTTTTATATTGTCCATTTTCATTAGCCTATTCCTCTGGTTTGAAGCAGCTTCTGCCTCTACAGGCTTTAAGACTTTCAGGAACAGGAAGAAACTTTGCATGAAGCAAATGCAGTTAAGCTTGGAAATACTGAGCCATGCTCAATTTTCTAGCAAAATTCTAAACGACATGAAATTGAACAAATTAAATAGAAATAAACAACAGGAATACACAAGGCAGAACGGAAGTGGTCCCAGACAAATGATCACAGTATCTCATCTGTGCCAAAAAACCCAATAAGTGTCAGACCTTATCTGTAGAAAACAAGAAAAAATTAATCACAAGATAATCTCTAATTACTTAAGAAGCAATCACTACATAGCAGGAAGGACATATGTTATGAATTACCACCCCAAGTACAGCCACAGATTCCAGAATAGTTAGGGATCTGATTTTATAAAAGAACATGAATATACAGTATCACTAAAACATATATGATATAAAAACCACAATCAAATTAAATTTAAAAAGACCACAACAGGAGAATAGGGGCCAATATTTTGATTCATACTCCAAACTTAAAAACCAAAGTTATTTTTATAAAAGGAAAAAGTTGAAAAACTTCTGAAAAAATTATTTTTGACTTGATAACTTCCATTTAAACAAAGACTAGCAACAACTAACTATTAAGAATATCAAAATGTATCAAAAGGGCTGACACTGAAGAAGTCATTAGGGAACCATCAAGAGTAGGCCTTCTAGGTATAAAAGGAGGAAAAAGAACAAGAACCATTTTTCTCATCACAGAAACTAGCTGTATCTTCGCCATCAATCTAACACACTATGAAAAACTAAGAAAATTCTCTTGGTTGGGTTCAGCTCACACTTCATTTGTCCCCACCCCATGTGTGTAGAGCTCTGCCTCTTCCACTGGCTGAAGCTTGGTGACAACTCAGCATTGTCACCAAACCTTAAAACACAGAATATGCACTACAGTACAAAGTCCCAGGGCCACACTAGTATAATAATCATAACACAAAAATAGGGATTGATTTCTTCACTACATAAAAACTGAGACTTTATGTTACATTTCCCTACTCTCAAACCATTATTTTTTTTCTTTGTTTTCTGCACTCAGGTAATTCATGTAACAAATCTGTACATGGAATGCTAGTGTAGTTTAAGGAATTACCTACACTTCTCACCAGCCAAGGTATGAGAGACACAAATGAAAAGCACAAAAGGTTTCCATGTGTTAGAATAGCAGTTTCTCTGACATTTATGATTTTTAAAAATTGTTTTATGTGGAGAAAAGTGATGTAATGCCTTCTGCATTTAAAGCAGCACAAGATATGAGAGGACAGAGAATCCTCCAGCTGCAGGATGCCGGTTAAACCATAATGAAAAAAAATTCAAACTAACTGTTGTGTTTAAGTATTAGGATCACTTAGAAACAACTACACACCCTCTGAGAAGTAAATGCTTATTCCCATTCCATGAAGATCTGACCCAACCTCTAAAGACACTGAATAAAGCTCATCTGAGACAGCAGCATACAAAGCAGCGATAGGAGTACTCAGTATACCAGCAACCAAGGAACATGACCAAAGACCATTTTCTGAACACCTGCATGAGCTGCTCTTTCATGCAACTGAAGCATAAAGTGAGTAATATATTGACCAAATATGTGGGTGTTAGCCATTGTTTAACAAAAATATGTAAAATTCTCTTGAGCAAGAACTGTGATACACTAGTTCCTCACAAAGACTCTTGTAGCCTAGAAGTTTTTATATATAGCAAAGTTTTGAATGAGCTGATGTTTTAAATACTAACCAAAAAGAAAAAGTAATACCTAGTTGGAGCAGTATAATCCACTAAACATAACATTTAAGCAAGTCTGAACAGATTTTTTCCCTCTTAGCAGTTTTGACTTCACCAATAGTTTGGCCTTCTTTGTATATCGAAAGTAGGAACTGGTGAAAAAGAACTTCCCTAATGACCTGCCCTTTCTAGACTGGTGTTCAGAAACAGATGCAGCATCGGCTGATAAAACAAAGCAGCACTGAAAGGTTTCATTGGTAATGAACCAAGCATCAAAAAAACAGGTATCAAAATAGTCAGAAGAGGAAAACAAGGTTCTAAGCACCTTTTGAGTAAGTAGGTCATGGCCTTTTTTAACAGAAGAAAATAGTATGGCAGTGCTTCAAGACCAAAACATCAGTTAAACAAGGAATCACCTGAGATTACAGCAGCATTCCATCTTCAAAAAAAAAGAATCCTTAGCTGATATCTCAGGGAATTTTTGGAAGTAAAAATAAGAGACCAAGAACAGAACCAGAAAAGAGATTGCACTCTTGCAACTCTTCCCCTCATAAAAGTGAGCAAATGAACAGAGAAAAAAACACTGCGTCCCTCATGTGGAGAAAGGGTTTCTTCATCTTCCCTTCAAGACATCATACATAAGTCATTCGCCTCCTTTAGAAGAAAAGACAAATCAAATGGGCACCTCCAAACAGGCAAGTCCTGCTGAGAAAAGGTAAGCAAACAGAAAAAAGGGTCTCTCTAACACTCCCCTAGCATGCAGACTCTAGCATGCAGACTAACAAGTAGTGAAGAGGCAGACTGGACAACTCCTTCCACAGATACCTGAGACAACCTTTTTCCAACCAGAAATGTTTACCTATGAAGGCAGGATGGGGTATTCTTGCCTAGAAACTAAAAAGCAAGATCCTACAGAAACTTCATCTTTTATTCTGAAGAAGGGCATNTTGAGCTTTCCTCCATTCTGTGCCCCACCATAAAGAAATAAAATCTACATCATAAAATAAAAAAGTAAAATGGAAGTTCACAGAGTAACTGCCCAGAAGTCATTTCACATTAGGTTCTGAATTTGAAAGTCTTAAAGCTGCCTTCACCACCTATTATTCTGTAAATAAGTTCTGTATTACAGTGCCAAAAGCACTGATATTTCTAAAGTTAGGTGACCTGTTATTATTACTTTGACTTATAACTGTTCTTTAAATTCAGATGTTTACTTTAGAGCTATACAACGTATTCCCATGAGATCTGTAAAACAAGCAACTGCACTTAACCACAGTACATGACAGAATCATACAAAATATATCAATTGGGAATTTTGAATATAGACTATGACATCTGATTTTCCAAGGGTTTTTGAATGAACATCAATGGCTTAGTATTAGGAAGCAAGGGATAATACCTTAGACCTAAAAAATATACTTTTTAGCAGCATCTGTAAAAGGCAAGTCAGTAAAAAATCACCCAACATCCACGCTAGCACTGCTTGTACCACCAAAGTGTGTATATAATTGCAATATAGGATTTGTTGGCATACTAATTTTACAGAACACATTTGGTTAAGTATTTCTTCTATCAGCACTCCCTTCCTTTATATCTTTGGTATTATTTAACCTCTTTTTGATACGGAATACTTCAGTTGCATATACTGATGGCTTTTCCCAATGTTCTTCCCCACTATGTGCTTTGACCTGTTCACTTTCTCCTTCTGTTCCTATTTCCTCACCTCCTCACTAACAGCTTCTCACCACACACACAGTGCATTTCTTTACTATCTTACCATTCCCCCGGTTACCACAGTCCTGATCCTGCAACTGGAATTTCGTCAAGACTTCCTAATGTAAAGAAAACCAACAGGATCAAATCTGCTTCTTTTAGCTGAAGCGAGCGTAAAAACAAGTGCAGCTCACACCCTTTGACCAAACCAAAAATAAAGATCAGACAAATGGCATCATCTTTTGTCTGACTGTTCTGTGCTTCTGGTTTCAGCTTCATTTCCATATGAATAGTTACAGTGCCTGATTGTACTATACATGAAATCTAAAGCATGCAAAAAAGAAAGAGTCCATGGCTACTTGAAGCAGGATGATACAGTGGCCATGAATCCTCCACCTCTCTTACACAATTTCCTCTTCCTAATAGAGGAAGAGCTTCTACCATTTCAAAGGCAGTGCTTTATACAGACATAGTAATTTTTTCCCATAAAAATTCCAACACCAAAACTATCGTTACACAAATTAAATCTGGTATTAGGAGATGCATTAATTCTTACAAAATGTCTGTATCTCTGAAATTGCTATCAAAACGAGTCGCCACAGTTTTAAATGCATGAAGAAATAAAGTTTCAGTGGCTCAGATACAAAATCGATAAATACTAGGAAGCAAAGTTCACTAAACAACCCTATTTGTAGCATTTAACAGCTAATAGGAAAGCATAAAGAAGAAAAAAATTACCTTACTTCAGCTGGTGGATTTTGTGAGTAAGGATTTGCAGAGCATGCCAAAATCCTGACTACAGCTCCAGGATGATAGGTTTCCAGAATGTGCACTGCAGTGGGATAAACTGGTTCTTCAAAAGCAAGTTCCACGTAGTCTTGGCTACAGAAGGTGGATGGTGTCCTCGTGAAAGGCAGCCGAGCGCTCGGGCAACGATCCCACCAGGTGCCGTAAGTTCGAAAGACAGCAGTCTGGGTGAAGTCACCAGAGCTCGGGTACACGTTGGGAATACCCGCCAAATTCCACATGGTGTACGACATGCTGTTTTCACTGCCATAGTGAGAGCTGAAATCCAACACTTCTTTGGCATACTGAACTATCTCAACGTTGATAGGTAAGGCTCGGGTGTTCGATTCAATTGCCCTCCGACTGTTCATTTCTCCTCTCGTCGCTGTCCTAGCTCGGCGCCGAAGGCACATGTAGTAAAACATGCTCAGAACTGTTAACATGGGAAACACTGGTGGCATCTAGATAGGACTCAGGAAGATGCAGAAAGTCAGGAGTCCTTTATAAGTTGCATTAACTGCCTGTGGTGTTTTGAAAAAGAGCTGATAAAACAGAATATGAATAAACACAGTGAGCAAATACAGCATTCTTAGAAAGCAAATTGTGTTGCTTTGAATATCATCTTAGTACTGCTACTAAAAGATTAATAAATTATTGTATTTTATTGTAAGACAATTGTTTAGTTGGAAGCTATTAAGTGTGGCTTCCCATTTACTTTTTACCTTACTTCTTTTTGTTTTTTTTGTTTAAAAAAAGAGAACACTATGAAGAAATGTCACTCAAAACCAGCCCTCAAGCAACAAAAAAACTAGTGGTCAAAATAAGAACTATCTTTAGGGATTTATTACAAGGAAAAAAGATTGCACTGACTGAGGAAAATGAATTCAAGTATGAAGTGAAATTTGGCCCACGCTCTAAACCACTGAGAAAGCATATCTGAAGATACACCTTCCCATTGTAAAGATACAGCTTCTGAAAACCATTGTGAATGGTTTTACTTTCTTAAAAAGACAGTGTACATGGTTTTAAGAGTGAAAATAAAGAGCTTTTGGGCTGTTAATCTAAACATAACCCACTGCTTTCTCTATCAGAGCACTAATCTGAAACAGAGTCACACAAATACTCCCTTTACCGTTTGAAGTTGTCCATGACACATCAATGACGTAAGGGTCACCAGCCTCCTGAAGGATCCTCAGAATTCACGAACAACATCATCTTCCTTTACACCATGCAACAAATGAGGTGTTCAAAAGAGTCCTGGCATCAGAAGCAGAAGTCCCCATAGAAAGCATTTTAATTCTGACAAGAGAAAATATTTTCATTAAAGTAACAATTCAGTTAAACACAAAATGTACTAGATCTGCGTACTTAAAAAACCCAATACAAAATATACTATTAATTAAGGATACCAATGTGTTTTTCACCGCCTACACCAGCACAAGTAAAACAATCAAACAAACAGGTTTAACAACTAGAAGAAGCTAAATGAAAGGTAAGTTACTTTACTAAAGTTTTCTGTTTACAACAGTGAAGAAACATTTATAGCTGAACGTTCTCTACAGGACACAGGAAGGCTGTATCATATTCCCTACTAATAAAGATCCTCTTACATATGCTTGTCCCATATTGAGCAGCTGCTCCATACCTGCGTGATGTAAACTGTGAGTTTTACCAACACACAACGAAATGCACAGTGTATTCTCCCATTTCTGCTGGCACTACACAACACACTCGGGCTATGAATTCACATCCTCCAGCACCACAAACTGTTTCTCACAAAGTGGCCTTCTCACTAACTTGTCCATCAGGCTTCACTAAGAGAGAATAAGCAGTAATGCCTGTAACCCGTTAGAGGCCAAAACAGGGATGACTAAGCATGTCCCAAAATAGAAGAAATGTTTCTTCAACAGCCTGTGCTGGAATTGCCGCTTAGTTTACCACAGGATACACACTGTGGTGATCTCTAAACCAACAGACGTGACCCTTCTGTTGCAGAAGACACCTCAAGTAACAACCAACACGATGTTTCACTCTGCCAGGCAGACAAACCATGTATTTAATGTTTGCACTGGGTACAAGTCAGACCCTACTATAGCGTTTTTGGAAGCATAAGTTAAAAGCAGGGTAAATAATTAAACTAATGGAAACTTTTTAAAGTCTCTACACAGACCCACAGAGTATTTGTTTGTTCCCAAACTTACAAACACACAGAGATGTACAAACAGCTCTTTTTCAAATGAACGTTTCCAGCAAGAAGGCACCTGTGGTAAGAGATAAGGACAGGCTGCACTATTTGCCCATTTACTCGTGACAGAAAGAAAGTTTACTAATGAAGTGCTCAATTTCCACTTTCTTGCCTCTTCTGTTATTGGCTTTTTGTTTAGTTTCACATGTTGATGTACCTGTCAACAACACAAATTACTGCTGATACTCAGTGCAGAAGGGAATGCATCAGACAATATGCTGGATTTATTTCAAGCTCCCCAGGAATGCCAACAACCAATAATGTCACATTTCCCCCAAACAATCTGAGCAACCTTTCAGAAAATACACTGGAAAAAAAAAGTAGCACAACCCTGAACCTTTCCTCCTTAGAAGAAAATTTAAAAAAACAATAAAAAAAAGAAACAACTCCAAACTGAAAATTGTTATTTTATTTTTTCAAAGCAGAGATGTTTTGATGCAAAATGCAAGTAAAGATTATGAATACATTCTCCTTGTGGATTTTCCTACTCTTAAAAAGAAAGATCTATTTAAAGAATATGCCAACAGACATTAAACTTCAAAAACATTCTGCTATCAAGCCTTAGAATCATAGCTAGATCAGCATATATACCACCTTCAAACTCAAAATTTTACTGATTACCATGATTTGAAGGCTGCTTCATGGAAATTATGGCTTTACAGATCTCAATTTTAAGAATCATGCAGCTGTGGTACTTCAAGATCAGGTAAGAATCACTTTATCTTACGTACACAACCTACACAACTTCACATCTGCACTGCAAACTCCAGGCTTCCTCTGGCCACAGCCTGCAGCTCTTGTGGCACTGCTGTAAAACCCAGCTGTGCTCCTTATCTAAGCTTGTCCAAGAGCAGCAAAACCATCCAACGGTTCAGAGCTGTTCAGAATGTACAACTAGCTGGCCAGTTTAAGCCAGGTCTCACAGAGGAAAGAACCTGAAATCAGGCCGCACATTTTCCATGAGCTGTAATGTTAATTTGGGTCATTCTCTGTCTAGCAACTTGATGATTTCATAAAACCTGAAAAAATTTGAAATCCTTGACACTGACACAACTTCATCAATTTTGGCTGGCATATGTCAGCAAGGCCAAAAATAAGTAAGTAGGAACAGAAAGCTTTCATGAAAACTTATTAGTCTAAACAATCGAAGTGGAGGTGAATTAGTTTTAAAGAGTTAAGAACAAGATCAGATATAGTAGTTTATAACAAGTAAGACAAAACTATTATACAAGAAGGATTAAATAACTGTTAGGACTACAATACAAATAGGAATTCTTCTCCTGGAATTTTAAAAGAAGTATCAAGAATTGCGTGGAGTTAAAAGACAAATGAAAAATTGCTTCAGAGGCTAAAGGATAATAAGCTAGCGAAATAATTACATTAAATACAGATCAGTAGGACCAGATGATACAAGGAACTACCAGAAGTAAAGCTGATTTCTAATTAAAGGGATTTAACTTTGCAAAAAAATATAAAAATGCAGACCCAGATCTATGCAAAGCATCAAGATAAATAGCTCCAGAGTTCATGTACATGCAAAGTTTATGTCAAAAGCTCCCCTCTCCCTCAAACTGCTTGATTATTTCAAAGAGATCCACTTAGGCCCATACAACTATGCCTTCCATTCTCTGGCTGGGTCTTTGGCCTGTTGTACATTATTTTTATTTTTTTTTATTGTACAGGTATAATTACACCAAACTAAAGCCTAGTAAAGGTTTCTCGTAAGTGTGTCTTTTTATCCTCCTCCCAAGCAGCAGCCTTCTACATATTTTTTTTTCTGTCAATTCCATTAAGTAGACTGCAATAGTGCTATTAATCAGCAGAACCTTCAGCAGCCACCAGAGACTAGCGCAGAAGGTGCCAACAATTTGGTTAGAAACAAAAAGCAACATGCTATGAACAGGCAATGGCATTGTGAGCTGCTGTCCTATGCCTATGTGTCCATTTTGCACTTTGAGGCTGGGTCCAATTCCCAGCCGCTGTCTGGGGCTGCACGAGCCCTGTCCTCCTGTCTGGCCCACCATGCAGCCCGTCCCTCTCTGCTTCACAGACACCTTTCCAGCCAGCACTGCCAGGGAGCCACCTGAGTCCTGAGGCTTGCCCAGCCAGACATGAAACACTCTTGCAAGAACAAGTAGTTTTTAGTCTGTTCTTCTCCCAAACCATCTTGTGTCAGTGCTGGCTTGAGGGGGAAGCAAGACTGCACAGGCCCCAAGTCACACCAGCTCAAAGGGCTACAGATATAATGCCTCTACTTTTACAAGAGAGACAGGCCTCCAGAAAACCACTTTGGACTAGACCTGGAGTAAAACTTTTTTAAGAGATACTTTCTTTCAAAATATGTTAAAGTCCATCACATTATTTACAATATCTCCCACCCAGATTATTACTCAATTGATAACAATTTCAATTTTATGGGCAAACTCCCTTTTTCTAATCTGAACAACTCCTCTCTGTGCTATATATACAGAAAGGCTTGTAAGACTATAATTCACCATTTCCTTCTTCCAAGCACAGCAAACCTTGATAAAATAAAAATGTCTTACAGCTTCTGTAGATTTCATGGGAAAAGGCACTAATTAAGTTAAAGCATTCAAAAGCACTAGATCTCATCAGTCTATTTTGCCTCTTTTTACAGGGAGTTTTTGTATACCAATCTATTTTCCAGCTTTGAAGCAACCCATCCAATTAATGATTACTGTACTTGAAAAAACAGCATGAAGCTGAGTCAGGGCAGGTTTAGGCCGGGTATGAAGAAAATGTTTTTCACCCAGAGGATGGCTGGGCACTGCAGCAGGCTCTCCAGGGAAGTGTGACAGCACCAATCCTGTCTGAGTTCAAGAATCATCTCAGGCACACACTGTGATTGTTGGAGTGTCCTGTGCAGGGCCAGAAGTTGGACTCTATGATCCTGATGGGTCCCTTCCAACTCAGGATATTCTATGTTGCTATGTATTCATTTTGGCTACTTTGGCAAATGCAACTCCTCAATAACCACAATTTTATCCCATACAAGCAGAAACAGGACAGAGTTATTCACCAACCAGACTGCTGAGAAAAGGTGGGAAGTACACAGAAAATACTTGAGATTTCAAGGGGCTGTGAAATGAAGGATGTGTGTGAAAACATAACAAGTAACAGATACTAGATTTAGGAAAAAAAAAAGAAGAAAAAGAAATATGGCACATTTCATCCCTGAGCCCTCCCTGGAAAAGCACATGATAGGCAAGGGTTCGTACTATTTCAAGAGAAGCAAATGTTGTACATGCAAGTCATGCATACACCAGGTTTGATTTTTAAAGCCAGTGAAGTAATAATTCCTGTTTACACTAGCTTTGCTAATCTCACATCGGGGAGCAGTTTTCTTTCATTTGACTATAAAAGAAACAGCAACACTGACAAATTACAAAGAATGTATAAATGACAAAAACAATGGATTGTATGATCTCTGAAGAAAGATTAATGCCATTTAATATGTGTGTCTTAGATAAAAGACAGAAAATGGGAAATTTCTTAATTATCTTTGTACACTAATGCACAGAGGGAATACTGGATCCTTACATTACAGTCTAAAACAGTACTTTTACCACAGGTTAGCATCTCCTGCTGTTAATTACCTATATTATATCAACATCTACACTCAACTTGTTGAAACTAGAAGCTATTATTAATTAAAAATTAATAAGCTCTTACAGTATACTTTAAAGTCAGGGCCCTTTTGCTATGTTTCTTCCCATAATATATTCTGGCACTAAAACAAGCCATTTTATATTTTTACATTTCTAACATTTTTCTTTTTGAAAAAAAATTGAATATATGGCAATTTTATCTATCTAAAATCTTGTGTTGCCTTCATGAGCACTGAAACATGCAAAATCCAAGAATTTCAGATTACTTCACTGACTGCATTCCTGCTAGGACCAGACTCATCACTCAGCACTGAGATACAATGGAGAAAAAAAGTTCCTTCAGCACCTATTACACATCCAAAGTGGCCACCCTGTCTTATGGAGCGGCTTTTCAGATAACAGAAATTGTTTCTCAACATGAGTAAGTCATCAGGTAGCCCTTTCTATGAATACCCTAAAGTTAACAGCATTATACCACTTCATTTTGATCAAGTACCCTTCCAGCTGTGGTGAAACTCTCCATGTTAAAAAAAAAATAATTTCCCCACACTACTTTTAAAAAGGAATTAGAGTGCATTTGTCTTATTTGTCTTTTCACTTTTCTCATGAGATACCATACTGCCACTCCATGCAGGTATACTCTGTACAGCATTTACTTGCTGGCCAGCTGCTTCCTCACTGCACAGATCGCAGCTATTAGGCCATGTACTTGTTATGGCCCAATGTCACAGAATTACTGAATCAATTGGGTTGGAAAAGGCCTCCGAGACCATCAAGTTCAACCTATGACCTAAAACCACCATGTCATCCAGACCATGGCACTAAGTGCCATGTTTCCTTAAACACCTCCAAGGACAGTGACTCCATCACCTCCCTGGGCAGCCCATTCCAATGTCCAGTT
This sequence comes from Cyanoderma ruficeps, assembly GCA_008694505.1. Classification (NCBI taxonomy): domain Eukaryota; kingdom Metazoa; phylum Chordata; class Aves; order Passeriformes; family Timaliidae; genus Cyanoderma; species Cyanoderma ruficeps. Next base: position 7,737,366 of record VZDJ01000141.1, read on the forward strand.
GCCCTTTCTGTGAAGAAATTTTTCCTCATGGCCAACCTGCATCTCCCCTGGTACAGCTTAAGACTGCGTTCGCTCCTCCTAACCATACCCGTTCACATCCAATTGAGGTCCATTTGCCAGCCTGCACTGGTAGCAAATAACAATCCACAAGAAGAGAAGCACTCTTAAGTACACACCTAAAAATAAAATAGTATCTCTAGTTCAGCTCCTATCCTGCTTTCGGTTGTGTTGTGATCGGGCAACTGGGTGAAGCCATGTAAGTGTGTGACACCGCAGGGACCGAGCAGCGCCGGAGGACCCGCAAGGGAGAGGAGCACGACCCGTGCCCAGCCCTACCCGCTTTGTCTGGTCCCAACACTTTTCCTCCCGTCCTCCCTGCTCCATCCCATCCCTACCCCTTCCCACTCCTTGGGCACCCGCGTTCTCTACCGACAAGGGTAGCTCCCTTCCCCAGGGGGGCAGTTCCCTTCCCCGGAGTGCAGCTCCCGCCCAGGCCCAGGGACAGCGGCGGGCAGATGCGGGCGGGACTACCCGGTGCCGCCGCTGCCTTCCGCGTCCCCTCCCCGACAGCGACAACAACGGCGGCACCGGCCCGGCCCGGCCCCGCCAGCCTCCCCTGGGCGGGCGGACAGGGAGCGCACACCCGCGGCCGCCCGAACCCGCCGCGCAGGGCCGGCCCCGCACCGGGGCTGCTGCAGGGCCCGGCGCCGCGGCCCCCGCGCCGCCACCGCCACCCTACCCCGTCCGGAGGGCGGAGCCGCCCGGGCCGCCGGAGCCGCCGCCGCGCCGGGCGCCGCCGGAAGCACCGCGCACGGAGGGCGGCGGGGGCGGGAACCGGGGGAAGCGGCGCGGCGGGGGCGGGGCCGCCGGCTGCGCCTGCCCGAGCCCCGGCGTGGGGCGGGCCCGTGCCGCCCCGGCGGGCAGCGGCCGTGGAGGGTTTGTTGTGGGGTGGGAGAATCCTGGAATTGTCAGGGTTGGAAGGGCCGTTACAGATCATCTGGCCTCAACTCCACTGCCGTGGGTAGGGGCTCCTAGCACTAGACTATGTTGCACAAAGCTCCGTCCAACCCGGCCTTGAATAATGCCAGGGATCGGGCGTCCACAGCTTCTCTGGGCAACCTATTCCAGTGTCTCACCCTCCTCACAGTTAAGAATTTCTTCCTAATGTCTAGCATAAATTTCCCCTCTTTCAGTTTGTACCCATTACTCCTATCACAACAATGACAGATGATGCAGTCTCTCCAGCTTTCTTGCCTGCCCCTTCAGATACTGGAAGGTTGCCATGAGGTCCCCTTGAAACTATCTTTTCTCCAGGCTGAACAACCCCAGCTTGATCAGCATTCGTAGGGGAGATGATCTAGGCTGGACTTGCTTCAAAACTTTCACGTCCTCCTCACGCTGGGGACACCATAACTGTACAGAGCACTGCAGGTGGGATCTCACCAGAGCAGAGTAGAGGGGAGAATCACCCTCTGGCCCTGCTGGCCACACTGCTTTTGATGCAGCCCGGGACTCCATTGGTTTTCTGGGCCATGAGTGCACACTGCTGGTCATGTTGAGTTGTTCATCAGCCATCACACCTAAGTCTTTCTCCACAGTGTGGCTCTCAGTCACTTCTCCACCCAACATGTAGGTGTGTCTGGGATTGCCACAATTCAGGTGCAGGACCTCACACTTTGCTTTATTGAACTTCATGAGATTCACACCGGCCCACCTCTCAAGTGTGTCAGGGTCCCTCTGGAGCGCATCCCTTCCTCCCATGATATCAAATTACTGCGGTGTTGTGCTTTGTGACTCAGGCCCACTGTGTGTCTTGTTACCTGTGCAGACATGAAGGCCATGGTGAGGTGGGTGCCGTGAGCTCACCCGCTCATGATGAGCCCCGGCTTGGTTTTTCACAGAACTTTTTACCAGGCAGTGTGTTTTGCCCTAGCCCCAGGCCAGTCGGGTTATGCTTTCAATGTCATGTTTGAGTTCTTAGCATGTCATAAGGGAAGCCCTGTTTTTAATTGATCTTAATGAGTACTTTCTCCACCACACTGTGGCGCCTCTTGGGTTGCTACCCCAGCATATTGCAAAGGAAGTGTCGTATAATTTAATTTGGTACATGTGTCCAAGCACGAATGCTTTCTCTCCCCACCACTCCTTCCAGTCAGAGCTTCTGCAATGATCACCAAAATTGCTGTTACTCCATCTGGTCTCAAGTCTCCAGCAGGGCTCCATGTTAGATGGTATCTGGGAACGTTCGGTTGTGGTAGAAAATAGAGTTGCTGACTTGTACTAGGTGGTCAAATATAACTGTAAAACTCCAGAAAATATGCAAATAATTTCTATGTAAGGTGCTTTTTGTATAATGCGTTAATATAAATTCTATGCATTTATAATAAATTTCAAATATAGAAATCTGTAAGTTTAGTGTAGAATACATCTTAGTTGCTAACTGCAGTGGCAGAGAAGCCACCACACAACCCGGATTTCTGGAAGAGACGTGCCAGGATGAGCAGCTTATAGGTGATTCGTACACCTGCATGCACCTGTGTGCACATATACAGAAATGCACATATATACAGACATGTTTTATGTGCCTCAGACTGTACTATTTTAAAATAACAATTGAAGCCCCAAATTTTAAGGCACTGCTTCTATGGAAGAGGGAGCTAGACTTTTTAGGTTTCAGTGAGAGCAATGTAGAGTGCCTTTTGGCATCATTTATCCTCACCTCAATCCTACAATCAGATGCAAGCAAGAGTATTTATAAAGGTACTTTCAATAACCACCTTCCCAGGAAGTGTCCAACTCAAAGTTTGAATTTTTACTGCAAAATACAATTGGAAACAAGACTATGAATAAGTTTGGTGAGTCAGAAAATAGGTTAGGCATGAAAATGAGTTTTTGTAGCTTATTTTGTTTATGTTATTGTTTTTATTTTAGGTTTTGTACCTCTCATGCTGTCCTCCCTTTTCAAATTAAATTAAGAGAGAGGGAATACTTGGAAGGCACAAATTATCTAACCCATTTAATTGGTTAATTTAACAAATTATCTAACCCCTTCTATATTAGCATTCAGTCTATCACCTAAGAACAGGAATGCAAAAGTTTCTGTCTATTGTCAGCTATAAAGAGAAAGCAAGCAAGAGACATCTGTACAGAGGTCTGTGTTTGGCCAAATCATTCCTATCCTTTATTTATTTTAATACTGTATGGAGGTTGAATTCTGTATCAGTGCAAAAGGTAGATGGATATGAAAAGTTTTTCTCTCAGTCCATTCATCTGCCACTCACCGAGGCTGGAACAGATTGCTCTTTAAATTTAGCATTGTCAAAGTTCTGTGTTTGGTCTAGTCTGCTGAGTTTAGTCTATAAATCACAGGGAGACATAGATACCTCCAGGTGATTCAACGTTATCCCCTTCACTCCTATGATAGGTGCCTAAGGGGCATGGAAGTTGTCACTGTTTGGAGGTACATCTCTCTTCACTTCACATAGACCATCCCCAAGCTTTCAGACAAAAAATAGGAAGTGCTATGTGTGAACACATCCTTAACAAGGTAGAGAAATTACAAAACGAGTTCCATCGTTATTCACAGAGGCTGCCCAATGACATGGAGAATTTTAAAACTGCAAAGAGACTAGTATTTATTGAAGGGGATGGAGGACATTGGGTGACAGTGTCCTTTTTGTCTAGGCTGCTGTCTCAAAGTCATGCTATGTGCATTCAAGATGTGCTCCAAATTACTGTCAAATTGTCATTCAACAGCCTTTGCAAAAATCAATTGGTGATCTGTTTTTATTCAACAGTTATCCACATCTGGAGCTGACAGATAATTAATTTCCAGTGAGCTATGGAACATGAACAATTTCTACATATTTCTATATCCACATCGGCAGTAAAACTAGGCATAGAATATGTTCCAGATATAATCCACTGTGTTGAAAGGAAGTACACTGGTAGAGCAGTACAGGATACCTTCTGTTTGTAACATAAGAGTGAGACTCGACTTCTATGTGTTAATCAAACTTTGTAATCACCAAATTCATGTCTTTAAAGCATCCTGCTTCTCCTTCAGGTTTTTGTCATTATTATAAGCAGTGGTATGTCTCACTCATGAGGGAAAATCTTAACTGAAGTTGGTACGAATATTGTTATTTCAAAAATAGGTATAGAGCATGGAAAAGCCATGTAAGTGGCATGGATAAATGTGACTAAGTTGTGTCTGTGTCTCTACCAAAGGTACATAAGGGAGTGATATGACTGGTGACATTTCAATTACTTTTGGCTCCCAAGACAGGTGACTAGGCCTTGAGTCCACTGTCGGGTACTTTAGCTCATGCCAAGGGACCATTGTGATGACTGATTAAAATATCCAGAGGGAAACTTTCCACAGGAGGAGGTAAAGATCCCACACCCCAGCTATTGGTCATTGGAGGCCAAAAGCTCATTTATATTCTGCTCTCACAAAAGATGCCGAGATCCACTTTTCCAGGCAAAGCAGTTGTTGGAAAAGCATATGTAGCAGAGGGATTTATAGTGAGAACAAAGAATCTGCTGATGAAGCAGTGAGGCTTACCTGAGCCTTGTGCAGACAGCTCCTGCTGGAAACAGGGTAACACTTTAGTTAAGTTTGCAAACAAAGGAGGCCTGTGTTGCTATTTCTAACATATTGTTTGAGAAAACATTTTGTAAGTAAACAATTCATGCAGGAAGCTAGCTGACTTTTAAGTCACTAGGTCCTGCTCCCAGCAGGGAACTGATCTGAATTTTGTTATCACTTTGCAAAGCTTTGTATGTTAAAGTGTTAAACTGAACCCTAAAAATAATGAAATCATTTTAATCGGTGAGTTATTTTTAATACAACAAACTTAGCCAAGTGTTAACTGCGAAGCAGCACTGAGTGCATATGCATAACACCATTGCCACTGGTGTGAGTTGTTCTTTCTGGCTTCCTCTGCATCCCAGGATATTAACCCAGCATGGAAGACATCTCACTGCCTTTTGGACCAGCATTACTGCTTTTTGATATGTGAAATTACATATATTCTTTGAAATGGAAGAGAAAGTATACTAAGTCAATGAGACTGAGTAAGTTTGTAGGTGTTTCCATGAGCCAGCCCTAACAATTCTTTGGCTGTTATGTTAGCTGAAACTCTTTTTCGAAAGGAAATTTTTTATTCCCTGTGAGGTTTTTTCCCATGTAACAATATTTTGTGTAGCATTCTCTCTTTCTCTGCTATATTTTATGAAAATGCTGTATTGTGTAGTTAATCATATTTGCTGCATTTTATCTTTATTTTCTTGTATTTTATCAAAAGATAGAAGAATGTGCCACAGTACAAGTATGTGCTTAAATTTTATATGCCATTAAACAACTGCTGTGTTTCATCTGTGTCTCTGCTGTTTGTTACAAGTTCTAGTTACTAGAAAACATAGAATTTAATCTATAGATTCATTGAGCAAAGGTGATGTCTTGCTTTGTGTCCTGTAAAGTCCCTAGTATACTACGATTTTATATATTTATAAATTATGTGACAGTAACAGATTCAGCACTTGAATGGCTAAGCACTGCCCTTACAGTGTACATACTTTGCATAATATGTAATTAACCTTTAAGCAAAAAGCATAAAGAGTGAGAAAATCCTGATTTATCAAAATACAGTATTACCATGGTTAAACATCTTTCTTCTTTCCTTTTTGTCTTTCTACAGAAATATGAGCCGTAATCCTAAAGCCTGGAAAGGATGTGCTGACTGAAGTCTTTATGAGATTTTTAATGAGGATTAGGGAATATGAGATAGCAAAATCTACTGTATACAAGGAGGTTGTTGTGCAAGAATCTTCAGACAAGTTTTAGACCAGAATCCTTTGTCAGCAACAGTAGGATCCAGGAAGGATAATATGCTAATTTTAACCAGCAATAGGCTTCATATAGGGATCTAAAGAGACAGAGATAGATACAATCTTATTAAGCTTTTGTGTTGACACTGCACAGCTTGTTACTGCATCCAATTGAAATTTAAGAGCAAGACTGTAAAACCTATATAACATTTTAGAAAGATATACAGTAACATTGAAACCTGAATAACAATTGAAAGAATAAGTAGGAAATTCCCTTAGCCCTTGGGCTACCACCATTTTTCTATTCCAGCAGACAAGTAAATGCTCTAGGTGTCTATGCCATAAAAAATTTTCCCAGAGGCAATCCTGGCAAAGTACCTACTTTCTTCAAACCAGACCTGCTGCTTTAACCTTCTGAATGTCAGATTTCTAAAACTAAGTGCTCCTGGTGCACTCCTGGCTGTTTCTAGTCTAGGCTTTCCTTGCAGCCTGCTAGGAGTGCAGAGAGGTATCACAGGCAGGTACACTCGAGGAACAGGGACAATTGATTCCTTCCTTATAAAAAGAGGGTTGTAAGGTGCATTTAAACAATGTCTCATTGTAATTTTGTGATGAAAAGGAAGTTTTAACAATTAGAAGGACAATTAGTGTTTTATCAGACTTGTGATATTGATTGGTAGTAATTGTTAATCAGCTTAAGTATCATTTATCGTGCCTTTAATTTTTCTTTAGAAAGTTATCAGTGATTTAATATTTTAATGTATAATGGCTGTATGAACTGTCTGGCAGCAAGGAGCAGAGGATGGGTAGTTTTGAGACAGATGTGTATAATGTCCACACTGCATATTTTAGCACAAAAACCAGAGGAATAGATACAGCTGCAGTGCAGTACTTCAGTGTTTGCACATCTGAGTCATATTGATCTCAATTGAGATATGTCATTTAGCCTCACAAAAAGACATTGTCATCCTCTCATCAAGCATCACATAACTATTTTAAACTCTTTACAATACGTTCATATGACCAGAGATATTTTTATAGGTCAGTTGTGTTCCATGGCTACAAAACAGACTGTGGCCATGGACTGCTGCATGAACTGCTGCCACATTTCACAAGGGCATGGTCAGTCAAATTAGAACTCAGCAGAGCTGAAGAGTTACAGATGCTAAACAGTAAGGTAATTCCATCGAGGCCTTAGAAAGCTGGAAAGCATTGAAAAGTACTGTGAAGTTCCTGTTGCTGTTCAAATTGGATCAATGTTAGCATTGTTATCAGCAGCACTGAGTGCAGAAGCTGGAGGTGGTTGTTTGCAACTGATGTCTTAGGCTTCTGATATGATAGATCAGATGGGCCAAAGTTTTCTTCCAGAGAGAGCATGTGCATCCACAGATGCAGAAAAGCTGCTTTCAGCCATGTAAATATGCCAGCAGTAAAACCATATGCTTATACAGTATCTTTCTCGATTGCTGGGGATATCACATGTATGAAAGTTAAAATTGATGGATCAAAAGACAATATAAGAAAAGGTATCTATAAAAAGTTAACCTTGTAGTGCTTGCTGTGTTTTATTTAAAAAAGAGAGAAGAAAAAATATATGAAGCACTTTAAAAAGCTTATTTTTTGATGGGACAGTTCAGAATATGTATTAGAATTCAGCATCCTATTTTGTTGCCTTCTTTTAAAACAAAATTGTTTCTGAATTTTAGTGAAGGAAAGTCTGGCAGGTCTAAACATATGCAAGCTTTTGAAAGTCATGGGAAATCTACCACGACTTGGGCAGTTAATGACCTAATGACCTCTTGGTTAACCTAATGAGTCTTCTTCAGCAAGCAAGGGCACAAAAAAGGAAGCTATCTTCTGGAACAGATAAGGACAATTTGCCAGCAGAAATTATCCTCCTCTCAGAGTTGAGGATAAATGGTTTCCGGTTGTCCATCTGAGCTTGTCATTCAAGCATTTTTCCAGACTGTAGAGCAAACTACGGAAGTGGATTGAGAAAGAGGGCTCATCTTGGGTAGGGAAGGTGTGTAAAGCTGGCAAGAGGTCTCTTTGTCCTTTTTGTTTTGAGCAGATAATGTGGAAGTAAAGAAGCTGACACTTCCCTAAATACATAAGCTTTTAGCAGCCGATTTCAGGAAAGACTTAATGAGCTTCAGCTTCTAACTAGAAGCTTGTATCCACCTTCTTTTCCCTCCTGTACCAACAGCTGAAACGTTGTGTATGTGTGCTTGTAAATTCCATATGTGTAGACACACACACTCAGGAAACACTTCTGATCTCCTTAATTTGTGAAAGTCCCTTAAGTGTGGATATGGTACAAATGCAAAATAGCACAGCCAAATGTCTGACCCAAGCATTCTCTGCTTAGTAATGAACTTGCTACAGCAAGAGAAACAACTGGACTAGGTCACTTCTGAAGTATGCACGGGTACCATGTTGGCATTCAAATGGCCAGAATATAAAAAGTCGTGGGTGGGTCTGGGGTTTTTCCATTCTTGGCTGGAATTTTCTTATGCTGGAATTTTCTATCTTAGCAGGCTGGATGCTGTATTTCTATTTTACAACTGGTTAGAAACAAGCAAGCTGTTAGTTACAAATAAATTGGGTCAGTTTATTTAGCTATCTCCTTCTATTTTGAAACCTTTTAACTTTTGAAATTGTCATATTTTCTTGCAAGAATTTGGCTGGTTTCCCTAATTGCTAAAGTAGGTTCATGATCTAGGTTATATTTATGAAGAGAGGGTTAATGGGAGGCAATATCAAGCAACATGGTGTCATATTAGTACACAGAGCAATCATAATGGGCAGAACATCTACGTGTTAGTTCTCCATTCAGGATGGCCAGGAAGAAATACAGGAAAGTGGGAGTAAATGCTACCTGATCCCAGGTAGCAAAGTAAAGTGTTGTTTCCAAACAAGAAAAACTAGGCATAATTTTAAAATAATTCCTTTTCTACATCCACATATCATGATTGCTTTGGAGAGGCCTTTTATAGCATAATGGGAGGTGATGGTTTCTAGCTATGAAATTACCAGCACTGAGAAACTTAAAGACTACAGGTATGTTCAGGCTGAATCAGACACAACAGAGTCACACACTGTTAAACCTGCATGGTCTCTCATTTTATCAGCTGTGGGTTGATTCCTGGTGTGTTAATGAAGACCTAGGTACGGTTTTCTTGATCAACGTAAGGCTTATAACTTGCTACTTAAGCACTAAACAAGATTTAGTTTTTTGAGCTGTTGCATCTGATGCCTCAATTATTCATCCTGGGAATTAATGTACAATTAGCATGAACTCGTGCTCTCATGGAAATCGATGGTTATGTTAATTTGGATGCAATTGTTGAAAGAATTCTGAATAATGTAAAGGCTGACAATAGTGTCTTTGTATTGGACACAGCTCAGACTGTGTAAGGAACAGTTTTTCTAATGTAGAAATATCTTCACAGTTTGTTTTATTTTTTTCCATTGTCCCTTCAGTTTCAGGCTATTAGGCACATGTGCCAGTGACTTCCCCTAATTATGACCATTCAATAGTTTTTGACTACAAGTATATATAAAAGAATTAGCCGACTTCTGTACTGATTTTTACACTTTGAAGTAACTGGAATTAACCCATCATAAAGTAGCATAAGGAAGATCTTAGGTAGGTCAGTTCTTCCTGGAGGTTTTTCCTCCAGCATATCATGAGATTTGTCAGTGAGTTATTGGTAGTGCAATTAATTAGCTTATCCAAAAACAAGGTAACAGTGTGCAGTTGCTAAGAACACTGGAATATGTTTTTCAGGGCAGAGTGATTTTATTCTTAGTTTTTAAATAGAGCAGTTTCACAAGAAAAGTGGCGTTTGGTTTGAATCTGTTTGTTGGTTTGGAGTTTTCTAATCTGTTGATTTCTCTGTTCCTGCATCAAAAGCTTTCCTTACTGCTTGGAGGACACAGCTAGGGTTCACCAGTCCAAGCATGAAGCTGCAATGACATCTGCAGCTCCTACACAGGTTTGGAATGCACAGAAAACTGCTTATGTGCAAGCACCCCACTCACCTACACACAGGGATACCAAGTTACTTGGAATAACCAGAAAAATTAAATATGGTTGGGGTTTTTTTGCTGCCCGCTGTTGGCTTCCAGTACTCATTAATGAAAGACATTTAGCATTTTTTATGAAAGTTATCTCTATTCCATGGTTATAACCCTTTAGACTGAGTGTTGTCCTGTCCCTGGCATCCTGATGATCACTTATTCTGGGCACATAGTTCTGAAGGTGGCATTATTATTGACTGAACCTACTAACTGCTTGAGAAAATGTTGATTACTTCACATTCCTGAAAATTAATCCTGGAACCTTCCTGAACTATATTAATCAACTCCTTTAACTTCTTCTCCAGTGAAGAAGGTGGAGGCCAGCAATGTCATCGAAGAGCAGGTGCTCCTCCCTGCCTCATTAGCACCTTGCCTTCTTCAGTTGCAAAATCCTCAAACCCAAGAAGGCTATTTATAGCTTTTACAATGCTCCCTTGGCCTGTCCTGTGTCTGCTGCTAACCATTTGTCTCCCTCTTCCACTGTGTTAAATCAGCCCCTTGTGACAGCACCCTCAAGATGCGCAGGAGCAACGACTCTGGAATGTCGTGGCAGGTCTGAAGGAGATGGATGGCAGCTGGAATGGGGACCAATGGGAGCATTTAAACACACCAGCTTCTGAGAGACCGAGTCAGAAATCAAGAGAATGAGGATGATCAAAGGGGAACATGAAGGCGTAGGAGGGGGGAGGAGCAGGGACTCCCATGAATCAGAGCTGGATGTATCCCAAGACAGGAGGGTAATGTCAAAATGCCTACAAAGCAGATGCTGGTAACAAATTACTTTTAATTTTTTAATATGTGTATCCAGAATGTATTACGATCAGAGAGAGGGCACTTAGCCCTAATAATAGAAGCCATGCTAGAAAAAAAAAGAGACTATTTTCTTCCCTGCATTATTGCACTTCAATAATGATCTTCTGACAGTTATCCTTGCACAATGTCTCAAAATCAAATACTACCATTGGACTGTGATGACCAAGAATCTTTGTAGTCCTCTGTCTACAAGGTATATCTCAACAGATGTTCTTGTGGTTTCAGGATATCTATGGGTGATTTTTCCTTCCATAAGCAAAGTGGCAGAGCCTGACTAGCCAAGGGTATTACTCTCAAGTACCAGGCCAGCCTACCTTCATACACACTGAATACTTGGAAATATGAATCAGTATTTCAGGTTGGAATGAAAAATCCTGTGTTTCTAATGACAGTAGTGATAACCACGATGACAAGTGCTTTTTTATCACATTAAAAAGCAGGAGCCTTTAAGTGTGGATAGCAGAGGTGTGCAGTGCAAGTTAATTTTCAGCACATAGGATATGTCTCTGTACATACTCCTGCTTACAGTAATAGCTATGCACACACGTGGAAATCAAATGCTCTAGGTAATGACACCCAGGTTGGCTGCAGCCAGCTGAGTGACCTTAAATATCCATCACTTATCTATGTATGCAGATGCTCCCCCATCACAAAGGAGGATTAATGATGTTACTTCACAGAGCTAATGAGAGAATGAACCACTTAATGTTTGATTCGCAAGAACTGTAAAGCATTAGATAGACACTGTTTGTTTTTAATTCCTCCCTCTATCATTCTGGCTAATAGGTAGTATTTTTCATATTCATGACATTATTAAAATCACATTATATTTCCTAGATAATCCAAAGCACCTTTCCGATACCCTTTTTCTTGCTTCTTTTCCACTTAGCATTTCTCTTTCAGGCTACCTGGGTTGCAGAATCTCAGTTCAACGGTATGCATTAGTTAGAAGATACAGGCAGTATCCCCCCTTCCCCCATGAGTCACAATCAAAGGGCTTTTTATTCTCCTCTTACAATACCTAATGATCTCTGATTTTTCTTCAGTTTCAGAATCTCATTCTTGAGATCCAGTTTACTGTTCTGGATGGAAAAGTGTTTAAAGGATCTGGCTCAGAATTTTTCCTCCCACTTCTATAAAGCTGAAAGACGTCGTTCTCTAAGAGTGTATGTCCACATTTGGATAAAGCATACATGCTTTTCCATCTGGTTCTTGCACTAGCTAACAAAGATGAAAAGACATCCTCTGCAAATGATATGAAGCATCATGTGTCATTTCTTTCTTATTTAATACCAGGGGACTTAGGATTTTGTAAATATTTTTAGAGGGTCTTAGAATCACCTGTATAAAAACTGGTTCATATTCAAAAATGACAGATCACCTGTGCAAGCCTGTGCTTGTTAAAACAAAAGGTAGCAGCAATTACACACTTGTGATACAAATAAGAATTCTGATCTATGTTCTTCTGGTTCTTCTTTGTTTTTATTTTTTCCAGCAAAATTTCTGGTTGACAAACTCATATATTCCTCAAACAAATCAGGCTATGTCCTGTCCTATTACAAGCATAAATGTTCTAGGAACATAGTTTAAGGATGAGGCGGACCTGTTTAGAACTCCCAAATGGCTCTTGTATTTCCTTTAAAAAAAAACAAACAATAAATCACTTTTTTATTTCCTTCTGTTACATGCTATTAGCCTTGCCAATGTGAAATGCTTTCTTGAAGCAACTAAGACAGCTGTTCATTTGAAGTCTGCATTAAAAATACCTTTCCACATTTCTGTCTTTCCAGTCCACCCAGTTGGAGAGTTTCTTTCTATGTCTGACTTTCCATCTGGATTCAGAGCATTCTGAAAAATCAGTTCTCACTCTTCCAGGGGTTAAATTTCTGCTAACAAATATAGACTATTTGATATGAAAACCATTATCGTTTGATATGTCAAATAAAACATTTGTCAATCAAAAGTCTTTAAGCACTGGGCTATGTGACATTTACTCTTTTATAAACCGACAAAGTCCCTGGTGGCATGCCTTTCTTCCTCTCATTTAAATAGTGGTAGGAGAACAAATCACACTTCAGGGCAAGTTGATAACTGCCAGTCACGATTCCTGCCTTGTTTACTATAATGAGCAGGGTAATAAATGCATCTGACCATTTCGGCTGGCATTTGCATAGATGAATGATTTGTCCAGTCAGTCGCTCTCCAGTGATTTGGGCCTTTTTGTCAGCACAAAGAGCATTCAGTCTCCCTGGAATTTACAGCAGCCAAGCTCTCATTAGCAAACATCCTTTACCATGAATGATTCAAATAATTACCACTGAAATAATAAACTGTTTCACAAAAACATTTTATTTGATGGCTCCAAACATCAACTTTTCTGAATTGTTGACATTCAAATAAGCCAGAGAGCTTTATTGTTGAGCAACAATGGTCCCCTTGTAAAAGGGTGGGCATTGTTTTACCTCCAGCAGACCTTTAAACTTGGCCAGATATCAAATGTGTCCCTCAAACAGCCAGCCAACGTGCTGGGTAATTGGAGGGCACGTACCAGATGGAGCTATAGTAAAAGTGTATGTTTAGGCTCCCAACTAATTTTCACTAGATTTACTGAGGATATTGTGAGCATAAAATTCCAGACTAATTAGCAGCAAGTTATCTCTTTTCTTCTACGGGAGTTTTGTATTATTAAATGCTTCTGCTTGCACTGAATGCTCAGTTCTGAGTTCTCTTCTGTAACGGTATTCTAGTGCATAATTAAGTGTTATTTGATATAGTTTTGGAGTTCAATCAAATGAGCAAGCAACAATTATATCCCATTATGATCTCCTCTAGTGCCTGGCAATAGGGATGATGTCACTGTATTTCCAAACTCATAGCATGAGGCAAAAGAAATTTCCTGCTATCATTCTCCTTTACCCTTTTAGCATGCATAGTTAGGAAAGTTTTATTAGTTAATTTAGAGTGAGGCCATTTGCTACAGGTTTTCATAGGCTGCAGGAATGTATTCAGCTTTCATTGCAGCATTGTTTGTATGGGTATGTGCGTGAAATTATTATCTTAATATCAAGCAAACAGGATTCAATTGCACATTTTATGCTTCTCTTAACTGTAAGGAAACAAAATAGAACTACAGAAGGGGGAAATATTTTACTCATTCTAGCACATTCTTCATTGCATGATTTCACTTTCACATTATGGTCGGGTAGGTAACAGTAATCTCAAACAGCCTAATACCTGAGACCTTGATATTCAGAAATAGAATAACTGAGCCCTGATTTTCATTTAGAGGCCCTTTATATTCCTCTGGCAAGATAAATTTCTTCTGCTGCCAAGGAAAGATAGAGAGCTCTTAAAATATGTGAAAGTCAGGCCAGTAAAATTAAATACATTAGAACACATGACTGTTATTTGCAAGCCATAAAGCATACTCCCTAAGATATAATGTCTAATAATTGTCCTGAGTCAGGAAGGCAAATATTTAGAACTCAACTTTTCATACTTAGGTATTTGCAACAGGATGAACAGAATCTGCCTCATTTTTATTCACACACAGGTAATTGCCCATTACCACATCCAAATTTGGGACTCTATGTTCTATTTAAGCACCAAGCTTTGCGAGCTGAATCCAAGTGAACAAAGTTACCTAGATAAATTGAACACCCTCTTTGAGCTTTTCAAATTTGTCCATGGGTGTTTCTTCTTCATCCAGCCAAGACCATTCAAGATCAGTCTAGTTCAGTTATTTTTTATTTCCTCCTGCTGTTTCTCTAATCTATAGTCAGTACCTAGTTTAAATAGACTATTTCTCATCTTTCTTTCTGACTTTTCAGGTGCAACATCAGAAGGAAATTAAGAAATCCCTTAATAATTCACTTTTAATGAATATATTGGGGGGGTTGCTTAAAATTCTATTCCATTATGGTGTTGATAGAGCTAAGGAACAAACATGTCGATAGAGCTAAGGAACAAAAATGGTTAGAGCCATTTACAGATGACCAAGTGTGAAGAATATTTTCTACATCTTCTGGTAGTCCCATGTTCTTTTAGACTGAGAGGAGCTTGCTCTCTTGCAATGAACAAGAGTAAATCTTCAGTTAAAAGCAATGCTGCTTTCCAGAGCAGTCCACTGAACATGTTAGGAGGAAGAGAACCTGCATGATCATATTTAACTCACAGTTTTCTCTCTGTAATCTTCTGTACTAAATTGTTCATGCTGTTACCATCCTGCCAGTGTGGCACAGGTGAATGTTCTGCTTCTGTCACCCCCAAGCTAGACTTTAAAGTTGAGTTAATTAATGACCTATTCAGTCTCAAACTGCAGACATTTTAGTTATCACCACAATTTAAATAGCAGTAAAAAAATGTCCCATTTCAATGACAACAAAAAACCTCAGAATTTAAACCAGAATTTAAAGTGGGATTCAGCTCCAAATATAGGTGTGTAGGAGGCAGGTATGTAAGCTCTCATCTGAGTAAATTGAGACCTTGTCAATACTGTTAGAAGACCACAGAGAACAGTCAAGTCTCTGTTGACTGTAAAGAGTAGAACTCCACAAGTTACAAAGGAAGATGAGATATCTTGTTCACCTGCAGAGATCTCCATGTGGACATCTAAGTGTCAGTTTAGTTACCTAAATATAGGCACTTCTTGTTATTGAAATATTCTGTGGCATCTAAGTCATCTGCACAGGGCTCTGATCAGTTTCCACACTTATGGAATAGCAGCTGGAGGCTTAGTGCAAGCAAAATACCACTCAAACTCATGTCTGCCACTCTAAAAAAAGTATCTTAATCCTTCCTCAGGTCTACAAATCCATAAATGCTGAAAATTCTAGCTGTGACAAAACTGGAGCACCCTGAGTAGAGTTGATTTTAGGCAGAGGCAGAATAGGTGCCTGCCTAATGCTGCACACTGCTGCTGGCAGGAAAATAGCATGCAAAGGACCATTTACATATTCCTCAGTTTCTTGGGAACCTGGCACCTTCCTCACATCTCCCCGGTCAACCTCCTCTGCTGCACCCATTTCTGCCTGGTAGTGGAGTGCAAGGTATGGTCCCAGTACAAAAACTCTTTACAGGAAGAGGTTGTATTTTATTTTTCCAGCTCACCATGTTGTGCTTAGACTAGCAACATGATTTATCTCATCAAGGCATTACAGTTCCTTGTAATTGTAAATACAGCTTATTAGTAAAATATTTTTTAAGTTTCTTACATATGTTTTTCTTTCTAATTAGGAGACTTTCTGCACTATGTCTGACTGTTGTTTGCTTTTACAACAGACAAACACAGTAATATTAAGCAAGCCTAGTGAAATGAGTAAATCAGGCCATCTGTAAGCAATGGGATATGTATTACAAGAAGTTTCTTCAGATCACCTTCTGTATAACCCTTCATTGAGACAAGGAAACCCCAATTAACATCCATGTAATAGAAAAAATGCCACTTTTTTTTTCTTTTTTTTTTTTAAATCCACTGCTGTGATTTTACCTGGTAAATTTAAAATGCTAAACACAGAAAGCTTTCTGTAAGTCTGTTTTGTTTGTAGTTCTATGATCTGTAGCAAAATTGGCTAATTAAAAATGGACTTGCAAAATACTCAAAAGTTGTCAGTCTGGAACTGTTGTTTTTTGAGCTTAATTCAGACCATTTCAAATCATATTTTAGTGAAGCAGACCCTAAATTTATCATGAGCAGGTATCAAATAATTTTCTGTCCATATTTCTGAGTATGGAAATGTTACATAACAAAATGCCTACCACAATTTGTATATGACTTCTCAAATGGAAATAAATATCAATTTATTTTTAAGCCGTTTACTATCCTTTTAATTTACTAGTGAGGTTCTTCTTGAGAAGAACCAGTTATATGGCAAAAGTAAACTTTTCATTAGAACGATCACATATTATAATATTTCTGATTTCAGACAAGCAAACAAACTTAATTAACAAAGTTAGTTTTCAGTGATATCCAGGGTAAGTTATGAGTTTGTTGTGACATACATAATTCATACTGCAGTAAATGCTAGAATGACTTGAGGTATAAACTGTTGCACAGAATGTGAAGGATTTCAAGGTAATGCAACTTTAGAGTTATGCTCCAGTTAGCCCATTGTATTACACCTCAGTCCGTGTCTGGCTGTTTGTACTGGATGTTCATACTTTTATTAGCATGGTCTTTTTCTGAGCACCCTGGCCCTTCTTTGGCAGTATATTTAGAAACTGTCAGAGTTAGGAATACACTAAAGTACATTAGGTGACTCAGTTTTGTGAGACCATTCTCTACTTGAACTCTTTGGCAAAGCTTCAATGAGACCTGAGGGGGAAAAAAGAGACAGTTCTCATGAGAAGCAAACTTCTGTCTTACAGGATAGATGCTTTCACAAATGATGTGTTTATAACCAGAGGCAAATGCTCAGCTTGCTATGGTCACATAAACAAGCACCAAGGTCTTATGATCTGGGCAACAGTAAGATGCTAAAAACCTGCTTTCTCTTCCTTTGTGATTAAGTCACAACAAGTGACCATTTATGAAGTCTGTCCTCAAAGCTCATGACTCTGAAGTCTGTGTTCTCTGTGTATGCAGATTTACTGTTTAAGAGCTAAAAAAAGCTCAACAGGCCGTGAACAATAAATAAATCCCAGCTACTGAATTTCCTTGTAAGTCATGTCCTTTGAAAAACTGTCTTGACTCCTCCAGAGGTGAGTCATTTGGCCTGAAATCTCTTTGTCAGTGAGCCAGATCCTGCCTTCTTTTATGTCCCTCCTGTAATGATCTCTGGCACTTCCCCAGTGCAGAAAGAGCAGATCAGCCCATGGCTGTGCCTTTGCCACAGGGCAAGTGTTCTCAGAGGCCATTCTAGAGAGCATTATAGCTTCCTTGCTTCTGTGCGTTCCAGGCCTTGGTGGGATGCTAAGCCAGTTTTCTAGTGCTGCAGAATCTGCATTTCCTACATTTGTACTGCTCTCATGCCTGTGCCATATAGTCTCAGATGAACAGATATAGTGAAGAGAGGGAGATGGTGGTTCATGAATTGGGGGAAGTGTTTTTAATGTGCAAACTGTGCGTAGTGGCACAGACCATAGCCAGTACTCAAGGTTGTCAAAGCAGAACAGCTACAGATGGCAGGGAGTGAAGGAGCCCCTGTGGCACCCAGATCAACCAAAATTAAGAGGGTAACAAAATCACAATATTGTTTATTTTCATTCCAGTCCAGATACCCAATACTTTCACATCAGCTTCTGCAGCCTTTAACCTGACACTGAGTTGGAGAAGTGCTGGAAAACAAAAGAGGAGCCATGCGAAAACCTTAACGTAGAGATATTATGCCTTATCCTTTAGATTTATGACAAATGCAGCCTGTTACGGCTGTAAATGCAGGCAACCTCAGAAAGCTAAGTGCTTCCAGGGAATCCTTCTTATTAGAGCTGCTGTACAGCTGTTTTGCAGTGGTAAAAGTGGCACTCTGCCTTTCTGGGACACAGGACTGTGAGCACAAATAGAGCTTCTTCCCTTTCCCTCTCATCTGCCCTCTTTCCTGGAGAGCAGCAGCTGCTGGGCTTTCCCTTGAAACCTTCCCCTTGCACTGAGTATCTACACTACAAGTTCCTAAGCTTGACTTAATTTTGCTGGAGACAGCAAGGAGTTAAACTCCCACTGTACTAAAAGAAACTGCACAAAAAGGATGTGACTCCCACATATCCCAAACTTTCAGATGCCAAGCATATTTTCTTGAATGAAAGCTCTTTTGGTATTTTTCATGGGAGGGGGAAAATGCATTTCAGAAGAATCAAAACCAACAAAGAGATTACAGATAGCAAATGTAACACTGCACACATTATGATGGATAAGTACAGTAAACATGGATGGCTAATTAAGGGAATTCTTGAGAATGTCTTGAAACAGGATTTCTGTATACATTTCTGATGAGCCATCCTTTAAAGGCATCACATTCAGGAAGTATAATGGAAAGTCTTGTTCCTTCCTCCCAGAACTACTTTATCAAAAAGCTAGCCTCATTTTTATTATTTACTGAGCTTACACTAGTGCTTAGAGCTTCCAGGTGTTAATCTAGCCTCTTAACAAATCTTGTTAAAGACAGCTGCTGACTCAGACTTCTCCAGGAGAAAAGTAGAAGGAGATATTCCTCTCATCTCTTTCCAGATAATCCACCTGGGTATCTTCAGGGCCAAGTAGCATCTCTGCAGATTTTAGATATAGTTATTACTTTCTCCATGTATTTCTTCAGTTTGAACTACTGGATTAATATGAAACTTGTGCTTCAGCTCACTACAGCAGTGTTTTTACAAAACTGAGTGCAAAATCTTCCATCCTGCCTTTCAGGAGCAGACCAGAGGGTGAATCCAACCAGGAAGTGCCTTGTTGTCTGAATGACTTGCCTACAGTGACCCCAAGCAAAGCCAACAGTGGGAAGGCAATTTAGAGGGTGCATAATTGAGGCCTGTAGTGCCCTTCTTTGCCCTTCATTTCTTTAGTAGTACAGTTTGACTCCTAAAGAAATGAGAGAAGTTGCTGGGACAGAGTAGAAACTGAAGCTGCATGTCCTGAATCTCAGCCCTGTTAGCACATCCACTGGAGAATCTCTTGCTCACTTCATCTAAAAAGCCACCATCCATTATATATATTTTAAAACAAACAAATAAACAAAAAAAAAGTTCTAGTTTCTTATTTAGTATTTAGTTATCCATTTTATCCTTAACTCTGAAAGAAATAAAACTCTTTCCCCCTTGCTGCTGTCACCACTTTCATCTCCCCACTTCTGTCTTCCAGAGTTACAGCAGAAAATCTGTGCACGGAATGGATTCATTAAAACTAAATTATGCTTGACCAATCTGGTCGTTAGAAAGGGGCAAAATGTCATTATCAGAATCTAAAGCACTCTGAGAATCAGCAAACATACTTACAGAACAACTTTTGAATTTTAGGTGGTCTACTTCTAGCTTCTCTGAATCTAATGAATATAAGGGCCATCTAGCCCAAGATGCCTTTTTTGGCAGATTGGAGGGCAGATGGCTACAGAAAAGTATGAGAATATAGAAAACACATAGTGATATTTCCCAAAAGTACTCTCCTAGCAACCACAAATTGTCATCTCAGAGGCTTTCTGAAGCAGAGAGAGTGTTGGTTTTTTAACAGCCATTGGTGGATTTCTCTTCCATGAATGGCTCTGAAATAGAAGCAAGGAACAAGCCAGAGACTGCTACATCTACCTATCTAAATGCAGGGGTCAGTGGAATAAAAATGTCACTAAACAAAATTCAGTTTTTTTGTCTTAATGCAAAATGCACTGTTTTTCATGCTGATGGTACCATGGTACATAGTCAGCTGAAAATTTAAATATGTTTTGTTGATCTCCATAATGTGGACACACTAGAGGAGTCATGCTCTAGTAGCATAAATTACGAGAGTCTTCATGAGGTCAGTGAGCTTCCCTGCATAAACCACAGGAAAATTTGGCTCACCATCCTTTCCTCTGCTTGAGATTCTCTTGATAAACAAGGCTGTAAAGAAATATACCATGTATTCTTGAATTGCAGATAAAAACGATGGAGGATTTTGAAGAGAAATTGCTCAAAAATGTCAAAGAAAAAAAACTGCATGCTCTACGTTGTAATTCAAGGAGTTAAAGAGTATCTTGGATAGCCTGGTATGGTGTTAGATAGTACAATTTTATTCTGTTTAAGAAAGTTTACTGTCCAACTTTATCAGGCTCCACAAAATTTCAGTATGATATTTTAAAATCTATCTAAAACAGCAAGAACACAAGATATGTGCAACACCATGAATATAAATGCAAGCCATTTAAAATATATCTAAGCGAGCAATCCAGTAACTGTCTGATCATGCAAGAGAAAAACAGATAATCTGAATTTGTCTATATCCATGTCTCTCTCTGTAAATATCTATCTATGAATACTCATAAATATTTCATCTGGATCTAGTTTGAATTTGGATTCAGCTCCTAACCTAGATGGGCAGAGTTCACAAATTGCCTGTTCAGTGATCCTGCTTTGTTTTGTAAGTGTGTAAGGATGTGATTCTCACAACCGATAGACACTCCAAAATCCTCAAAGAAGAACTCTTGAAGGGCAATGCCTTTGGTTCTGATTAGTTAAGCATCCTAGATTCTTGCTGCAAAGTGCATTATAGAAGGTAGTCAATTCACTCCTCTATTTCATATTAGAGGGACTGAAGTGAGGGCCTTGTTTCTAAGTAGTGTTTTCTATTGACCTTTGCAGCTGACCACCCAGGGCACTCAGTTGTAACACTGTTGAGCACCCATGGCATGTTTGTTCTGTGCTTGGGAAGATTTTTCTTAAATCAGGAGCAGTATGAATAAGATATTTTTATCCCCAGAGTGATTTTGNGGGGGGGGGGGGTTATAATACCTAAAACTTAAGCACACCTGTGACATTTTTTATTTGCTTATATAAAATTAGTTTTCATTAGTATGAAATACAGAACAAAGAACCGCATATCTGTAGCTCATCTTTTCTATAAAGTTTTTCTTTTAAAAAATTGTCTGCAACATGCATGTTCACGTATCTGGATCCAGGAAATACAATGGGTTTGCCCATGAAAAGAATTTTAGGGTGAAAAATCACTGATTTTCTATATACTGTCCATTCTAAACTGGTTTCGCTGAAAAGAAATAATTGAATTTCTTTCTAAGATGTAAATTTTCCGGTAGATCTTGAAAGTAAGAACTTGGCAACAACTGTCTGCTCAAGCACAGTTATAGCATTGCTACTGTGATGTCAAAGAAAACCTTTCAGCCCTACATGACCAGCCTGACTTGAACTGTCAGCACGTGCAGTGCTGCCCCCCAACACATTGCCTTGGCTGAGCTAACAATTTTTCCTGAAGTATTCCACCAGATCTATTTTTATACATCACCTAGATGTGTAGCACTAAGCAAAAGCATAAATATCTGGAAAAATTAACTCCAATCTTAATTGTGTCTTCATAAAGCTTCACAGAGAAAAGCACTTGAAAAAAATTGCCCAGTTGTCTTTTTATAAACCAATTTTAATGAACTTTTTTTCTCTTCTTACACTTTAAATCAGTTGAAAACAGACTGTGTGAAATGTACCTCCTGTTACATAGTACTACCAAGCTCTGGAGTAGCTGAAATGACAGCATGTCACAGGCAGCCGTGCACACAACACAAATTTCACAAATTCGGGTCCCGATTCAGCAAAGTCCCTAAAACATGAGCATAATATTAAGGATACGAATAGTCCCAGTGAAGCCAGTGGAATTATGTTCCTTCCAGTTCACCGCCGTGTTCTGAGGCACATGTGCACAAACAAAGCCATATAAACCCCCATCTATCTTTCAAATAGCTGCTGCTGACAGCTGCTGAATGTGGACAAGTGTGCCCAGTGCCACTCTGGCTTCTGCTGGCGTTATTGCCTGTGTCACCCCGGCGTGAGGCCAAGGGAGCACTGGCAGCTGCTCTCAAGGGCCAAAGGAGACTGTAATGAACAGGAGGGAAGCAGGCAGAAGGGCCACATGGAGCTGTAAGGAGCAAGGGAGGGAGATGTGTTGGCTGCAATAAATCCCCTCGCTGGGGCCGTAAAACTTGGATTTTTCTGTTAATAGGGCTCTGAGTTCCTCTGTAATGTCATCAGGAAAAAAATTACAGCATTTGAGATGAAAAAAAGGAAGCATCTTGAAGGTCTAGGCTGATTCAAACTAATTTGATGAGACTGTTTCTTCATTAAGACAATATACTCTTAAATACATTAGACAATACTGATTTCAGTATTCTGTTCCCTTAAAAGCATACAGTCTCTTCCTAGGCTCATCTACATACACTAAGAGAGGAGGGCTGGAACAAAGATCTATCACAGTAATCTCTGAAGAGATACCTGATGCAGGATTATAATTCACCACAGCATGGAGCATGTGCATCTGCCTCTAGCATCCCTGTCCCCTTAGGGAAGAATTAGATAAGGCTGCTAGGGCCTATACAGTCAGACTCAATCTAATCTGAAGATTGTAGATGTATGTCTTGAATGTACAGTGTGAAGAAACTCTACCCCTGCTGTATTACCCTTGTTTTCAAAGGAAATGAGGTCAATGTTGTCATGTTTTGTAACTGCATGTGCATCTATACTCTCTCTCCACACCCCAACCCCATCTGACCCTAAACTTTTGGCTAGTTCTGACCAAATCTGACAGAGGGGCACTAGGCCCAGACAACCTGTGGTTCTCTGAAGGAAGGCAGCTGCCCAAGGAAGGGAGATCTACCAGAAAGAAAGGCAGGAGTGTGTGTTCAACCCTTCTTCAACATGGAGAATCTGTGTGACAAAGGGAGGCTCAGAATGCTCAGCTGTGACAAAGGCTTGCTCAGAGCAAGTCCCCTAGTAGACATCTGAGAATCCAACCAGAGACACCCACCAGTCTGTAGGAAACCAAGCTCCTGCAGTCCTACTGACCAGGAAGCCACCCTGCTTCCAAAAAGGACAGCAAGGCACTGGCTGGAAGATAACAATATTTATCCACTGGTTTAATTTATTTTTACTGGTAAAATTTTAGCACTTGTCACAGTTTTGACTTTCTAAGGTAGGTCCTGGGCTCCACCTGACAGTGCTGCTCAGCCTGCCCAGTGTACAGCCAGGGGAAGATAAAAGCAAGCATATTCTGCACATCAAGCTGGTTCAGTTCCAGTGCCGAGCGTGGACCTGCCTGAGTGCAAGTGGAGCTGTCAGCTCATACAGGCTTCACTGTCAAGGGCTGTGTCATCTGTCAGTGTCGGTTCCAGCTCACTGTACCACATAGAGGCGATGCACTGGTGCCTCCCAATTGATAACACGCTGCCAGAAGCATGTTACTTTCTCATCTGTCTTCTTGTAGCTGTCAAAACTGGAATCCATTAATTAGTTTGTTGTTGTGAATTTTATTTGTTCTGAAGACATGTAAATTTCAAAGTAAGACACGGGGAAAAAAGGAAAAAAAAGCAACCAACAAACCACGAGGAAGGTGCCAATGGGGGGTTCACAAACCCTAAGTGGCAGCTATTATGAACAGTAAGTGCTGGCTACAAGAGCCCATCTAAGTGAATATAATGATGTGGCTAGTTTCACCACATTGCTTTTAATGAGACTGAGCTGCTTACAGGAGGCAAGATGTAGTGACAGCTAAGGAAAGGCAAGAAAACAAGGCACAAACTAGGAAAGTCAGTTGAGTTAAGACTCTGCTTATTGTTTGTGTGAGGGGTTTTTCATAATTTACATTGTTATTTAGTGGAGGGAAGGTTTGACAGTGCTTCATTTCCCCATATTTTACATCTCATGAAAGACATACTGTGATTTCAGAATGAGATTTTGCCAGCTCTGTGTGTTAAAAATTAGATGCTAGTACTTGAGTGGACAATGCCATCTCTAAGCAGAACAACAGTTCCATTGAAATTTCAAATACTGCGTAATTTTATTGTTATTTTATATGGGTGTTTTTGTCCACTCTCACTTTTTCACGGTGTCAGCAGAGAGGCTTAAGGTAGAAGTTTCAGAAGCTCCCTAAGTGAGTCTTCAAAAGTGAGGAGGGGACTGGAGAGCCTGCATGACTGGAGAATCAATGGGACCTTAGTGCAGCTAAGTGTGGTGTAGCAATCCATGAAATAGCAGCACATGAGCACAGCTTTGGAACCAGCCTCACCAGAGGCATCAGGAGAACTTGCTAGCTCCATCACAGGCACACAGACACCACCAGGCAGAGGCAGACTCAGGCTGATGCCACTGCAGCCTGAGCTGAAGCAGCCATCAGGATTTTCCAAGCCAGCGCTGCCACATGCTCTCTTGTTTCTAAGCTCAGTCACTTTCAAATTTGTAATTAAGTTCACGCACTACTTAGTATTTAAGTTTCCATCATAAGGAATATCACACACAAGCTAACTTCAACTTGGCTCTCTCTCTTTCTACAAAACCCTACAAGGTAAACTACCTATAGGAAACCATGTGCTAGAAGTTTTGGTACTCTAATTCCCTCTGCTGGAAGGGCAATTTGCTAATGCTGTGACTAGACATGATTTAACATTTTCTTTAAAGAAATGACAAAATACTTTCCTAGATTCTGTCCTCAAAATATCTACTTCTCTCTGAAAAATCAAGATATCTCCTTCTTTTTGTCCCAAATTATGACAACCAAGGGCATATAAATATATTGGCCCAATACAAAAGGCAGGACTATATATTAACAGATAAGACAAACCTGCTTCCAGGAAATCAGATCCTTTCTTTGCTTTTGCACTAGCTACAGAAAAGGAAATGAAGTCCAAATTTGCAATTCAACAAGGTTACTTCGGTGTCAATAAAATACCTTTCATCAACGCTTTATGGCCATTGTACTTGGATATCTTCATTTGCATGCATTTGCCTCATGTGGCAATGCTCACTTTCCTAGGTATGTGTTCATCTTTTTTAATATCCATTGAAAAGTTGGCTCAGAATCAGCTCTTTAGTGGTTTAAGTTCATCCACTCACATAGGTAATCCGTGAAAGAACAGGTGTTTTAAATGCTCCTCAGAGAAATAAATAGCTGCTTTATGAGTGGTTTGGGTGTTTTAGGTACTCCCATAAAGAAAAATAAATACTGTTTATGATCACTGGTTATATACTTGTAGTAACCCATATCTGAAATCCCGAAATCTCACAGCTTGGATGATGATCTCAAAGTTATATGCAGGAATGGAAATCTATGTTGTTTAGCAGTGCTTGAACTTTGTCAGATCTGTTGCTGTTTCCTGTCCCTTCAAAGGCACCCAAATCTGGCCAGAGTAGCAGATGGCTCACAGTCAGACCCGGGGCTGGAAGAAAAAGGCTAAAAACCTAATATTTGCACTGTGCCAGGAGAAAAGGGACTTCAAAATGCACCCTCCTTGGTTCTGCTCTTTGCTTCTGCACTCAGGGGTATCAGTGCTCCTCTTCTCCTCACCTGCACACTTGGACAACAAGGAAAGTGCGCACCTGCCCGTCTCTACCAGCTCAGCTCCAGCAGGCTGGCAGGCAGGGTCCTTCCCAGGCTATTCATCTGCTAGGAAAAGGAACTTAGAAAAAGCAGCAAGCTGCATCCTCCTGGCTGGGGGACAAGGGTTACCCCTCTAGGTGGGAAGAATGCACCCAGGACAGCTATGAGAAAGTGTGCACCGAAATGCCTCTCTGCAGGGCTGCCTAGACTTGGCTTGTTATAAGCATCTACATTTTTATGCACTGCAGTGATGATGTGGGGCCCCCGTATTGCAGGTGCTCGTAAAAATAAGCGACAGCTACTATGGATATTTATTGCCTTATTTTGGGAATCTTATCTCTCAAGTAGCAGCAAACAGAGTCATTTGAATACAGTTGCTGGCTGAGATGCACATGAAATCAGAAGTATTTGTTGGACAGAGTCTCTTTAATGTTCATTGCACTACAGGACTTTTAGGAGAGGGATGGGACCAAGGTGCACTTGAGGAGTGGCTGCCACCTGGCAGGGTGCTTTGATGGGACCCCCTAGTGCTGGCAGACAACACCCAGAGCTATGAGGCTGCTTCTTCATCCCTCATGCCCTGTAGGCACAAGGGCAGGACATCTTAACTAAGGGTCTTGTAGGGATCCCGAAGTCCGTGACCATCTTTGTCCAGAGTCAGCATCAACCACTGCCTCTGTGTGCAGTGGAGGATTTTAAAGAGAATCCTCTTCAGTGGGAATCGTCCTGGGACATTCTGCAACATGGAAATTATAACATTTACAGCTAGAGTAGAGATAATCTCTTCGTGGTCAAATTGTATCGTATAGGTCAGCTATCAATGATAAAATCTATTTTTTTATTGTAGAAGGTGGAAACTAGATTGCCCTAAAACAGCCTCACCTCACTTCCCCCAGGAATAGGGAGGTATATGCACCCAGCTGGTAGTTTATAATAAAGTCCTTCAGGAGTACATTTGCCTAAGAATACTTAAAGAAAGCTTCTGCTTTCTACGGTGATAGAAATTCATACTTTTATTCACGCTTTTTTCTTAATGACCTTCTGCCATAAGAGCAATTTGCTTAGTCCACTCCAGGTGATTTTGCATGATTTGCAAATCTAATTTTTATCTCCATGTCTCACATTTGAAAATTTTTTGCCACCATATTAATTTAACATTTTTATCTTTTACCTACCCAGACAGCTCATCGTGACCTTTAAATACACTTACAAAGGATAACCCATTGGTTAATCTGGACCAATTGGCCTCAGTTACACACTTGGTGACAAACCATTATTTCTACTCCAGTTCTTTAATTGGCCAGAATGCTCTTTTTTATCAGATATATTAGCTGTCAGAAGTGTCTGCTAGCCTTTGCGTACTTCCTGGATGGTGTCCAGGTCATTAAAGCAACATCTTCTGTTCAAGTCTGGAATATTTATCCTGTGCCAAAATCCTAACTTTCTCCCTGCTTTTAATTAATTAAAGCCTGAAGAATGCTGGATGGGTCATTCTACAGGCAAGCCTTTTGAAATGGCAAAACTGATACGAAATGTTTCATGCTCCTTTTTCTTTTACTCGTTCAGCAGTTTTGCTTCACAAATCACAATTTTATACTATTTAAATTTCATCTGGTTGAAGTATTTTACTTTTATTTCTGCTGAATTATTTTGCATGACAATAAGGCAGGCACAGTTTCATGGGCAAAGAGGGAACAGCAGGAGCCGAAGGGGCTGTAACCCCCAGCTGTAACCATGATAGGAGAGCAGCATCCCTCTCTGTAGTCATTCCCCCTGTGCATAAAGGGATGAAGTCTCTACAGGAATGAATCCTCTGAGAATCAGAACCAACTTTTGAGGGAAGAGAACACCCCACAACTCTGGCCAGTTCTCACAAACCCCTACACACCTGCCTGCAGGGAACAGCTAGACAGCTGGTTCTCACCTCCCTTGTGGTGCAGCACCTGACACACCTCTGCAAGGTGCTCAGACACTACTTGCATAACCAAAATACATGACCCACTACCTTTCTGTATTTAATATCCAACAGAGATGCTGGTAACATTAACAGTCCTTCATCCCATGCACTCCCAGAGCAGCAACATCAAGATTTTGATTGCCTTGGTACCATAAATATTGTATTCACCAGTCAAGGAGACCTGCTTAAAATAAACTTGTACAATGAAAGTTTATTTATTATTTTATACCACTGTGTTTATTGCCATTCATAATCTGTATTCCCTGTCAGCGACTCACAACAGAACAAAAGACTTCTTGAAAGGAGATGTGGTTAAGTGTGGTGATTTCTTCATTTCTATGTAGTAAAATATTGTTCCTTGAAGACATATCTTGTAATATCTCTTGATATTTCCTTTATGCCAGTCTTCAACATAAAATTCCAAACTTATTCCTATGATAAAAATGGATTGGCAGTCTTCAAAATGTCAAAAGTTTATTCCAGTTTTGTCACTGTTACGTGAATTTGAAAACAGACGTGCCTCAGTGAAAATCTGTTTTGTTACAAATATTTCTTGCAGCTTGATGTTCTTCCAGCTGTAATATTAACACTCTGTGAAGTATAAGACTGGCATCTAAAGGTATGCCAAATGGAGATATTATTTGAATGGCAAACGATGAAAAATTAAGGTAATACTTCTATTTTTGCATCATATTTTTGGCTTATGGAGCAAAATCAATGTATTTTATAAGGTTGGAGTTTTTTTCTTGCCTGGTTTTCTTGCCTGGTCCTTTTCACGTTTATTTCTTATATGGATTTGGATAATCTTAGAATAGTTGAAGAATGTTTCTGGGAGAGCAATGTTCCTGCTTTGCTGTTTGATCAGGGATCAGACTTCACTATTGTTTGGATTTTTTTCCACCCGAAAAAAAAGTGGTTTTCAGGCAAAACAACACTACTTAAGTAAAGTCGTGGGGGCCACATGACCTGAATGAGGCAGAAGGGCTCTACTAGACCTGCTCCCTATTGAAACCTGCAGTGTCACCTATCAGCAAGCTCTTCAATCTCCAGCATACAGTATGTTTAAATGCTGTGTAAATACAGCTTCTGCACTTCCATTTATCTTTGTCTCGCTTCTGCCGTGGCGCTGCCAAACAATGCTGGGAGCAGCAGGGGGGGCGAGCACGAGGCTGGTACGGGAGCACATCTGCCAGCGGCTGATTGAAACGTTCGGGAGGTGAGCGCCGGCCGCGCTGATGAAAAGCTGGTCCTGCGGTTCACGGAGTCTGTCTCACACCGCCCGGGATGGGCTGCTCGGATTTTTCAAGCCTACTGTATTTTTCTGTAAGGTGAGGGCTCGTGTTTGCAAAGGGTCAGAAGATGCAGTTGCATAGATCCCATTCAGGAGGAGGCCCTTGACGTGCATTTATTCTTAAGGAGTGATTTTGCTATAGCTCAAAAGGAACTGTATCTTGGCCGTGTTTTTGATTTTTCTACCATACGTTATAGTAAATGTAAGTCTCTCAGAATTGCCTTTCGTTTTGGCATCTAAACCTGATGCAGACATTTTTTTTGAAACCTTGAATTCTATGTCTGTTCTGTTTTCTGATTTTTTTTTTTAATGGATGAGCAGTTTACTTAATGAGACTATTCCAAAGGTGGCAAGATCAGACTTTAAAAATTAGTATTGCAAAAATTAAGCTTGTGTTTGAAGTATGAAGATGCACCCCTGACGAGCGTCTTGCAAGTGAGGAAAAAATCCAAAAATTTGCCTTTGGACCAAAATTCCAATGTGAACAGCATTTAGAAAATACAACAATGTAGAGAAAATAAAGCATGCCAAACCCAGGGGAAAAAATTAAAATGCACATAGTTGCTGAGTTACTTGGTTTGCTTCACACAGTTCCTCATGTATATTGGGTGGGCAAGGAGAAATTAAACATTGGCTATTGTTTAAGTTTTGAATTCATAGCTTAATAGTCCTTCATAGTCCTTCCTTTGGAAGTAAAATAGGTATAACATGAATACTCTAGCTCAGTGGTACCCAAAATCCAAATAGAAAATGAACAAAAAAAGAAAATTAAGAAGTCTCAAGGAAGTCCCCATGTCAACCTACTTACCAATTCAGTTTCATAAAACCAGACTTGTATATTAGAGGGTATGTATTAATTACACTTTTAAGAGGTTTTGCATGAGAATATTCAGAATAACTGCAAAAAGCAAATCTTGTGCAGAAAAGTCACTCATCCTGCCAAATATGAGGGCACCGCTCCAGAGCATTTGCATTAGAGAGTTCCTCAAATAATTTTTTTTAACATCGGAAGACAGTCATTTCACTAACCTGTCCTCAGAATCAGCTGAGTCATTTTTAATTGGATTCCTTCAGATCAGCCATCCTGAAATAAGCCACTGAATGAAAAAATTTCCACTCACATGGTTGGAGCTTCTCAGCTGAAAGCAGAATGCCTGTAGAGAGGATCAGTGTACCCTAAGCGTAGCAGGAGCTTGTACTGCTATGTTATGAGGGAGGTGAGCATGTGGGACACACCACCATACAGGCATGATCTCCAAAAAGGCTTTCTTCCAGAAACTAAGAAACAGTACTTCCAATGGCAGCACCTTTGCTTTCCAAGGAGCTGAACACAGTGCTATAACTCTGAAACAAGACAGATGGAGGACTATGACTCAAAATGTCCATTTTAGCACCAAATTTAGAATTCACATTTTGTCTCAAACTGAGTTTTCATTATTTTCACTACACAAACTAATCAGTAATTGAATTGAGGAGACATTCATAGGCAATTATGAACTATCTTCTAACTTATCTGCTTGCAAAGAAGGAGAATAAACTTTCAGTGAAAGCAAGATTAAACTAGGTTTAATTTTATGCCATCTGAGCCCACAATAGTTTACTCTTCTGCTTGTCAGCTGAACTGCTGAGTTCTATTGCAGTATTAGTACTGCAACCTCTCAGGATATGTGGATGCATTGTGCTGGGTATTCAGCACTGCATTTGGTATAACACAATCTCTGGATAAAACCAGCACTAAAAGTAGGAATGGCAGCAGCATTTGTCAGAGCCAAGCTCAGTGTCTACAGCCTCCTCAACATGGTTAGCTGTTGAGCTCTTGGCTTGTTTGGCTGCTTTTTAAACATGTTCAGCCTATGAACTCCTCTGGATGTCAAACTGCAGCCAATGATCTGCTACTTGGAATTGGAAACATTTGGTGGGATTTTACAGGGACCTGATCTAAGTAAAGTACCATGGAAATCAGGCGCAAGCCACTGCCTTTGCCAAGAAAAGTGCTTTAAGGCTTATTGTAAGGCAGAAGTGGGAGATGTAATCCAGGGGCAATCTTTGTCCATTTCTCTGTTTGTCATTTCTGATCTGTATTAATATTCATCCTAACCCAACCCCAGTGGGAAATTACTATGCATTTGTTCTAAATCGGTCAAAACTCCTGAACCAGCCATATGGTGTGAATCCCTGTTTGTCTGGTAGTGCGGAGTCTATCTTTCACAGCCCTGATGCACATACAAAACTGTCTGCTTTCACTGCTTCATAGCAGTGTTGTAAATATAACTGAACTTGTGAAAGAAACAAGGTGTTAATTGATGGTGTACATATTTGTCCTCATAAACGTCTGTTCCTAAACTACTTTTCACTGTTTCTAAGGAAACCCTTATTCCTTAAAATGGCCAAGGTTCTTGCTCATAATGCAGTTTAAAATCTTAATTATCTAAAGCACTTTTTGCTGCAAGGGGAAAGGTGTAGATATGGCCCATCTGTATATTCAGCAGTTACTTTGAACTTGGAGGAAGGGAAGATTTTTGTCAGCACTGACTGTAGGAAACAATCAATTTGCACATTATGGGAAATGTGATACCGTATTTTCAACTCCAGCTCCTCACTTTCTCAATTAAGACTGTGCGAGACATGCCAGAAGAAAGGGACTGTGTGTCTGATCATGTGCAGGCAGTTGGAAACAGTTATCTGTGGTTGCTTCACTCATCGTACCTGTTCATTTTATCTGGCTGAGATGGGTGGGCATCCCATCAAGGAAAGGTCACTGCTGATAACCACAGTGCCTTCCTTTCCATCATGGTTCTCATTGCTTTTCTTCCCCACTGCATCCCACCAGCCACATTAGAGCACAGGTATCAAATCCCAGCAACCAAAGCTGGAGACCAGCTCTCTCTTGGTGCATCCCTGAGCAATGGATCCTCCTGGATTTTTAACCCAGCTGACAGCACACTAACCTGTTAAATTCCCTGGAATCATGTTCTTTTTCTACAAGAGAAACTGCTGTGTTTCTGCTGGTCAAAACAAGATTAAGGTTTCTAAATCAGAGCATATGTCTATTATGCTATGTTTGATTTACATTTAAAATGTATAGGGGTACCTCTGTAACTCATAGAATGTAACCACTGTAGCAAAAGCCGCATGAGAAAATCCCCAGATCTGAACAAACCTGGTAGGATACCTGAGCACCAGGTGTGAGTCATGCGCCTGCTGACTTACACTCTGCAGTGCCACTATCTGCTCCTCCCAAAACACTGCATATCCTCCAGCTGCTTGGACATGTACTGATCCCTTGCCTTAACAGAGGCAAAGGAAGGGATGCTCAGGAAAGCTCAAAAGGGACCATTCCTCTCCTATCGATCCTTCTCCCAAAGCTGTATGACATAACCTAAGAACCAGCTCTTTATTTGCTTTTAAGCAAGCAAAGCTTCAGAAAAAAAAATTGAAGATCTGTGATTTTGTATTTCCAAATCATTACTGGGAAAACAGACTTCTAGGTCTGCCAAATCCATGGCTCTGCTAGTACCCTAAAGCTTCCCAGGCCCGTGCAAGGATAAGCAGCGTTCTCTGGCCCTCAAAATCCTCACCTTTTCAGGACATAAAATGAGGGTCCTATGTTTCTGAGGCACAGAATCCAACTGGCATTGTTTTATTACCCCATGCACTCTAGTCCTTCCCAATTCATTTTTAGATGGGATTGTATTTTCCCCCAGAAAGAAAAAGGAATTGTCCAGACCATATTGTAACATCTGAGTCACTGCCAAAGAAGATTACTAAACCGTGTGGATAAAGCTGCCCAATTGCAGGTGGACAACTTGTTGTTATCAAATAACTCTCCATCAGTCCTGTCTTTCAGCCACTCAACAACTGCCTTGGTAGAAATTACTGAACACATTTTCACTGCCACAAAAATTGGCCAGAGCTATATTTCTGGATTCCAAGAAAGCTTCTGACAGCCAACCATGATACTTTATGTAATAAGTTGTCAGCACACTGTGTATCACCTAATGCTGTCACTTGGCTTAGGTCAAAGCTGTCAAATTGCCAACAAAATATTGTTACTAGAAGCACTAAATCTTCTTTTCAGCTTAGTCCTGTTGGGGTCCATCAGACATAGTCCTTGGCGTGTTATTGTTTATGCTGTGTTTAAATGACCTACCACATGAATATGCATGAAAAACAAAGCTTACATATATGTAGACAACATTGCCAGCAGATGCTGCAGTCACATTTCAGAAAGATCTGTTAACCACTGGGAAGGACCACTTATGGTCTGCTTATGGTTTTAAAAACACACATATAAAAAGTTCCTGATCACCATCATCATTAAAGCTTAGACTTAGAGCTTCTCCGTTATATGTGCAGTTTACATTTATGTTGTACATTAAATTGACATCTGAGTTATAGGTGACCCTTTCACTATAAAGAAAATTAATTTTGGAAAACTCGTGCAGCCCTGGGGTGAGAGGCCAAGAGACAAGAGAGACCCCTGAGAGGGGGATTTGGGAGCTGTCCTGGTTGGGATGCAGATGTGAACTGCCCCAACGCAGCTGATCTCTGAAAGCCTATTCTCCTTTCCTTTCTTCTGCATTGCGGTGTAACAGCTGCTCAGCTGATCCTAGAGGTGGAGAAAGGATGGAATTAGAAGAGCCTACAGTCAGGACAAGATCTCTGTTGGGAGTGTGAGACCATAAAAACAGTGTGTGTGATGCTCACACTGCAAGGATGACTTTGGAGAACAGAAAAAATTTTGTCTCCATTATATAAAAAGAAAACTTGAAGGAACCAAAGCAGTGCATTGTCTTCAGTTTTCTCAAATATCTTTAGTCAGCCTTTTAAAAACACAGCTTTCCTAAAGCACTGCACACAAACAAATAGTTTCAAAAGCATGGAGGTGTTTTAAGGATTCTGCACATGTCCACATGTCCATCATGGCCAATACACGCTGCAGAGTGCAATGTGCTGTCTTGTCTGTTTGGCAGCAAGTAGAGGGAGGTCAGCCCCGGTGTCACTGTGATTTCTTCTTGACCCCTGAAACATCTGTGAATCTTTACATTGATGAAACCCCTTTACCATTAGTGGGAGTAATTCTCCTTATATTGGAATGAGCAAGAAGTGAGTCAGGCCCTTGGAGAAAGTACAGGAGTAAGATATTCTTACATATCATAATGAGGTATCATACAGATAGAGAAGACTGAGGAGACCTCTGAGAGACATTACAGTATTTAGAGGGAGCTTGTGAAAAAGAGAGAGCAACTTTTTACATGGGCATATAGTGATAGGACAACAGGGAACAGTTAAACCAAAAGAGCAGAGATTTAGACTAAATGATGTAAAGAAATTCTTCCAGTGAGGCACTTGAAAAGGTTGTCCAGACGACAACCTTTCGTTGCCCCATCACTGGAAGAGTTCAAGGCCAGGCTGAATGTGCAACCTGGTCTAGTGGGTGGCAGGGGTTGGAAACTTTAAGGTCCCTTCAAACCCAAGCCATTCTGTGATTTGGTGAACCAGAGATTCAGACCAGGAATTTCAAAAGTAACCTGTGAGTTGAGGCTCCTCAGTTCCTAGAAGCCTGGTGTCAATCTTAGTTTTCATAATACTGAGAATTAACAGTGTCTAAAACTTAAGACATCAACATTCCTTGCAGAAAGGCTGCTCTAGTCTAAAAAAAACATCTTCGCAAATGGGATGAGAAGGCTCAGTGTATCATCTTACTCCAGCCCTTGCAGAAGTATCTCCACCTCAGATGTTTGCACTCCTTGTCACAGTATCTGTACTGCTAAATTAATTGGAGGACCTGTTCTCTGGTTCTCTGCCTCAGAGAGGCACAACCTTTCCAGTGGCATATCACTAGGATCTGGCTCTCCCATGGGCCCTGCAGGATGCTCCCACAGGCCTGGGATATAAATGTGACATTCTGGCTTTGTCTTTGCTGTATTTGGTGCTGAATCATGAGGGTTGCAGACCATGACGGTGATATTTTCCTAAGAGGAACCCCAGGCACTGTGCTGTAACTGCATGGCATTGAAGAGAGCATCCTGGATGCCAGCAGGACCGAAGCAGCAGAACCTGGTGTGCTCTCACTGACTGCACCTGGTGCAGCCTGGTGTTCCCTGAGGGAGGGAAGTGGTCACATCTCAAGCCCAACGTGTGAGCTCACAGCTAATCACTAAGCAGCCCGGATGGCCAGCAGTCAGGCCTGCTCCCTAGCCCTGTGTAATTTAGCAGCACAGACACAGCCTGTGACAACTTGATTTTTGCTTTGAGAGCAAGTGCCAGGCTCCTCCGTAGGGTGTAATGTGTGACTGTGGCTCCTGGATCACTCTGCCGGTGCAATCCAGGCGTGACACAGCCTGTAGTCCCCGCCACTGCTGCCCTTCGCTTTCTGGGAGCCCAGCCTGACACTTGTGGTAATTTGTGCCTAGTCCTGTGTTGCTCAAGAGATGAGCAAAAGGATGAAATCATTTTATTTGGCAGCTTAATGTAGGACTGGGAGGAAAAAAAACCCCAAACTTGAGTCCCTTTTTTCTCTTTAATATAAAGCAACTGTTAGGAACATTTACAGATCTATACATTAAGGTTCTTATTGCTTTGGTTAATGATTTGATTTAAATGGCAGCAAAGGTTCTACTAACTCTGCACTATTGATTATGTGGTCAATAACTGGATACAATTATTATGCCAAAATGCATTCTTATATTAATGCTGATTTGAAGACGTTTCAAAATATAAAGCAGCAGTGGATATGTTGTGACTCAGAGCAGAGAATCAAAGTCACAGCATGGGATGGCAATAAAGAAAAGAACACAGTAATGAGGAGAAAAGTGTAAGAGAGAAAAAAAGGCAGCACTTGACAGACTCTTTGCAAGTTAGAAAACAAGCAGTTCTGAGAGCCGCATCGTTAATGAAGCCTAGTTTACTATGAAACGGTGTCCTATATTCCTATTCCACTCCTCCTCCCCACCAAACATCCCAAATCCTCACCACGTTCCCTATGGCTTTGATGGCCTCCCACAGCACGCCATCCTCCCCATCCCCTTGTCCTCCCACAGCACTGTCACCTCTCTGCCGTCCCCCACATTGCCCAAGTGATAGCACGTGCCCTGGCCTGTCCCAAGGGATGAGGTGCCGGTTGTCTGGCCAGTGATCACCTCCTGCTTGGCCAGCTGGCAACCAAACCCTGCAGATAACTGCTGAGCTCAGGCTCCTGCCACTGAGCTCCTCCCGGAGGAAATCTCCTACACAGCATTGTCTTGGATCCTTCTTCCTTTTGCAGATGCTGCTTTTCACAGTTTCTGATAAAAATGCATATCTGAGAGTTATAGTCTGTACAACTTGTTTACATCAATCATCAGTGGATTAAAGAAGTGATGAGGAATGGGACGGGATAAAATGAGGGATCGAGTCTTAAGAAGTAAAAGTTTAAGTCTTTTTTCTCCTTGCAAAACAGGGAAACTTTGTCAGAATTCCTCTCCTGTATCTACTTTTCCAAATCAGAGCTACAACAAACAGCTCTGATCAAAAGTCTCAGTTACAGCCTCTTTCAAGGGCTCATTTTCCCTTTAAAGAGATAGACAGGTTAGCTACATTTTGGCATAACATAAAGTTCACGTAATCAGATCAACAACTAAAACAACCTCAGTTTTCCTCAGCCATTGGTATGCCATGGAAAACGTAATGCTGACCTCTAAAAACTGCAGCTGCATGTTCAGCTCAGCCTGAGCTTTGGCTCATAGCCATATTCCTCATTTTAACTGTGACTTGTGGAGTCATGAGGCTCCCACTCTTTCATCTCAGGGTGTCTGGGGATAACTGAGTCAGATATTGCATGAGAAGTAATCAAGGGGTTTCAGCGTTCACAGCGACCCAGGATTCTGCATAGGACTGCTTGATGGCATAATTAAAAGTCTAATTCAGAGACCATAAATAAAGTTTGTCTGCTGCTTTTAAGCTTTTTTTCTGCTTTTGGATCTTTATTTTTCCTTCATTAGTAATATTTTAAGAGAATGCCTATGGATATTTTTTTATTTCTTTAAAATGATTGGAATAGATCTAGCCTGCCACATACATAGATCTGTTAGCACCAGGAGGTACAACCTGGGATAGAACTTTCTGTCTCATCTATTGTAAAATTTCCTGGGTTATATGGATAGATTTCCTGAGTTGTATGGATAAAACTTGGACACCAGCAGTGACAAACATCTCTCTGGCAGCTTATCGGAAAGATTTCCATACAACTCCAATAGCCATCGAGAAAAACAAAGTGTGATTTATATACTCCTACACTAGGCATTCCCACAGAACCACTAGGCTGTGATCACAGCACATTATTAAATGCAGAGAACATGACAAAAACATGACATTTTATAAAAACTCTTACCATTTTTTCAAATCACAGCTAATTTCCACCAGCTGACAGGAAGCCCATTTTGCTCTTCTACACATCCTCTTTCTCCAAAATGTCCAGTTTATGTTTGCTTTGACAAGTTTGGTCTCATTTTAAAAAAGTGTTAGGTTTTTTAAGGTTTAAATATGCCTAAGCCAACCACCTTTCCAAATAAATGGATAAATAAATAATTACAGAACTGAGAAAATGCTGACAGTTGCAAAGAAAGACATAAAGAGTAACAAATCAGAAGAAGGTGAGAAGGTGAAATGATTATATGGTTCTAACTGCAGGCATTGAACAGAGTTGTGTTTATGAGCAAGTTCAACATACACACGTGTCACACATTTAGGGTAATGATGGCCATAGGGCAGAGCATGGAACTGCCAGGAGTGACAGTATGACTAAACCATGCCTGTGTGTTTGACCACCTCATTGACTCCCTGACCATCCATCCATCTCTGCTAAAGCTCTTGAGATGTTCTAAACCTCTAAAGAGATAAAAGCTTTTCTTCTAAACTAACTTCCTAGATCTCTATTTCCTGCTCAAGCATCAGGACAGATGCTTTATATCACTGGGAAGGAAACCTCTCCTTCCCGAAAATGTAGAGGTTACCAGAGTCACAGAGGAGATTGAGGTTCCCTTTGAGCCTGGGAAGAATGTGGGAGAATGGACTTTCAATGCAGTACAATTCCATGGGTTAAAATCTATTGTGTAGGCTATTTCAGGAAGCTTTTATGGCATCTTCTGGATTGTGGATCCATATTACTTCCTTCCTGGCAAAAACATAGTTCAAGGTTATGGATCCACATTGAAGTTTAATAATTACTTCGACATCAGAAATATTTGTTTCAGTTATATCTCCCAATGTCATAGAAGTTCAAATACTGCTGCAGCAATATTTTAAGGGAGAAAACGGAGTTAAAAATTTGAGGCCAACAGGTCAAATATTCTATCATTTAAAAAAAAAAAAAAAAGGAAGCTGAGCATCTATTTCTTAAAAGATATTCAGAAGACCGTCAGATCTTATGCAGAAATTTGCTTTTTAGAAGATGTGTGTTTTAAAAATGCAAAAGAAGAATCTTAATCAAAGTTCACTCCATTCCCATCCCCCCTCCCTCTTGAAAGAAAATAAAATATGAAAATTCAGATAGAAGAGTGTATCTGTGAGACACTGGAAGATGCTACCCAAGGGTGTTCACTGCAGAGAGGAGGATAGCTGTATTAAAATGAATAATTTTGTGGGGAAAGGATAGAGAGTTGTTGCTGTAAGAAAAAAAATCTTTTTGATTGACATGAGAAATTGCTGCCACATGAAACAGTTCACCTTCTTTGAAGGGCTCTTTTGTCAGTGAGGTCAGGTCAAAGAGGTTTGAAAGGTCCTCATCAAAGGAAGTTGCCCTTCTAGGCCCAGTGCATTCCCTTGCTGGAGTAGTCTTGGCTTCAGGAACTGTATGGAGATGTGGGAAGCCGGGGGATGGCAGCTGCATAGCTAAGCAACCAGGGCTAGCTGAGCCATGAATCAACACTGTCACCTGCTGTGGGCAAGATAATCTCCTC
Organism: Cyanoderma ruficeps; assembly: GCA_008694505.1. Classification (NCBI taxonomy): domain Eukaryota; kingdom Metazoa; phylum Chordata; class Aves; order Passeriformes; family Timaliidae; genus Cyanoderma; species Cyanoderma ruficeps. The sequence goes on from VZDJ01000141.1 coordinate 7,776,269, forward strand.
GCCATTGTGGCTGGTGGATAACTGCTGCACACGGGAGAGTGCTCCGTCGCCGAGGTCTGACCACAGCACTGTCCTGCTCGGATTGTCTTTGTAAATATAGAGCAGGAGGGGGTCCCTGTGCTCACCACCCTGTGCCCCAGAGCCAGAGTTTGGGTTTGCAGCTGAAATAGCAATGTGAGCCCCTTCCCACCTTTCCTGTCTCAGTGCTATTCCTTGGATACCCTCCCTTGTCCAGGAGCGGGAGAGTCCAGGTTTTTCCACTCGATGAAGGAGCACTGTGGGGAGGGTACAACTGCTTGGGGAGGGCACAACTGCTTGGGGAGGGCACAACTCCTCTTTGAAATAAGAAGGGGCAACAAACATTAAATTCTAGCCCTAACCCTCTAGTCCAACATACCTGTGTCACTTCTCTGCCCTGATGTCACTTAGCCACTGGTCTCTAGTTTTGTAGGTGTCCCCCACCACCCCACTCGATGACAGAGATGCTGAATATCCAAACCCGGGGCCAGGGTGTAGGATCTCAGACCCAGCCTAGCCAGTCACTGTGCTGCACTGGGCTCAGCCAAACCAAGCCAGTGCTGCAGCCTGAGGATCCCATTCCTCATTTTCACCCTGCTCCCCCAGCCTTCTCCTCCAGTGGGACCTGGAGTCTCCCTGCAGAAAGAGAGTATAGGAATTAGCATCTCATCGATATGAGAGATGCAGCTCCCACCTCTGCCAGCAATGTGCGGAGCCCAGCCCTGGTAAAGGTCAGTTCATTTTTGTTTTATTTTTTTTTTTCTTCAGAGTAATTTTTAGGAAGGCTCAAAAATTTGGGGGTCTCTGTTTGTTCTCTGAAAGGAAGTTGCCCTTCTGATATAATTGTGCAACTCCAGGCTCGGCTTCCTTGAGTAGGAATTTTAGATGCTCAGTGCCTTACAGCCTCACTCAGCTGATTGCAGGCAGTTTTCCCTGCTGCTCGCTCAGCTCACATCTCAAGCTATGTGAAAAATCACCTCTGTTGATTAGGACAGGGCTTTCCTTCCTGATTGCATTGCCCTGTTTACTGTCATTGAATTCTTGAATCAGGAGGATGTTTTGTTTGTTTCTCAAATTTTAATTGCTGTATGACTTTCCTCTTCTTCGCTAGCCTGCTCTTATGTTTTAGCAAACAGTTCCAGAGGTAATTGCCAAATTTATATATTCATGGAAATCCAGCAGATATATACGATAATAGCACAATTTGATATTTATGAAGTGCCATTTTTCTATAAAGGTAGAATTTCAGTTAATTATCACCGGCCTGTTTATTAACACTTGGAAATGGAAAAATAATGAATGGGCACATCGTTTATTCATTAAAATGCTGCTGATGAGTTGCCCCATTCATAAATTAGTCTTGCATTTCATTCCAGCATAGCACTGCCTGTGCTGGTGGGTTTTGAAGGTCAATTGTGCTTTAACCCATGGCTTCCTGCAAAGGGGGAATCTGTCACCTTGGACTGTGATCACAGTGACTCTTGTCAACCAAACAGAGTCATTCTGTGAGCAGTTTGGCTGGCAGGGTGTGGAGGCAAAGGGGGAGAGCTGCAGCAAGCAGCACTGCTTGGGACATAATTCTCTTTCACTTGGAAGCAATGCATCTGTCTCTATCAGACAGTGAGGATTGATACACTGGGCTGGGAAGGCACTCCTGTGGACATTCAGATATGTCTCCTGAAATCAGTGCCTTTCCCTCCAACAGACACAATCCAAGCTGTTCTTGGGGGAAGTGCCCCTTTTCTGTTGTCCCTCTGATGAGGAATCCCACCCTTCTGACTGGCGGAGCTAGGTGGGCAGTGAATTTTAATATAGGTGCAGGTGAAATTCAGAGCAAGTGCCTGAATATTTTGGGCCAATTATTACCCTTTTTATTTGGGAGACCCCTCTTCCATCCCTGGGAGGAGTGTGTGAGGGCATGCAGAGCCCTGTGGGAGAAGAGGGACAGCAGGAGCAGAGTTGAGACAGAGAGGCTGGGCAGAGGACACCTCTTCACTGCTGTTTGCTATTCCTGGCAGCATTGGGAAGATGCTACACTAGAATGAGATCTAGTAGAGAGACTTTTTCCTGAATTTCCTACAGTCATTAAAATTATCAAAAACTTCTTTCCACTATAATGTTAACCCTGGGATCAATATAAATTGTGTATTTCATTCTGCCCATCCTCAGGCTGGATGTTGCGTGGTGCAGTTGAGGAACCACAGATAACTGCTGCCCTGGGGGCAGCTGGACACTTTCTGCAAAGTTTGCTGGATGCCTTTGTTCAGGAGTGTCAGCTGTTATGAGTGCAACCACTCTGCCAGATGTGTTAAACATGACAAAGATGAGAAAGTAGGTGCCGAAATATTCTGTGATGGTTAAATGGAGAAAATGTCTTTGAAGCCATCTTGAGCTGATGCCCATTTCCAATAGGTTTGGAGTAATCGGCAACACAGCTGGAGCTTGAGAGAGACCTGAGGTGTGAAATGACACAATGAATAGCTAATAGTGGCTGCTTCCTGGACAAAATGCCTGCCAATATCAAAAGCAAAGCAAGCACTTCTGGCTGCGGGCTCTGCTACTGGCAGTAAGCAGCTCTCTCTTCAGAGAAAAAAAACCTGCATTGCTAAGAGAAGGAAAGCAGATGCAGTTTAGCACAGTAGCTCCAGGTCTGGAGATGAGCCTCCCTCCCACATGTCTGGGTCAAGCTCTGCTAGCAGGCCCAAAAATGTCCAGTTCCTCTGAGTGTGGTCAGCAGTGATGATAGCTGGGTGCTCCTGTGCCACTAAGGCATTTTTACAGGATTCTGTTCCTTTCTGATAGCACGATCACTGCTTGGTCAGTTCAGCAGGAGTAAAAGACTTGTTTTAGGAATGACAGCAAGGCAAAAGAATGATCCCAAAGGGCCACAGAAGAACAGATGTGTTACCTAAACGTGAAGCCACCTATAAGCAAGGTGGGTTTTCTGAAAAACAGATCTACAGTGACCTTGAATGGGACCAACACCTCCCACGTGTTCATGCTGCACAGAGCTGTTCAGAGAAAAGTCCAGGCTGCTAACACTGGTTGTTAAGACTATATATTGGCTTATTTTTCCAGTGGCATGTTTGAAAACAGGAATGCAAGAATCAAGTTGAGGGTGAGTTTTTTTTAGCTGTCTTTAAAAATGCATAAAGTTTTGCTTCAAGTGTCACTGTTGGAGTTTTACTATTATGCTAACAATCCAGGCTACCTGCTGGATGCAACGGGCTACAGGCTTCATATGGAGATTTTGCCTACTGTGAGCATTTTTTCGTTTCTTTTAAAATAAAATACCATTCTCAAGTGCCCACCTTTCAGAGTTTCTTTCATATTTTTTTTAAATAAAAGAAAGTTTAGAGAAATTATCTCTGCATTCATGCATATTGCTTATGAAGTCAAAGAAAAGTATTTCTCCATTGTTTTTTCCCTCATCAGCTATAACTAAAATGCAAAAACCGGCCAATATTTTACCCAGTTCAAGGTACACTGCATTGTTTTAAGCATGGTGTTTCTTCATGAAATAGCCAACTTAATTTTAAAATACATGTCAAATAAAATGACTAGCAAGGACAAACAAAAGTTAGCATTTGACTTTTTCTTTTGAAGTACAACTAATTTTCTTGCAAAAGTACAGCATCAGTTCCTGCAAAGCAGTTCTTTTGTTATTGATTGGAGTGATATAATATATAAAGCTGCTGCCTGTACCACTCTAGAATAATTAAAAGTACTTAATCATGCAGCTTGGAAATTTATTTTAAAAGCAGAAAATATGTTCCTTATTGTGATTCACAGGAATTTACTGGTCTAATTTCTTTAGAGACCAGCAGGAATATATATTGACTCTGGTTTATTTATAAACCAGCTATTTAAATTACCAAGTTATTTATATTGTTATTGTCTCCATCATTTAGTCACCATTTGCAAAGATTTCACATTGCTCTTAATTTGGCACTCCCTAGTGCTGGTAGTACTTATGGGAGAGGGTTATTTAAGAGGTAGTCAAGCAAACCATCTTGGTATGGGTGATCTCCTTCTTGCCCCAGACAGGTTTGTTGTCTTGGTGACCTCCTTTGAAAGGAGACAACATGCAGAACTGCACGCTGGAGGGTGTTGCAGCTACTTGTCATCACAGTACCAGAAGGAAATAAGACAAATTGCAAGGATGCGTAGATCCAGGAGGTTCAGTTGCTTTCAAGGTCTGGATTAAAAAACCTCTGGCCAGATGTTTATAACATTACCCAGCTGTAAATTGTTCTGTTGAGGAGGACAGGGAGCACCAGGAGAGGAGCATGGTGACTGAAGTCCCCTGAGATCCTGATTTGATTCTGGGATTATGTGAAGGAAAGAATAGACTTAGTCCACCAAAAATATATGTAAAACATCAAGACCACAAGGCTCTGAAGTTGCTGCAAGACTACCTGAGGAAAACAGTTATTAAAGGAATATTTCATTCCTGATGGTGAGGACATTACCTGCTCTTTATTTTCATTTCTAGCAGCAGTTTTTGTCCAAGCCTAAAGCAGACAAAACACTACATATTTTCACAACACTCGGTCTCCCTTTCCTCTTTTCTCCCTTAAAATCTGTGTGCAGAGGACTGAGAATAACAGCTATTATTTAATGTGTGTCTTTTGTCCCGTGGCTGGGTCTCGCACTGAAGGACCTCCCTGAATGTCTCCAGTCGAGAGACAACTGTTGAGCAGACCGTGTTGAAGAGCAACCCCAGTGGCCTCTGTGGGGAGGAGGGCAGCAGGTGCCTCCCAATTCCAGAGGCTGTAGGGGGAGAAGGTGAAATGCCCTGGTGAGCCAGCCAGCCCCTGCATGACAGCAGAGCTGCCAGGCACTGGCGGGGCCAGGAGGTGCCATCTGACATCACACCAAAAGCCTTTCAGAGCAGATGAAAGGGACTGCAACTCAAGTGTTTGCACTGGGCTCTGTTTTCAGTCAGCTGTAGGATGATTGTCTCCAGGGTGAGCTTGGAGAGGCAATTCATGTTTTAACTTGGGTTGACCTCAGCACTGCAGGGACTGGGAGCTGTGTACAATTATACAACTCACTTTTCATTTTCAACAGAAAAAAAAAAAGAATGGATTCAAAACACCCAAGCAGGAAAAAAAAGTTTTCAAGCACTTTATTTCCTTCTAGATGCTTCAAGAAAGAGTCTCAGACTGAGGGAAAAGCACCATGAACACCACACCATCCACATGCAAGGGCAGCATCAGGACCAAGTTGTCCAAATGTCACCTTAAAAATGTGGCTTGGTGCAATGCCCAACCAAAGTGCTCACCAAGGTACCTGCCATCCCATGTTTTGTTGTGGCTGCTGCTGTGATGAAAAAGCCAACAACAACAAATAAACTCTCTGAGATAATGGGTCTCCTCCACAATGAGATGATTGCTTCTTTCTTAAAGAGGGGCTTGCTGAAGTGCACGCTACTTTGTTGCCTTGTGTTTGTAAACAGGCCATTCCACCTAAGGGATGAATCCCTTCCGTTACACAATGCAGGCAGATTCAGAATACATTTTGGAATAAGGAGAATTTAATTTTTTCTTTTTTTGTGGTCTTTGGATCATAGCATTGGAGTTTTTATATCCAGGACAGATTTAGGGGAGCTGAAAGAGGCTCAGAGGTATGGGTCTGTTCTCAAGCCAAGAGATGCTGATCCAGAAATTTTACAACACTGTACTTTCTCTCAAGATATCCAAAATGCCATGAATTATGTATCCAACCTTGAAATGTTGTTAAAAATATAATAGAAAGTCACACATTTAAGTTTTTTCAATACACTTCATAGTTTTGAGCCAGATTTCTTCCCCTCCGTGATATTTGTCCACACTGAGAACTGAGTCCAAAATATGCTTAAGGTCAATTGAAAGTTGTTTGGAATTTTTCTGATTCAAAGCATTTACGTACTGTGCAAGCTGCCAAAAATCCAAACAGTTTAAAAACACTGGGCACCTCATTTTCAGTTTCTCTCAGCAGTCATCCCATTTATTTCTTTGAAGCTTTAATATTCTTGCAGATTTTATTTAATTTTCACATCATGCATTTCAAGTTCATTTCTGTGGAGTGCCTTTAATAGATATTGTTTTAATTCCCAGCATAGAGGTCTTCATCATTATTTATTGTTAATGTTTCCTCTTGGACTAAACCCAAGAAGCTGAAGAACTTGGCTCCAGAATATGGCAGACACATAGAGGGAATGCTCTGACAAGTGAATTTGGGATTTAATTGGCTTGTACCACTAGATGCTGGATTTGAAATGTATTGACAGAAAAGGACTGAAAGAGAAGCCTTGAACAGTACAAGCATTATTATCCTGATAAAATGGAGACCAAAACAAGTAGTGACATTCCTTTTTCTGGTTGTTATTGGCCGTCCAGGCCCACCCAAACCAGCAAAGAAAGGAGCTGTTATTCAGTAAATCTTCAGCTGGTGTAAAGCAATTTCCTTTTCAAGTCAGGGCAGGTATGTCCTTTTATACCACCCATGAGTGTTCGCTGCCACCTTTGCAAGGGAAAAACAGATAGTAAGACGAATATTAGAACTGCATCTGGCAACAAAAGAGAGTCTCCAGACCAGAATCTGACTGATCTGAAAAAGAAGTACATAATAGCTTCATTTCGACCCACATGGACAGTAGATACAGTCATTCACTTACAGATAGGACAGAGGATAATATCTCCCCATTCTCTGAACTCGATAAACTGAACTCTGTGGAGAGATAAAAAATGTTAACCCCTCCCTCCCCCCCCCCCCCCAAACCTCAAATGAAAAAAAAAGATCATCGACATATTAGGGGAAATTCCAGAAGAATCTCTGCTCAGAGCACCAGTTGCATTGCAAGGATTCTGCTATTCATCCATCTTCCCTCTTAAAACCTTTCATTAACAATAATAAAGATAATTCAAATATGGGTACATCCTATTTTACACTGAGAAGGGCTAACTATAGTCAAGGGCAAGTAATGAAAAAAAATCTATTCTGAATTTTGAATTCGTGAGAAAAGGAGACCTTGTATCACACTAAAAAGAAACCTTCATTCACATAGGTATTGAAATTCTGACCTTTCCTGCTCTGAACCACATTACTCAGATGGGAGGATGGAGGGAGCGAGAGAGGGGCAGAAAATGAGAGGTACAGATTGCCTTATGTCATCAATTTGTGCGTTGTAAATGAAATTAGAATACATACTTTTATGACACTAAGTGCTAATTCTTCAGATCTTAATTGATGCAGGAGGTGGATTTACTTGATTAAAGACAGAAAAACCCAAATCAGCAGAGATTTCTGCTTAAAAGGAGCATGCACGTTATGGTCTGTGAAGGACCCTGAGAACTGGAAAATTAAATACACTACTATATTTCTTAGATAAGTTTATTCCTACATGGAATGTATTTAATTATTACCAAATCCATTGTCTCTGAAACGAAGGGTTTCAAAACCCTTTCACAGTGAAACAATACCTACGTTAAGGAGTCCTAGTGCAATGTGTGTTCTGGCGCAGCAAAAGGAAGTGCTACAAACATCTCTCAGATTTAGCAAATTACTTGCTTGTTCTCCCCCTTCCAAGTCAAATTATGTGCAGCATTTCTGAGAAAGATATTTCTTGTCCTTTGGATTACTATGGGTGTACACAGCAGATTGCCTTTGCCAAATATCAGGCAAAAAAGCAGCTTTTACTTCTACAGGGAGTATTTGTCAGTCTGCTGTGCAAGAGCATTCTGATTCACTTACATATGTTACTACAAACATCCAGATCACCTGCTACTGCTGTTTATTATTGCAGGGGGTTTTTAGCCTTTCTTCTGACTCTCTATGTAGGTCATACAGTATGTATGCAATTCAGTTGTGATTGCACAACAGAAAGAGCTAAAACTTTGCAGATTTGGAGACATTTTGTTTGGTGGCTAATGTGGCAAGAGAGGAGGGTACTGGCTTGTAGTGCTTCTTTGTCCTGCAGGCATCAGCCAGTGCAGCAGATGCACCAGTCCTTAAGCAGAGCCCTTGATAAATCCTAGTGCTTGTCTACATGTCAGTGGGGACATAACAGTGTCCTGTCATACTTAGAGTTTAGAGAAGAACATAATAAATTTTTTCATCAGTTTGAAATTGCATATCCATAATTCTGTATGTGAGTGCAATAAATTCAGATCTGTTCCTGCAAATCCCTTCCCGCAGGCTTTAAAATAAGTGCAATTTTTGCACAAACCTGGGTCCATAAAATCACACTCATTAATCACTGTTTCACTAATTTCCTGCATATTGTATCACAAATAAGATCCTGGCACTCCCACAGGACAAAGTGAAGGTGCAAATGCACAGGGATGGTGCAAGTCTCCCTGTGCTTCCCACACCAGCAAACCTCACTTTCACAGCCTTGAGAAGGGGCTGTGCGTGGCAGTCACAGCTCTGTTGAGCCAACAAGCAGCAGTGCTGGTCCAGCCTTTGTAATGAAGACATTTTGTCCTGAAACAGGAGGAAATTTATTTCAAGCAGAATTCTAAATAGTCTTTAACTTATAAAGTCATGTCATGCCAGGGACAGATTTGAACCAGTAACCTACACAGAAAAAGGCTTTATATCATGTGTTTTTTCCCTTAGCAAATAAGTCACCTACAACCCAAACATTGGTCCTTGGATTTAAAAATACTTTGCTGCATATTTATAATCTGCTTTTTGTATATTTATGCCTCTAATATTTGTAAATTCTTATTATGCATCCCTCTCCTACTCTTAATCATCACCTAGCAAAGATAACTAGCTATCTTTCCCCTTGTAAATGAATTCACTCCATGCCCCTAATTATTTTTGTAGGTCTCGTTTCTCCTGTAAGACAGAATCTTATGATTAAGGAAGTGCCTCAAATGAATTCGTTTTTCCTGAATTATATCTGCAACAAAATCCGTCTGAAAGGGTCTGAGACTACTTCAGATGCTGGTCTACTATGTATTCAATTTCAGCTTCTAGAGACATTTTAATTCTTATTTTCATAGCTAAGTTGCCTTTTGCCATTCCTGATAGTTCTGTTTCATTGCCATTACTTCCTATTTTATCTGCTTTTCAGAATATATGTATTATGGATAATTTTTCATTAGCAGATTTTTGGGGTTTTTTTTCTTTTTAATCCAAGTTATATGTCACAATTAGAGAAATACGTGTTTGGGCTGCTTACAAGTTTTTAGGTTGGGAGAGCTTCGAGCAGCCTGGTCTGGTAAAAAGTCCCCCTGCCCATGGCAGGGAGTTGGAACAAAATGATCTTTAGGGTTCCTTCCAAACCAGACTTTTATATGATTCTGTGACTTTTTTGTGTATTTGTGTCAGACAGAGAAAACCTCCTAGAAGAAAGGATTTGTTCACCTTCTCAGCTGTCTTTTGCATCTTGATGGTTTAAAACTTACACAGGTGACAAGAATCACTCATGTACCTGACTCAACTTTGGCCCCTCTTATGGCTGAAATTTTGCAAAGGGTTTGCTGTCCCAGGCAGGCTAAATACTGTTTTCCCTAAAATAAAGGCTTCGTTTTCCCACTCACAGCTATTCATCCCAGTCTTCTTCCACAAAGCAACATGACATGTTTTCCAATTCATTTATAGATCCAGTAGCTCCAGTCCCATTTCCATCTGTTGCACTCCATTTGTTGCTTAAATGAAAGGCCTGACAGAGACCGCAGGCCTGAGGAACAACTGGCATTTGAAACCAAATGTTTAGTTAAATATTGAAGGAAAAGTGATGAAGGAAACACAGACAGGGGTAGGAAAGAACAAACGATAAAAGATTTCGAGTGAGAAACACAGAGATGGCACCTGATTTCATGATTTCAATTTGTTTTGAAGCCCTTCAATTGTCATTTACACAGATAATTACTGGCAACTGCAAGAGAAATATTTACAGGAATTTTGATGCTCATCTGTTACAGTAATATGAAAGAGCATTGATCCAAACCTGCTATCCTGCTTCAACAGATTCGATCCAAACCTTTTATAAGACATCAGCCAAGAAATTTAAATGGCGATAGGGTCAATTATATTCATCAGTTCTTGCTTTGGCTTCTCAGAGGGACTTGGGGTTTATGAGATACTGGGAACCCATATGAAAGGCAACAGCAGTCCTATGGCACCTTCTCCTTTATGTGTTTGTTCAGAGTCATCTTTATTTCACTGTGCATTGTACTCTCCCATTCTTGTAAAACCATAAGAAAAGGTTATGACTTCATCAAAACATTTACCTCATCAAACAGCCATATTGTTGATTCCCTCCTTGGGAGAGCATTTTCTGGAAAAGACAAACAGAATCCCATTCAACATTTTTAGATAAGTAAAAAATAAAAACATATTAAGCCTTTTGAAGGCTTATGGTAACTCTGCTTGTTCTTTGGTGCCACAGTAAAAGTAAAAATACTGATATCTGAACTACTAATGTGCTTATCAAGCAGCCTGTTTTTTCATACCCTTAAAAATATACTATTCAATGAATTTAAGCCATTTGAATATATGCCAGATTGATTCTTCCAAAAGCAATGAGTTACCCTTGTGTACATATGATTGAAACTAGTTAAAAAGTTCTCTGAAAGAAAACCTTTTTATTTAAATTTCATCATAGCTACAGACCAGAAAGAAAAACAAACCATTAACAGCTGTGCAATCTTCAAATAAAATACATTTATTTAAAAAAATTTGTTACAAATTAACTTTTTCCTTTTTTTTTTTCACTCAGCCTGTGAACAGGGTGCATGCTCAGCTACAGGATGTGTACAGTGTAAACAGGTAAAAGAACAATCAACAAGAAGTCCTTAGCAAGGAATATTACATACAGAAGAGGTTTCAATTAGTCAGTTTTAATGGGATGGAGAAGAGAATCAAAAATTGGTAATGAGGGAGGTATTAAACTATATTAGAGACAATCCCTTGATCCCCAGTGTGAGAAAACACAAGAAGAGAGAGAATAGCCTGAGCAGTAACAGAAAGAAACTATGAGGTAAACAAGACAAGTATGATTACTGAATTTACTCAAAATACTTGCAAACACACAATTGAGACCAATCCTGTATATTCTATGGTTAGGCAAGCAGAGATGCACATTTCATCTTGGATACCTACCTGCCACACACCAGAACTAAAACAACCATTTTTCAGAGAGCCTGATAATCCCCACACTCAATTTATGTGGATTAGATGAAATTTCCTCTTTCTTTTCAGCAATTTTGGCAGACCGCTGTACATTACCAAGGGCTGCCATTATCTTCCTCTGAACACCAGCAAAATGGTTTGTAATTTTATCTCACTATTACCAAAGAAACCTGTAATCTCTAGCTACATTATTCTAAATAATGCAGCCCAGCAATCACATCAACAAGCAGAATTCTTACAAATTAGGAAGATTTTATCTGAAAGAAAACAACATTATTTATTTTCTATCACTTGCCTTCAAAATAAAATCACTCAGGCATCTTAAGAATGTAAACAACAAGTGTAAATTCTACTTTTTTTCCCTACAGAGGAAACACATTGGATAGATACAAAAAGCCCTGTACTAAAAGTAATGCATTTTGGTAGAACTGGTGTAACTGGCAGTGTGTTCAGCACAGTCAATATGTTGTAATCTGTCATTACACACTGGACTGCTATCAAAATGCCCTCTGATAACTTGGCATCTAGACAGATATTTACTAGATTTAATCTCCTTCTATAGTAGAGATTTGGAATGCAATGAATTTGGTTGACATTTCTAAACAAGACTATTGACTGGTATCAGTTTCAGCAGAAAACCCTGCAACCTAGGTATTTTTCATTTTTTTCTGTAAGCGTAAACATTTTACCAAAAAGGATTTCCAGTTTCCATTATAAAACAGAATGGTAATTTGAATTAACCCATTCTGGTCACCTCCTGAGAGATTTTTCCAGGGTCCTAAATGGGCAAAGGCTCACAATGCCGAGCAGAGTAGGAATTTATGGGAAGATCAGTGTTTTGCATAGCAGTCCATCAATATTAGCTACTCAGATCAACACTTTTTAAAAAACAGTAAGTGAAGAAGTTATTAGAAATGGGCTTTTTCAGATGTGAACATTTTAGCATCAGGAGCAAAAAAAAAAAAAAAAAAANTGTCATTATAAATTGTGCTTATTATTTCTGCTCACCACCTTAATGATGGAGCCACTTCAGCATTTCAATACAGTCAGCAAGAACACTCATTCAGGAAACTGGAGGGAGGTTTTTTATGGGCATTCATATTCCTCTTGCTAGAATTATACCTGTACAAATATATATTTCACTGACCTTTCCTTACTTAGCATTACTGTGATATTTCCATTTCCACAGGTGACCTGCAGGGGCTGTCGATAATTTTTCCTTTCCTCACCATACAGTTTGGCTTCTGGCAGGCTTTTTCTACTTTACTCTGAATCAGCTTAGGCTGGCTTTAGCTGGACAAAACACTGCTGGATGCATCCATTGCCTGAGTGCTTTGGTGCTTCACATCAAATTGGCAGGGACTTGAGAAAAGCAGGGAGACAACTTGTCCAACTTGTAAGAGTGACCCACATCTTAGCGTTGCTGAGATGCTTCTATGTAATTCTCTCACTGTTGTGGGACTTCAGATAAAGGTTCTGCCTTTCAGTGTCACAGGCCCTTTGCAGCTGTCTTGAATGTTGTATTAAATTGCTTGAAAGGGCTTCATGACTGGCAGCTCTTGGGGCACGTGAATTAGGTGCTCTGCTCACCCGTCCTCCTGGACACAAATGTGTCACCTTGCTGCTTATCACTGGGCACAAGACTTGTTAACCTGTGCAGCCTTTCTTTGCAAGCAGCAAGTGGGAGCACAAGACAATTGTTTGCCAGTTCAAGATAATTACACTGAAAGTATCTCAAGTCTAGGTGTTTGCAAACTCTCAAGCATTTTCTTCATAAGCTGCTTTGGGCTGGAAAATCCTATAAAATTACGAGGTCTTGTTAGTAAACTTTCCTTACCATTCTTCTCTGGGTAGGAGCATAGATAACATGGTTTGGCTAATGATTTCCAGGGAAAGCAGCTGTACTAATAACGAGATGTATACACGCAGGCTGGGATCCTTCTCGGTCACTGTGACTGCTCCCCCCTACCCAAGGCGTTTTGTAAAATATGGTAATTAACGCAGCACCTCCAGACAGTCTAAATTTATTGCGATTTATATGTTCAGGAGTGTTGGTAAAAGGCCAGTGCTGGCATTTCTTTAACTAATAATTATTGTGTTTTATTGTTGCTGTTTTCTAACACATTAATGAGCAAGGACCCAGCTTTATTAGAATTCACTTGGCCCCACTGTTCCATGCATATTTATTATGCGAGAGAATAGGATTCTCTTCCTCTAGCCTTCACTAATTTAAAAGAAGATATCCTCAATGAAATGTATTCAAATATTTTGACATTTTGCTTCACCTCACTTACAGAGCAGAAATTGTTTCTGACAGTTATTATACAGTACGGGAATCCTGCTGTTTCACTCTGCTGAAGCGCAGGTTGAAAAGACACAGCAATTGCATTTTGTTCAAAGAGTGATTCTCTGGCCTAGAAATAGCAACACTGTCAGCTGTGATTCACTGAAAGTTTAGATAATATCCACTCTGTAGCTCTCCACCAAGAGCATGGAATATTTTTTTCCTCTTCTTCTACTTCTTAAAACAGAAGGAAAATGAATCGAAGTGTTGGGTTGAAAGGGAAATTTAGCGCCTCCAACTTTGGGATCTGAAGTGGAGGGATTTTGGAATGTAAGTAGAAACTGAGAGAAATAAGAGTGGGAATTTTTTTCTTCTTTTCAGATACTTTCAGTTCTGTGTTGTAAACAGACTTTTCACAAGACAAATTGGAAGAGGCAACAAATATAAATACCTGAGTATTTTCAAAAATTTAAAATAACCAAAATAATTATACGCAGCACCTGCCTAGATATTCTTTTGTATCATGCTTCCAGTCATATTACATGTGTGGTAACATCTTTTTTAAGCACAGTAACATCATATGTAAAGCACAATGGCAGATTTCTTAGCTAATGCTCCTAAAATTGCCTTGTAACATGAAAACCTCAGCCTTTTTTCTTGCCATTTTAGAATGCATTTTGGTGCTCTCTTGAATACATATAGGTTGAAAAAAAATTTTACCTTTAGATCTATACAATCAACTCTGAACAAAGTTAAAAAGAGTTGTAGTAGTATATGTAACACTTTAATTGAGCCCAGAGTTTCACAAGGGTTGTTTATTCAATGGCAAGTAGAAGAAACCTTGGAGAATCTAAAGCAGGAGGAGAAGGAAGATGGAAAAATACAAGAAAAAACTGTGAAAGGCACTCCCGCCTGCTTTGCTGCTCCCCTTATTGTTCATGTTATGCAGATCCTGTATCAGAACTGAGGGTTCTCTTTTCAGAAAAAGAAAGAGGAAGCCAAATGTTCAGTGAAAAGAAATCACAATAATGGTATTTAATACAGTTCTTTAAGATTTCAGAAACTGAGTTTCTGTCAAAACCACAGAATATTGCAGAAGGGGGTAGGAGACAGTGATAAAGGGCCTGTTCTTGTAAAAGAGGATTGTTCAGCTGTAATCTCTGTTCATGCTCCTGTCGTATCATGGGAGAATCTGACTATTACATTGATGAGAAAATAATGAATGTAATATCTGAGAAAGTCACGGGACTTGAGTTGCTTCCTAACTTTTCCGTGCAAAAGAAAAAAAGCCTCCCATACAGAGACAGACATTATTAACTGGAGTGAAATAATGAGAGCGGCTGCAGGATGTGGCCCTCCTTGTCCTGGAGGTGCAAGCCTGGGCTGTCAGATGCGATGAGCAGCAAGGCGTGCGAGCTCGGATCACACCCTTGTCTATTAAGGGAAGCGGATAGAAGCTGTAAATCAGATTTCAGTTTCTGCCACTTTGTCAGGGGGCTGGAGGAAATAGGACACATGTGAAGGGTTCCCCAGAAGGCTTGGAAGGGAGCGCCACGCTGCCACTCTCTTCTGCCAGTCGCTCAGGCATGAGGCTCACTCACCCTTACAGAGCTGCACAGACACGTGGTGGTCACAGCCAGAGCCCTGCCAGGGCAATCACCCACTAAGGAGCCACCCTGGTGTAAGCATGGGCATCACGGACTGTCCAGAGTGTCTGTTCTGTCCTCATCAGAGCCACATCCAGCCCTCCTCCAGGCACAGAATCTTTCTCAGCCTCCCCACCACATTTGAAAGTTCTTCCTCACAAAACATGAGCCTGTCCATATTCTTAACCAGGTCCAGCTCCTGGCCCCCACCATCCCTCAAGAAGTGATCAAGAATGAACACCTTGTCGCACAGAAATAGTCATCAGACACACAGACATAACAGGGTGTCAAAGCCTGGGACAAATTGCTTGATCTTAATTGCACAGCCTGCTCCTGGGACCTCTGATTCCACATCATATTCCCAGGGAACACACTTTGTAGATGACAAAATCTCTCAGGGAACAGTTGCCGGCAGAACAGGGTGTCTTCTGGAATCATGATTTCATAATTTCATGGTAAAAAAAAAGCTTGCATTGCCTCTGATCACCCTATTTATGTGAAATGTCAGCTGATATTTGTGTAACTATATGTGCCAGCTTGTGCAGTGGGTGACACTGTTGGAAGGGATGATTTAAGGGGCATTGGCCATGAGGGCTTAGAGAAAGATACAGTACATCTGTACAGTGCTTAGCATCATGCAGATATGTAATTAATCAACCATATGTACTGCCTGGACTCAGCCCTCTTAGTGGGACATGCCACTATCATGCTTTTCACAGTGGCTGGATAGGTCCCTATCTACTTCTTTGTGCTCTCTCAGCTGTTCTCCTACCCTCCCACTAAGCCTGGGACTGACAGAAACAGCAAGGTAAACTGCTTGCAGACAGGGTTTAATGAGCGCTGTTCACACACTGTAGTTCTCCATAGGTCAAGAAAATAAGCAGTGGCAGAATTAAGAATCATTCAATACCAGCACAATACCAGTATTATAGCAAAAACTGATTATGCAAAACCAGAATTCAATTCTAATAAATGTAAACTCATAGACTTCATAATGAAAGCATATGGAAGCATAAAAAAACCAAACCAAAACAGGATTATATTAATAAATACACTTTTTGAAGCCCAAACAAAGCATACACACAGAGAGTCCCAGCAGCTGGTGCTCCATGTCATTACCTGCCACAGCTGCAGCAGCAGTGTGTGGTGATCTCCAGAGCTGCTCTTCTTACCTGAGAGAGACACTGTTACCAAGAGAAAGCGTGTGCAATGACTGAGCTCAGGTCCTAGGGCCTCAAGCTGCCCCTGCCCCATGGGACAAGAGGTGCCACAAGATTTCTGGGTGTCTCAACACAGAAAGTCTGGTCGCTTGACTCAGACTTGTGATAGGATGTAAAAGAGCTTAGGAGAGTGGAAATGGAGCAATGCAGACTGCGATCACAAGTCATAATATTTGTACCTTCTGTTCTGCTGATTTAAAAATTATGTTCACTTCTAGCATCCACTGCAATAAGATTTCTAGCCAGTTTCTTTTGACCATATGTTTCCACAGCTGACCTTTAGAGATAGGAACATCAGTGGGCTATGCAATTCCTCCTCAAATCTCGAGCAAATTCTGCTACTCATATTTCAGCACTGATTTCTCCATAAATGACGGTGCTAATCATTCCAGGTTTGTGATTGTCCAGGTGCAACCTTTTCCATTCATATTAATTGGCACTGGGTGCATTTAAACACATAACAAGAGGTCTCAGAGATTTCTCCTATTTTGTAAACCATTGGATAATAAAAACAACTGAATATATCAGAGAATTCTACCACCTAATTACAAAATCTGCAGTTTTTCTCATTTAAGCAGAGTAAAATCGAATAGTTCAGTTTTACTCCTACTTAGTAAGTTAGAACTTTGGCCTTTTCTTATTTTAATTGTTCAGGGGGCAATTAAATTCCTCCCAATACCTTTACCAGCAGTTTCCCTAAGAGATCTATCTGAGTATTTCTGTGATCCCAACCATCACAGTCTTTCCGCTAATCCCAAGGACTATATTCATAGATTTCTGTTTGCAAAATCCCTGTGGGATGTGGTAGTGTCGTTATCTCCACTGTACAAATAAGAAACAGACACACAGAGATATGAAGGGTTCCCAGCTGGGAGAGAAGGGGCAGATTCCCTTGGGATTAATGCAGTAGTAGGCTTTAGTACCCCAGTGGTCCCTTTCACCACAAAAGTCTGCAATGCAGATGCTCTGCCAATGTGCAGAGGAAGGCTAGAAAAATCCAACAGCAGAGAATCAGGGGCTTCTCTCAGGGTACCTGGAGGCTGAGAAAAATGTTCTTGGCCCAATGGGCCAGGCTCCCTCAGTACAGAAAAAAAATGATCAGCAACAGCAAAAGGTGTGCTATTATTCTTTGCCTGGAAAACCAGGTGGGGTGGATCTTTTTTTCTGTGAGATAGAGATTTCTTGCATAGAGCTTAAGCTGTCGCTTAGATGAGCCATGGCAAAGTGAGGCCAATTTCAACTGGGGTTAATGTGCCCTTTTACAAATTTGGTCCTGTGATTATTCTGGGTCATATATGAAATCTGTAAGGCTGGCAAGGCACCAAATTCAGATCTCCTAATCGATGTGCAGGTTCCTAATTGCTGAGCAGTCTATGTTTTTAAGCTTTCAGACTCCATATTAATATAAAGTCCTAGCATCAGTTGCAGCTCTTCTTAATGGAAAAGCACTTAGAGCAAAATTGATGCCTCTTTAAGAGCAAGTCAGTCCTGAAATGACATGTTTCTGCCAGGTGTTGGGCATGTTCTTGGAAAGTAGTGTGCTCACTGGGCATCATAACCAGAGAACTGTTGAAGTCATTATAACAAATGCTGGTTTGGTCACTATTTTCTCTCAGAAGTACTCCAGTAGACCAGGAGTTTGCCTATGTAAGGGGTTCAGGATTTAGCCCAAAAATAATAAAGAAGGAAACCAAATTCCCTATATACCTCATTTTGAAATGCTAAAAACCATTTTTTTCATAGATTATTGAAACAGTCCTCACAAGTTTACCAAAAATTTCATGTTCTCCTTTTAGCTAACCGAGAATTGGCAGCACAGGAGTTGAGCTTTCTGCCTGGGTCAGCAGTAGGCTTTGGGCTGGACTCCAGTTCTCTGCAGAATGGTAACTACCTGAATAAAAGCACATTGTTAATAAGACAAGACTACAGCAAGACAGTCAATGAGTACATTAAAATCTAGGATATGCAAAGCAGCTCACTAGGCTTCTTCACTGAAAGTTTCAAGTACGTTTTGATTGTGCCTACATTAGTCACCAGTGCAGACCAGGGTGAAAACCTACAGAACACAGAGAAACAGGTGGTTCAGAGAATCTGATCTCAATCCCATGCAAGTTCTTGAATGCCCATTTGTGGCTGAGGTGCTTTCCTACTTCAGATACATTCTTAATGGCCTTTTTGAGATTGGCTGTAAACTGTTGCTGTTTGTTCTCAATTTGTTTAAAGAAAGAAAATGCTTCCAGGCTGGAGATGTCACTTGGTTCATAATTCTGCCATGGTTGCTTTGCTTTAAAAGTTTGGGACCGCGCTGTCCCACTGATTAGTGAGAGCAGAAGTTTTTCAGCACTGCATACCTCAGACATTTAAAACACCTTCTTTTCAGTCTTGTAGAACACTAATTCTGTGCGTCACGTAGCCCTGCATCAGTTGCAACTTTGATCTTGAGAAACCGCTCAAAGCCAAGACTAGTATTTAAATCTAATGCCCTTAATTAGTTCACTCTTGTTCCTCTTCCAAATAGCATATCTTGAAGACTTTCATACCAAAGGTTGGGATGCCAGTGGTGTGACTACAGAGTGATGTGATGTGTACTATCGTCCACAGCTAACAAAAAACACAATGACCTTGATTTGAACACAGGCACCTTGGGTGACAGACCTATGCTAAAGGGCAGTCAGATCTCACGTTGTCATTTCAAAGTGTGTATCCAGTGTAACTTTTTAGAAAACAAGATGAAATATAATTCTTTAGCTTCAAAGGAGTCTTTTTGAAAGTTGTGATATTTCAACAAAAGATGACAATGTGCCACCACAGAATAACTCGTGAATGCAAATACGGCTCACCTCATTGTTCCTGGCTTTCTTCAGAAGCTGCACATCTTACTTTTCTAAAAAATGTAGGCTGGAGAACTAACAGAATTTAAAAGAACTTCCTTTCAATGTGAAGAGTTGTAAGAGTGTTAGTTCTACAAGTCTTTAAGGAAATCCAATTATAAGTTCCTTTATATTCATACACCTTGCCAAAAGAAGAACTTTTTTCTCCATTGATGTCATATTCTCAGTGGGGACTCCACCGTGACATCGGTGCTGAGTTTCAGTGCCTTTCTCATTAGGAGACGGCTGCCATCGATTCCCAGGAGACTGGGGTGGGACCCTGCCATGCTGTCCTAGCCAGCAGCATGTTGTAAAAGGGGCTTAATGTTCACGAGCTGTGCAGAAAAGTTCTCTAAGGCCACTGGCTTCAAATTTTTAAATGTTTCCTCTGCTAAGAAAGGCACAGTCTAAAAGTAATTGTTCCCATATTGTACTGTGAACCTCTGAGCAAAATGTTTTCACTTCCCCTCCGTTTACAGCAGTACATAATCACAGGTGGTTACTAACATCATCATTATTATTACTATTATTACCACCACCATCATTATTATTTTATTCCAAGCAGTTCAAAACAGGTTTCTGTTTGCCAGACTTAATGAAATAATAGCATCACACTGATGATATCTGATGTAATGCCTACAGTTTTACAAGCAACAGTGAATTTGGGGAAATCTGAAGTTTAGCAATATCAAGAGAGTAATAGAAGGAGTATTAATTTTATCCGTTGTATGCCAATTTTATGAAAGACTCTTTTAATACTCACAAGTATTCATAACATTTTCAGATTAAAAACTTTCTATCTCCTTTGCCAATCCCATTTGCTGCAATATTCTGGTAGCAACCCCTTCCTAGTAAGCTCTGGTGCTGTGATGACAAATTCCACTTCTCTTTATTAGTGAGGGTTTAGACATTTATATTTCCAGCAGACATGACAGAGACACACCAAGCCCTGGACAGCCTTCATGCCATTGCACTAGCATGCCAGGACAAAGGCTCCTCTGGACCTAGGAGAATACTGAGCCAGGGGGATGTAAAACATCACAGATGGGAGGATGCCTGCACCACCAATTTGGCAGAAGAAGGATGAATCCACACTAGCCTCTCCATTCAGATCCAGAGGGTGGTTTCAGTGTAAGCCTTCTCACTGCACTCCACTTACAGAGCTCTGGCTCTTACCACAGCTCATTCCCAGAGCAGATTTGCTGTATGGGAGAGGCATTTCGTTTTGTCCAGAGCTGCAGGCATTCAGTCCATGGCACTTGGACTTGATAATGCCCTGTAAATATGTATAGGGTGAATGGAAGGCTTTGGCACCATCGAGTAATGCTACCTACCTGCTCCTGCCAAACCCTGCTGGCCTGCTGGTGCTGACACAGCCAAGTAGGGTGAATTGGGGTGAAATCTGTGTTTGCTGCCACCAGTCATCAGTTCCACAAGCACTATAGGCTCTTTAAACCTCAGAAATGTACAAAATATTTCTTCTATGGCTGTTTTATACAAAGCGTCTGGACAATCCTGAGCCGTTCCATCAGATGACTTTCATGATCCTCATGGATCCACCAAGCCAATGCTCTCCTTCAATGGATTTTAAAAAATCTGTCATGCTGCCACTGCTCACCTAATCACAAGATAGCATGCTGTTAGTATTAGATATTTCCTTTTAAATAATTAATGACATTTCCTGAGGTTTCTCTAAGATCTACAGTTGATAGCAGTAAAGTTTAGGGCCTTTGTATCAGTATATCAGAGACACACTACATGCGGCTGAGGCAGAAGGGAGAACATCACACAAATGGCAGGAAGGAAGCTGGAGACTCTAAAGCACTCTTGTGGATCAGCTAGAGCCACAGGTGGCTTTGTTCCTCTCCCATTACAGCTACTTAAAGCAGCTGGCAGCAGCATGCTGGATGGAAGCAGGCAGAACACCTTGCCTGAAGGCTCTGCCACCTCCAGAGTGGTCTCACTAGAAAATGAACACTTTAGAACCATGTTTTGCCTCTTACATTTCCAAAGCACCAGACAAACAATAGCTAATTGTAATCCATAGGAAAGAATTATATGTTTAGCATATAATTGTGGCAATGCCTTTTTGTGGGAAGACAGCTAGAGATAGTGCTAAAGGCAGTCCTGCCTCTGATATATTGCAGCTGTGTTAATTACCAAAGAGTGGGAGCAGCCTTTCCCTCACAGCTGGGTGTGGTAAAGGAGAGTTAGTTGGTAGAGACTCAGTTGGAGTCTGCTGGCTGTGCTGTGAGAGGAAGGGATAGGAGGTTGTGTGAGGGACAGGTAAGGTAAGCCACTGTACGAGGGACAGGCAGGGTTGGGTGGCTGTGCTGGGGACAGGGAGCAGCGAGCCAGAACTGCAGAAGGAAGAGAGAAAGAGTCAGAGCTGTGGGGAGCTGCCCATAGGACTGATACATCGAAAAGGTATGAAAGATGTCTAGATACCAAGGTGTTGATGCTTGAAGCCCTCTGAAGTTTTTATTGAAGCACTCTGAGTGTTGTGGCTCTCTCAACTCTGACACCCTTTAGGTAATTGCTAGGAGATTTAGAAATACTTTATTGCTAAATCACCTAAGCAGAGTTTCTGTACTTGGACAATGTAGGAAGGATCAAGCCCCATTTATCACTTTCCTGTGGGTACAGTTTTATTACATTGACAAAATATTCAGTCAAGTATCAGTGACCACTCTATTGCAAACAGCAGTCTTGGGCTCTGTTGCTTATGGAAACAGGACCTCCCTTCAGGGAATCTTGATGTTTGTATGTAGTGCCTAATTCTTCGTTGCAGGCACCTCATAAATGCATGGGGCTGGGGTCTTACTGCTGGGAGCTGATTAAGGCCATTGATGGCAGTTTTAGATCTGGCCCATAGCCTATAGGCTGGCACAGAAAAGCCAATATTCTTAAAAACAAAGTAAATGCTGCAAAGTTCAGGAAAAGAAATACATAGGCACCCACTAAAATCCTGCTATTATGCTTTAAATCTCATAGTTACATATACAGTAATTAGAATGGGAAGAGAGAGTACAGAGAAAACATCTTTGAATGGGATATTTTCAAAGTTTTTACATTATCAAAGTTTTGTGCTTAGAAAGAATACTGTAATTTTTCTGATAAACCTCCTCCAATTCACAGAAGGCTTAAACTGTGATGGCAATGAGTGCCATCTTCAGCAGCAATCAATGTGGCCTCTACAACAAATGAGGAGCATTTACAGCTACAGCTCTGTAGCCTTCCTGGGAAACCCCATAGAGTTGACACAAACATACTGGAGGGTGAGAGGTGGGACCAGAGCCCGGAAAGCAGATGTGGAGCAGTGCTCCCTGTCAGCAGCCATTTCTCAGTCAGCCCCTAAGTCAGCCACAGTTTTTTTTATAGCCATACTGTGCCCTAACTGGATGAAGCCATCCCTGATGTCCTCCCACCACCAGCAAACCCAACCACATGGGAACCACCAGTCCCTGCTCAGCACTGACCTTACAGGCATGCAAAAACAGGCAACCATTGCTAGAGAAAGTAGTGTGAACATCTTTGCTTTCACCAGCTGAAGCATAGCTGACAAGTTTAATGGACAGTTTCACTTCTGAAGTTATGTGGTCAGATGGATTTCTGCAGTCAATATTCAGCACTAGCAGAACTTGTATTGATGATGCTGAAATGTTTAGTGTGCCATTTACCTTTGCTCAAAGGAGTAAGGCTTAGACTTTGTTTCAAAGCATTTCATCTGCCTGGTTCCAGCTTTTCAGGATTACTGTTTTAGTGGAAACCTTTGGTATTACACTGCAGGAATATAAAACAGGCTGAAGAGTGCGAGCAGTGCTAGCAAGGCCCCGTATGGGGCAAGGTGTGTGCTTAGGAAGGAGGGCAGGTTGCTCTGGAACAAAGAGTGGGGACTCAACATGCCAAGGAAAAGTATTAAGAACTTCATCAGGCAGGTGTGCACCAACTGAGCATGGAAGCCTGTGCCAATTACAGCCTCTAAATGTCACAGTAGCTGAGACATTTCACACAGAGCAATGGAGCTGCACTTAGGTGCAAACCAAAGGACCCTTGGACTCTCTGTTCCTTGGCAGTGACCAGGATTAGGGCCTAGCAATCAATGCCCCACCCCAATAATTTTCCACTCCTCCTACCCCATTTTCCACATGTCCTGTACTTGTCTCCATTCAGGAGAAAATCACTGCACCACAGTTTCTGACAATGTCAGTTATTCCAGCTGTTGAGATCTCCCTGTGTAGCAGAGGGATTTTACTGATAGCTGCTTCAGAGAACAGTAGCTAAGCACAGTTCCTACTACATAGCAATGAAATCTATTTCTCTTCCTCAGTCACACTGGTGACCAGCATTGTGTCTGACAAGGTGATGAGCGTATTATACTAAATTCAGAAGCATGTTTAAAAAAGCATTGGCCTAGTAAAAACTTGGTTTATTCTTCCTTCCCTCCCTCTGCCATATACCCTAGAACATAATCATCAAATGTTAAGGAGATCGATTTTGGTTCTTTTGACTATTACGTGTGGCTTTTGCTTACCATGAAGATATTTTGGGGAAGAGAGGTTCTAGGGATATGTATCCTCCCTCAGTTTGGAATGACTTCAGTGTCTTATTTCCCATTGTTTTACAACTGCATAATGAGCAAAAAATATTCACACCTGAATGTTTAGCACTGCAGATGCACAGTACCAATGTTTCTGCTTTGTTTAATGTTTGGTACAGTTGCAAAAGACGTGCCCTACGAATGCTGTGGCCAAATTTGGCCAAGTGGTGTAAGCCTTGAGTATTCCCACTACCTGGGAGCAGAGCTCTGTCTGCAGTATTTTCAACAAGTTGCAGTCTTCCTGTGCTTTTTTTATATGATGGGGTTTGTGGGGTAATCTTAATAGAGCCGTACTAGGGTTAACAAGTTGACAGAAACCATGTCAACACCTAGCCACGGACTTGCTGCCTTCTTGGGAATATGGTGAAATGACAAAGGAAACACAATACCCAAATGGTCTTGGTTCTTCTATTTGAAGAAACACTCAAAATAGCCTGTGAATTCATGTCCTTCCCTTTGGAAACCAGAAATTAAGGCATGCTTGCACCAGCTTTTATATATCACGCAATTGTAAGGGTCACCTTTCTACTTCTTATTTCAGAGTTATTGTCCTAAAATGGCATCTTGTACTTTTGACTTTCTAATTTTCGTCCTCTCAAGTGCTTCTCACTAGCACTCATTCATGTTTTTAGCTACTTCTCTTTGCCTGTTAGCTTTGCATTTGTACCGTGGGCATCAGCTCTGCTCTGGGGATGATGAAGCCCTCAGTGCTTTCATCCACCTGTAACATCAACAGCAGGAGAAGTGCTTTGGAGAAGGCTGGGAAAGGATGTTACTTATGGAAGAACACAGCTCTGCAAACTACATTGTCTTTGTTAAGCAGCTGTGGGAAATCTGTGGTGGAGTCAACAAAAGGGGAAAAAAGAATAAGTGATACATAAAGGGCTTAAGAAGAAATCGCCTGAATACTGTTTCTTCCTTGTTACTGTGGAAGAAAAGAACATGAGGAACAATTACCACCTGAGAAAGAGAAAACAGCACAAACTCAAGTGACAAAATGCCCTGTTTCTAATAATCAACTTTCCGCTATAATCAAGACAGCATTGCCAAGTCTGTTGTCAATCCTGTTTCAACAAAAATAGAGGATTTCCACCAAAAAAATCCCTTCAACGCCTTCATATGGAAACAGGAATTCAAAAGAGCTTTTTGGAATGTTTTCTGCACAGAGCCATTGCCTTAATTCTTAAATCACAGCTCTTCATTGAGACCCTTTCCTCAGAGAAAAAGAAGCTGTGACCAAAAAGTACCACAAAAGACAAACCTCTGGTGAATGGCTGAGCATTTAATGACTGATGAGAACAAGGAACAGAGACTCTGAATTAAATCATGAGCAAAATTTTGATGTCTATAGCACAAAACCAAGAATGGATTTAAAAGACAGCAGTCATGAGACCTTCACAGAAAACACAAAAGATTTTAAAATATGAACTTGAATCAAGTCTAAATTTATCAGACAGACTTAGTATCTGCTATAAACCGATAATAAAGGAGGAAAGATCAAGCACACTATTATTGCTAGGACAATCTCAAATTCTTAAGGAAAGAAAGGGAGGTACTCTATTGGGTTTGCATGGCCAGGTTTTGGTAGTGAGGAGCTACAGGGGTGGTTGCTGTGAGAAGCTGCCAGAAACTTCCCCCATGTCCTACAGAGCCAATGCCAGCTGGCTCCAGATGGACACACCGCTGGCCAAGTCCAACCCTGTCAGAAATGGTGGTTGCACCTCTGGGATGACAGATTTAAGAAGGGGGAGACAGTGACCATGCAACAGTGACTGCAGCCAGAGAACAGAGGAGGTGCATGCAAGAAACATCTCTGCAGGCACCAGAGTCAGTGGACAAAGAGGAGGAGGTGGTGCTCCAGGCACCAGACCAGAGGTTTCCCTGCAACCCCTGGTGCAGACCATGGTGAGGCAGTTGAGCCCCTGCAGCCCACGGAGATCCTCATAGAGAATCCCTTGCTGGAACAGCTGGATGCCCAAAGGAGACTGTGACTCTGTGGGTTGACTCTGCTGGAGCTGGCTCCTGGTAGGACCTGTGTACCCATGGGGAGAGGAGTCCATGCTGGAACAGGCTCCTGGAAGGACTTCCCCATAGGGAACTCATGTTGGAGCAGTCTGTTCCTGCAGGACCTACACTAGAGCAGTTTGTGAAG
Organism: Cyanoderma ruficeps; assembly: GCA_008694505.1. NCBI lineage: Eukaryota > Metazoa > Chordata > Aves > Passeriformes > Timaliidae > Cyanoderma > Cyanoderma ruficeps. Next base: position 7,802,189 of record VZDJ01000141.1, read on the forward strand.
AACTGCAGCCAGTGGGAAGGACTCACAGTGAAGAAGTCTGTGGAGAACTGTTTCTTGTGGGAGGGACCCCACTCTGGAGCAGGGAAAGTGTGAGTAGTGAGGAGGAAGGAATGGCAGACATAACCTGTGATGAACTCACCACAGCCTCCATTACCACTGAAGTAATGAGGAGGAGAAAGTAGAGAATTTGGGAGTGAAGTTGAGCCTGGGAAGAAGTCAGGGGTGCAGGGAAGGTGTATTAAGATGTAGTTTTATTTCCTCATTATCCTACTTTGATTTGTTTGTTAATAAATTAAACTAATTTCCCTAAGTTGAGTTTGTTTTGTCATGGTGGTAACTGACAAGTGATCTCTCTTTGGCCTTATCCCAACCCACTAGCCACTTTCTCTCTTTGTCCTGCAAAAGCAGGTTGGGTGGGCACCTGGTGGCACCTGGTGGCCACCATGGTTACAATAAGGCTTGAAAAATAATTTCCTCTATATGTGCTCATTCACCTTTCCTTTGTGTATTCAGTCACTGTATTAGAGCAATAGGATCTCTAAATCCAGGCTCAGCATCCTCAGCAGAAGCCTGTGCCTGCTTTCTTCCCCGTGGCCCCAGCCAGAAAAGTGGTAAGAGATCTGTGAGTATCAGACAGTGATGTGCAGACCAGGGAGCATCCCTCAAAGATGCTTATGCTGCCTTATTAAAAATGCATGAAGGAAGAGTGGACAGTAAGTAAATGGACAGGCACCCTCAAAAAAAAAAAAAGGCTGGAACCTGNTTTTTTTTTTTCCTTGTTGTTGGTTGGTTGCTTGATTGGCTTTGTTTGGTTGTTGTTTTTTAATGGGGGAGGACTACAGCTCTTTAAGCTTTGATGCTGTAAACCAGAAATGGGAAAGCCAGGACAGAAGAGTAAGGGCTGCTCCCTGCAAGGCAGGGAGGGAACACAGGCAAGGACTGCCTTTGACATTGCCAACAATTAAACAGGGAACATCTCCATTTTAAATGTGTTGCTCTGACTCAATTATTTTAACTTGCATAGTTCCTCAAGAATTTTTCTTTTTTTTTTTTTTTTCTTTTCTTTTAGAGTAACTTGCAATCTGGTAATACAGACAAAAGGTAAATGTAACAAATCTTCAATGCTACTGGTCCTTGAGAGCTGCAATTCTCCCTTCCAGGAGTGATGCAACACAATCACACCACTCTCTCTCCCCATCCACCAGATCCCCTCCCACTCAACGGGGCCCAGGGGTACTGATGAGAAATGAACAGTATAGGAAAAGGGTTGAAATGAGCTATCAGATCTTAAGTTGTTTACCAACTTCTCTTGAATCTCAAGGATCTTTGTGGTGGCTGAGGCACAGAAGAAACAGAAATCCTTGCTTTAGGGGCAGCCTCAAGCATTGAGACAAAACATTATGAGCCCACCCAGGGACCCAGCCCACCTCTCCTGCATCCTGCACCACCTCTCTTGCCACGTGAGGAGGGAGCTAACTGCTGTTTCCTTGACCCTCACCTGGTCTGCCCAAGGGAGGAAACAGTGCTTGTGTTGCCCTTTCCCACCTACTCTGGTGGAAGAGGGCTGGGAGCAGTGACGTGATTTACATCACCCCCAGAAAGGTCTCAGCCCATCCAGTGGCAAGGCATTGAATTGTGTCTGAGAGTGAAGGAGAGGGAAATGCTTGCATTGAACTCTCCATTTCACTTTACAGAGGACTGCCCGCAGCACCACCTTGTGCTGTTCCCTGCCGACATCCTTTCCTGATTGACAGCAGAGTGCTCACTGCTGAACAGGACACAAAATGAAGACCCAAGTTTATAGCCCATGGTAAAAAAGGAGGTTACACTGGACAGCATGCCTTGGAAGACAGCTACTGCCATCCTCATATTTATTAAAGTGATTCTGAAAAATAAATCTGGGTGCAGTTGCTTTATCTGCTGAGAGCCTTCTGCACAGCACTGAAAGGCTTAGAGGGGCGATGGAAGGATCTATTGTGTTCATCCCCCTGCCAAGTCTGTACCTTTGGGAACATGCAGGATGAACTTGTGTCAGGAATGGACTTCTACACAATTCTTCATCTGGTGACCTGGTTAGAAATGTTAATGGACACCCAGGTGTTGGACTATCCCTAAGCCCAGAGTAGGTTTCATCCAAAATGCCGTCAAAATAAGACAACTACAAACACAGGGTCTCAAATCTTGTTTTCTCCTCTGTGGCTTCCTGAGCAATTTGTGTTATTCCTATCTTGCTTCTGCCTGCCTGCATGAAGGTGGTCCTGACCCAGAAGGCTCCAATCCTGCCCCTTGCTCCCAATGGGGCAGTGACAATGGCCCGGGCAGACCCGGGGTGGGGTCCATAAGTGTGGGGAATGCTGCTACACAAATGGGCCAGCTCACAGGGGGAGCAGTGCTGGAACCCACTCCTGCCAAGCAGCTCCTGCACTGCTGGTGGAGGTACCCTGGCTCTTCTGAGGATGGTTTCCTGCAGCTGCAATCTCTCCTCCCTGAGACAAGCTGCACCCATGAGTAATGGTATGTGGATGCAGCAAGAAAAACCAGCTCTGCCAAGCAGGGCAGCAGCTCTATTGCACTGCTCAGCAGCAATGACAGTGACAAAATCTGGCACTAAATTATTTGTATTGAACACAGAGTCCATAAAAATAGCAGTCAGGACCAGGCTGAAATTATAACTGCATCATCTCTACCTCTTGGCTTTGTTTTTATCATTGAGACCTGAATCTTGGAAAAAGTGTTCACCCCAGAACTGAGTGGGTTTGTCTTTGGTATGAGTCTCAGTATGCAGGATGATGTTTACGCACCCATGGTTCCTTTGCAGCTTATGATCCCATTGGCCAGAGCAGAGAGATTTTGCCAAGCTTTGTGAAAATCTGTGGCTGGGTAGAGAAGAGAGACACAAATTGCTGCCACACACAGTGTGAGTTCTGTAGCCAGCAACTGGCCAAAAATCCCAGCAGCCTGTGGCTGACCTGGCACAGAGGGGACTGTGGGACACGAGGAGCAGGGGCAACATGACTCGGTGACACTATGAGAGAAATACAAGGGAGCTGCAGCAGAGGGAAGCAAGACATCCATAGGAAATCCACCTTTGCTAGGGAAAACTGCCTTTCCAGGGCCTATGATCATGGAAAAATGATCTTAGAAAATTGCAAAGTATTTGAAACTAAGTAAGTTTCAAATGTGTTATTTTTAAAATCTCAATATTCTTAAGCTAACTTCATTGTTTTAGGAACACAGATTGTAATTTCTGGGTACTGTACACCAAGCCAGGCTTTTACATGGATGTCAGTGTGTGTGACAATTTTTGGGTACCTCTCTCTTAAGCATTGTACCCTGGAGATTCCCCTTCCTCTTCATCAGCTCATGCTGGAATGGCTGGCTTGGACAGAGACATCTGAGTATATCTATATCTAGGCAATATCCCTCCTCTTAGTGCTTTTCAAAGCCCCTCAGGTATTAGTATCTGTTTGGACACAGCCAAACTTCCAAGCTACTGACCATGTTGCAGCAGTGGCTTCTTGTTTTCTCTGAGTCCCTTTGCTGGAAGGGGTTTCCAAGGGGTGGTTCCCTGAAAGCTCAGGAGATCAGATGACAATTTGCAGAACTACCATTTCTGGGCTCAAGTATGTGTTCTGGGTTCATTGGAAGCGTAGGATTCCAGGGGCAAAATCTGTGGGGTGCCACGGCCATTCAGAGCTTCAGCACTGCCTGTCAAGACAGCCACCATTGCTTTTTTTCAGGAAAACAAGAATGCAAAGCTGGAGTCATTGACAGTTCCTATCAATTTATTGGCATTGCATTTTTGTTTCCTCTTCCCCCAAGTATTTAAATGTGAGGCAAGTAGCAGAAAAGTCTAGAAGAGGTCATGTGACATTTCTGATTGAGAACCGTTTAGAACAGTCACAGTTAAAAGAAAATACAAGTATAAACAAAACAGTATTTATTTGGGTATTACAGCAAGGAAAATAATACCCTGCTCCATCTTTTCTTCCCTCAGTAAAGAACATTTTACATCTGTCCTTTGCCTGGCTTTATTACTCGAGTCTTCAAGCATTCCAGTGAGTGCACATCAAAGAGGGAAGTGCCAGCATGGGACCCTGGTTTACACCAAAACCTCTGCCTTACTCTTTGTACAGCTCATAAGGCAAGAAACCCTTGCCTCTGATCAAACTGGAATACATTTCATACACCGCATATGTCTATCCACTGTTCCCACCAGGCACAATTTTCATAGCACTGCCATAAGCTATTGAGGGTCTTTTTACCTTCCTGTAATCATTCCTGACACTTTTTTTCAACAACATAAAGACTATGAAGATAGCTAGGAGTGGGTGGTATTCCTGTTTTTAAGCGGAACAGAGGAAGGAGAGAGTTTGTTTATTCTAGGTTTCCAGTCTCAAGTGGCACCAGTTGTTTTATTGTATTGTGTTTTTTCTGACAACTTATTTTGAATAAACAGAGCTGCTGTTACTGCTCTTTAAGGTGGCACTTGCTACATCCTCAGCTTACACCCTCCTTAGGCTCCTTTGATGTCCCCTGTGGTTGTTTCTCAGTTCCCTCTTCCTTTTGAGATACCTCTGGGTCCTTGTTTCATTATGTTGAGTCACGCATAAGACAGACCGATGTGCTTGTGGTGCAATGATGAGGCTGGTACTGAGCCTGCACTGTCTGTAGTAGTTTATTATTGCTGCCAGTGAAAAAGAAATCTAAACCTGGCAGCTCAGCCTGCTGTGAATCAATATTTTACAGGTAGTGTACTTTGAAGAGATGACACAAAGACAGACTTGAAGGAGGAGAGATGGGGGGAAGGGAGGAAGGAGAGGAAGAGAAGAATTTACCTTGACGTCCGTTGACACACTTTTTCACCAAAAGTGACGGAAAACCAGCACCAGGCGCTGGTGCTGAGGCTCTCACATAACAGGACTCTGCAGCTTTTACAGGAGCATTTATTCCCTGGTTGTCTTCTCTGCTATTTTTCTGCTGCAAACAGGATAAAACCCAGAAGTGACCAACTTAGCAGAGACAGAATCTGCACTTTGGGATGAGTACAGAGACAGAGAACAAAAAGGTACCCCCTTGAGGGGATCCTCACAGCCAGAGTTTCTGTGCAGCAAAGGACAAGGGAGGGAAGTGATGTCCTGTGATGCAGCAGCCAGCCTGTGCCTTTTTCTACTTCTGTCTTCAAGCTCTTGGCAAAGTTTGTTTATTTTTTTTACTTTTTTTCTCCTTTTTAGATTGATCTGATTAAGCAATTTTTAGTTCTTTGTCGCTGTACAATGAAGGAGCTTTCTAAGGTAGCATATGGTAATAAAGCCTTTCATTACTTTGTGCTGGCCACCCATTTTCTTCCTGGTGAAAATCAAGATATCAGTTACAATCTGCTAAGGCCTAAATGGCCTGACTCCAGATTATCAGAGAAATGATCTCTCCCTACCCGCCTCATTTTTACATCTGCTTTTAAATAGGACACTTTGGCTGTTTAACTCAAAGGTAAAGCTGGCAGGAGCCAGACTCAGGCAGCCCCTTCAAACTCTGCAATTCCCTGTTCCTGGGGAAAAAGCTTGAATCCGTTTTTTTAAAGTACATCATACTGGCTTCTCTTATTTGCCCTCATTGTTATGACATGCATAGGGCTTAAATATCGTGCTGGCTGGCACCTAGAATTCAGCAATCTGACCAGCTGCATGCTTCAGCCTCCAGGGCCTGCTCATCCACTATCAGAGGACTGCAAAATCCCAGGGGGGACCCCAGAGTAGAAGCCTTATCAAAAATATGCGAGGTATAATGTCACAGTGACAGATGCATCTCATAAACACATATGGGGATGTCAGTCTTGCATTGAAATGAATATAGTGGTTAAAATTACAAAATGGTTTGTATTTTACTGGATTTGGATCAACATGTGAATGGAAGGGGGCATGAAAAGTCTACACCTCAGTATTCATTATCACAGGAACAATAAATTACAAATTTTTGACTAGCACACCAACAGTTACTATGTTTTATGTTGAAATCTGAATAAAGTGAAGCTTTCTAGAAGAAACTAGAATCATATTTCTCCACCTGTGCAGAATAATGCCCCAAATGTGAAACATAGCTGGGAGATTTAATGCAGCAAGAAATCCCTAGGGACAGAGACATAACTTTACAAAGATTAAGAAGTTTGCCCACCGTTTTCCAAAAAAAATTTTAAAAAAGGACTAAAGCTTCAGTTCACACTTTCCCACAGTAATTTAGAGATTCTGCCTTCTTACTTTGACGCAATGTGTATCAAAATTAAAAAGATAATTAAATACCAGATTGCCTGTTTTTTAAAGTTGGTTATTATCCTTATCAAAAGAAGTCAGTAAGTCTAAGTCAAACCAAGTGGATAACTGCAGCAGAAGAAAGAGGCTGGGGTCATGAGGGTACCATGACATCTTTCTGAACTTGAAGGCTGACTTCATTTGCAAGAGATTCCAATAGTGGACACACTTGTGTCCAATTTGGGAAAAGTACTTGTGTTTCAGGGAATCCATCAAAAAGAAACATAAGGTCTCTAGTTCTAACACCCTCATCATAAAACTGTGTATAGCATAATGCCTAATAGTTCAAAGACACACTGTGATGATAATTATTAGCAATAGCACATGAACCCTACAAAGCAATTTTGGTCAGGTATAAAAGGATTATTTGATCTGATCATAGAGAGTTACAAACCAAATTACTTCTGATACAAGAGATGTTATTAGTGATCTCCATGGCCTCCCCGACTCATCTAAAAATTATTTTACAAATTTGAATAATGGAAAGTGAAACAATATAGATTTCTGCTCCGCTTTCCTAAACTGTATAGATGAAAAGACCCTTAATCCACATGTGTGTACCTAGAATAATGACTGATCCAGGCTTACTTTTAAGTCTGCACTCCCTGATGAGGTTGATAATGAGCTGACATGAATTAAAGTAAATAAAACTCATGAGACCTATAACCTGGAACCTCTGTGCCTTGGAATTGAGGTCTTGATAATTGCTTAACTAACACCACCATATCATTTTAAATGCTGAATTACAAACAATTTGAGAGAATGCTATGCCGTGTCCACGACATAAGAGCTGTGAAGTCTTACATGCAAAAATGAATACATCCCTGCTGCAGGTTAGTTTGACTCAATCCTTCAAACAATATGAACACACTTTCCATTTGAAATGCATGATTGGCATTATAAAGCCTTCAGGTTTCTCTTGCAGCAGCCCTTGCAGCACAGACAATGTGTTGTCCCACGTGCACAAGCATCTGCTGACGGAGACTCCCCGCTCACAGCCTCCAGCCCCCCTGCCCTGCCAGTGGCCAGGGAGAGGACAAGGCTTTGTCCACAGACACTTGATGCTGGAAAACAAACTGAGTTCACCAGTGTGTCAGTGACCCACAAGGGAAGCAGAGGCAGCTTCCTTTCAGTCCTTCGGGGTCATCATTAATAACAGATGGAATAAATCCAGGGCTGAGGCAGTGCTGCTCACCAGCAGATCCCAGGGTGCTGAGCAGCAGTGCTCGCCCCAGGCTGCAGGCAGGGAGGCTGATGTGCCCAGGTGTGCTCAGCAAGCTGGTGGCAGGGCTGAAAGGGCATCTAGGTTCCTGGGTATGGTCAATTTTCCAGTGCAGTGCCTTCTCCCTATGCCTGCAGCCAATGGGATAAAAGTTTGAATAGAAATAGAGAGATTAAAGTGCTGGAGGAAAACAGAGGAGTAAAAACCAGACAGTGAAATAAAATTTATATCTCTATGCCCAGTCCTTATGTTATACAAAGACTTTGGACAGACAGACTTTATACCAAGTGGATGAACACAGCATATTGCAAATTGTTACCCTTCTCCATGGTGCAGACACAACCAAAGCATTTTCCTTCGTGCTCAAACTTTTCAGACACATGGCTGTCAGGTCAACTTTGCCACCCTGTTTAACACACAAACCATCATCCACACTAATTTTTAATCTTTGAGCAGCGTGAGAACATCTTACACATCAGCTTCCTCTATCTTTTCCTCTGCCCTTCTATGGCCTTCCTATTTTAGGCTCCTAGTTTCCATCTCAGCAAATCTTGCAACCCTCTGTGTCTGCTCATAAGACAGCAGCTATTTTCTACCCCAAAAACTCTCTTGGGTCTTGGAACCAAAACCCACTGCTTACAGTTGCTCTTAGCTGACCATTAATTAGCTGGGTTTCCATTATAGTTATTTGTTTACCTAGTGTGAAAACCTAGTATCTCAGTGCAATTACCTGGCATACACTGGATACTTAATATGTGCTCTTCATAAATTATTGAGGAGAAAGTCTTTCCCTTCAGCCTGTCCTACTGAAACAATGGCTGTTTTTAAAAGCTACCTTTGAAACTTTGGCAGTATTATAATTAAATGCTGATTGTGGAAGTCAGAAGTTATATACCAAACTATGAAAAACACATTAAAGGGTTAATTTACAAGGTAAGAAGAAGGATCTATTCCTCAGCTGAAGTTTCAACTTTTTATTAATATTCTACTATTTTCTCCTTGTGTTTTCATCACTGTAATCAAATTCCAGTTTGTGGGTGTTTTGAGTGCAGAGTTTTAGGATCGAAGAGTTGAAACTGCTGTATTTTTTCATATCTACATTAAAAAAAAATCCAGAAGGCTTTTTGTTTCTCTGTTCATCTGTATTTCTGCAAACACACTGCTTCAGTTACCTTGGCTGCTGCTTCCCTGTGTGAGCTGAGGTGGTCATCAGAGCCCACACAAAGCATTGGTGCTCTTGACAGCCCATCTGGTTCAAGCAGAGCAGGCAGGGGGGAGAGCACACACTGCACCTCTCTGGGAGCAGGTACCCAGGAGCAGTCTCCAACACACTTCAGTTTCCAACAGGACAGGACAGTAGTCACGTTTTTTCAAATGCCTCAATGAAACACCTTGAGTTAAGAATAAGAGCCAGGATAAGGCCTTAAGCCTATAACAACAATCTACTTTAAATGCTATTACACAGTATTTCCTCTCAAACCCATGACAATTTTTGTGCAAAGAGAAAATTATATGTATCAGAAAGCTCTAAAACTGTGCTACCCCTCATCTCATATGTTTATGCGAAACAAAAGGAATAGGTGCTCCTTTTAGATTTGTTTGAATGGATTGGCTTGTTGAAAGGCATTTTTATCTCTTGTTTTATGTACTACTAGTAGATTTCAAGAAAAGTTTTGTTTACGTCTGATTTCCCCTTTAAAATCAAAGCAAATTTGCTGGGAACAAAAAACTCGTATCTTTATGAATAACATTGTTATGTTACGTATTTTAGCTTTCACACTGAGAAAAACAACTATTTAAAAAGAAGAGCTGAAATAATTGCATTTCACAAGGGTAACGTTATATTACACTGAGCTCTGAAGCTCACATCATTGTTACACTTAACTCTACCCGTCACGGTAGTTGTAAACACATCAACGTATCTGTTCAGCTGCAAGATGCTGAATAGGAAGAGTGCTTTGGAATTTGAAAGGAACCAACTTGTAAAAAGCTGGGACAATTTTGTGACTCTTTCCCTGCCTCCAAGACGCGGTGCATAAGCCGTTCTCATTCCCATGCCTGTACTCTCCAAATGTGAACAGGCAGTTTCTTTTCCATAGGCCGATGACCACTGGCTAGTTTGGAATCTTCTGGGGGCAAAACAAGAAACTGAACTGCAGTGCTGCTGTCAAAGACAGGAAAGGCAGCTGTCAGAAGGATACTTTTCCTGCTTTAAAGCCAACGACCAGTTGCAAGGCTTACTAATATTGCAAAAGAGCAATTCACCCAATTCCTGCTTGCAAACCCAACAAACGCAACAAAAATAAAGCATGTCCAGGCACTCTGCCAATCTGTCTGAATGAGAGCCCCGGCTTCAGTGAAGCACTGTGATATAACAGTAGCACAGTCATTATGGACCAAGCACCAGCTATTTTTCAACCCCTCTGAAATCATCAGGCTTCCATCAGACAAAAATTGAAAATCTGATACATACAGATGTGGAAGAAAATCCTTCCCTTCCCCCACATGAAAGGTTTGCCCTGGATTTTGCTTCAGGAGCAAGACTGGGTGCATGAATGGGTGTTACTTTATATATTCCTTATGCTGTATTTATTGTGTTTATAGCAGCCAAGATAGTAGACAGCCAATGAATTAACATAACAGCTTGCAAAGCTGGTGTGAAATATGATTTTATATACAAAAATCTATCTGAGATCAAAGATACAGCATCAAGCCCTATGAGGCTGCCAGTTGGAAACTCAGTTGATAAAGGGCATAAGAAACAGCGAGCTATACTGCATTTAAAGAGAAACTCAGCCTCCAAGTGAGCCAAGCAGGTATAAACTCCCTTGCTGAGAACTGCAGATCTAATCTAATCTGCCCACCCATTTATAGGATGCTACACTTGCAGCATTTAAGCACCTTACAAAGATAATCACAGTCATAAAATAGGCACATGCATGTGGTCTCCTAATCCTCACAGTCCCCATTTCCTTTCATTCCAGCACCAAAATACCTGCAATAATATACGTATGCCATCGGGACACGAGGCTATATGCAGGCATTTTGAAAAAGAGGCTGTTTTTCTGCTATGATGAAAGTGAGAAATATCTACATTAATTTTGTATTTATGCCTGCTTCTGCCCTGCTGTTTGCTATCTGGTTTCAAAGTGTTGGCTGCTATCAGAGTTTGCCACACACCGCAGGAAAGCATTTGATGACTTTAGAGAGCTCAGCAGCTGATATTCACCCGAAAACTCACATGTTAAGTTTGGTCCTGTTCAAACAGGGCACAACCACCCTTATCTTAAGGCAGGGTTGTGTCCCTTCAGTTGGACAACCCCAGAAAAATGACCGAGCAGGGAGAGACATGGTGTTAGTAAAAGTAATGCCAACTCCCAGAAATGGATCCATCGGTGGCAAATCAGGCTAGCTCACATCCCAAGGGAAAGGGCAGACTGTGAGCCAGGCACAGGGAATACAGGTTGTTTCTTTTTACACCAGCTGCGGCATATAAAATAAATAATTCTGTGGTGTGACAATACTGATTTGAGTCACTACAGATCACTCTGGGCACTCTGCTGTGGGGGAGCAAACACAACAGACCTCCCAAAGCAGCACATTTGCAAACAGGAGTGGCAGCCAGCCAGCAAGAGGGAGCCATGTCAGGTCTCCCAGATCTGTGGGGGAGGATGTAGGCTGCTGCCCAGAGCAGAGGCAAAGCCCTAACAAGACATGGATAGGGGTTCAGCTCACTCTCCAGTGGTGAACCCTTCCTCATCACCCATTCACTTTCTACTCTTCATCGCCTTAGCATCCACACAAAACAGTTAATTTTCTTCCGTGACAACTTTTAAATACAGATCAACTCTTCTGTCTTACAAAGATATACAGCTGTATCTTTGCAGGATGCAAATGCAAAGGAAACATGTAGTATCTTCAATACAGAATATTCTGATCTGGAAGCCGTAAATCCTCAGTGAATAGGAAACCAATCCCTGTAAAGGAATATTGGAGGGAAGCAATTGGCCAGTGCTTGGCTGGCTACCCTGCTTCACTTGCCAACAGATGATATGTAGGTTTTCAGGAGTCAAATAACTCTTCTATTAAATTTAATAATAAAAGCTACACAGATTGCTGGGTGTTTACCTTGACCACACAAACCACAAGGAACCAAAACTAAGCTTCCATCACAATTTAGAAACCAGAAGTTAACATTTAGTAGAATCCTAGACAAACTACCCCCTGATATCACTGAGGGATCCCAACCCTTACTCCCCAGTCTGTGCTCAGGCCCGTCAGATTTATTTTGCCTGCCATCCCCCGCAGCGCTGCCTGCTCCCCAGCACATCCTTTTCTCCCTTGGGTGCCTTGTAGTTCACAGGGGATCTTGGTGAATCCAGCAACACCAGCCAGTACTAAAACAGTTTTGAAAAGAACACTTGAATCACTTGTACAAAAGCAAGAACACAAGATACAGGTAAGATACGCAGCTATGGTACCCCAGATATCAGTTTTCCATAGCACTGTTTGTTCCTCATTAGTAAACATTTTCTTTAAATTATCTTGGATACTCATTAAATATTATCAACTACTTAGAACCAAAGGATAATTATGAGTTTAATGAAGCGTGTACCAGCTTGCTGAAGTCTAACGTTTGTTTCTCTGCTGGGACTCCATTTTACTTTGCACTTATCCTTCAGCAAAGCTCCTCTACAAAGTCACTTTGGCAATAAGAAGTATTTAATTAGATTAATGAATTTTTATCACCTCTCCTAGGGATTAGGCTTGTTAAATCCTGGCGACTAAAGAACAACAGATTTTTTATTACTAAATGTTTAGGGATGCATTGGTTGTGTTGCTGTGGCAGTCCTCATAAGTCAGGCTGCTTTGGGCAGTTCTACCTTGTATATCCCTCGGTAGGCGAGGGATATTTGGCAGTGACAACCTGTGCCTTCAGTCAAATCACAGAAATCAAAATGCAAATAAGGGTGTGCAGACTCCAGACAGGGTTTCCAGCAGCTGACTTTATTTCAAAGTTTTCTAACTATCTCTGTGGGAGGATTAATGAAACCACTCATCATGGGGTCCTCTCAATAAAAAAAAATTAAAAAATAAAAAAGAAGAAGGAAAAATAAAAAGGAGGGCTGACAATCTGTGTTTGGCTTTGCTCACTAGCTAGAGAGCACTGCTACTGTCTGAGCTAACTCTTGGAGTCTTGGAGTATTTGCTCTCTTGGTTGCTTCTTGTCATAATCCTAGTTACAGCTTGGGAAACTGGTTTTAGGTGATGCACTTTGACAAGGAGCAGGACCCCTCCATCCCAAGGAGTTTCCCAATAAAGGATTCATCGTGTCATGTCACATAGGATAACATGAAGCACATTTCTTACACATCACTCAGTGATGAGCCAGTGGGCTTCAAGATGCAGCCTGGAAAAAAATTTGGGCCCTCCTCACCAGTGCTATGGATGCACTTAATATCCTGATCATATGCACTTTCATCACCCTGATCATTTGCTCTATCAAAGCACAGTTGCACTTTTATAGAGACACACTGAAGCAATCTCACAGCACAAGTAAACAAGCTCTTAGATCTGAATAGCTGAGTCTCCCTCAAGACTGATGAATGTTTGAAGTTAGTTATGAGACTTTGCAGTGGCTGACTCTAGTTACAAACACAGTGTGGGGAGAATTTGTGATTCGTGTTACTCGAGCCTTGTTCCAGCTGCACACAAGTGAAGGTTACCACCGCTGCTCAAGTAAGACACCATCCAAGAAGGTCATTCACAAAATGCCACAAATATTAAATAGTGGTAAATGGGCCAAGAGACATAAACCCTACAGTTAATGGAATTTCTATTCCTAAATCATCTGGACACTTTAAAATCTCCACCTTAATGACCTGCCAGACTTGAAGGACAGGCTTCATATTAGCGTTGGGACCAGAAGGGCAGAAGTCCTGCCGGTCACAGCAGGGATCAGTATATAGTTATCATCATTCTGGATTTGTCCTTACACATGCAATATTAGTATCACGTTTCTTCACTCAGCACAGCCCAAAATGCACCTGCAGAAACTGAGCATCAAGCATCTATGTTCCTCTCCTCAGCTGGGCTCTGATGCCAGCCTTGCTGGCTTCCCTGTTCACAAGAAGGCAATGCTGCTTCCCAGACAAGCGGCTTCAGAGGGTTTGCAGAAGGACAGGAACAAGTGGCAGCAAAAGAGACAGCAATAGCATCAGTTTTGAAAGGCTGCCACAAAACAACAGGGAAGGGAGAACATGAGGCTGATGAAAAGAAATTACTTTTTTAAAAAAGTCATGTCTGTGTGATTGCACCTCTGCACAGGTCTGATGGCTGTGGCCAAGCCCATGGGGCCGTGCAGGATGTCATGTGCAGGCACACGTGCCCCCATGGGCCCCCAGCTGAAGGCATCAGAGCAACACGGGGTCACCAGTGCTCCACACAGGCTCCCTAGGCTCCGGAAATTTCCCGGGTGTCTGGATGCAACCATGCAGCTGTCGGCCCTCCCACCCATGGAACGGCTGCATCCAGCCTCACTGCTAATGTATGCACACTTCTCTGCCCATCTGTCTTCAATAATCTGTCCCCCAGGACCAGGAGAAAGAAGGAATAATTAAGCTGTTCCATTAAGGAAAGAGGATGTTTTTGGCCAGGGAAAGTAACTTAACCATTCAGCTCATCTCACAGACCGAGTAAAACGTGTGCTCACTGACCACTGATGCTGCAAGTATGCGCTGATTTGAACTTGTTAATGAAGATAACTCTCTGTGCTGGGAGTGCTAGAAGAGGACAGAGGGTTAGAGGGGAGCACTGAAGTTTATCTGTATTCTGCAGAGTGCATCTGAGTAATAAAAGTCACCTTCCTCAGAAACCTTTGCCCAAGAGTGAACTCAATTCCTCACAGCATGTTTAAAAGAGTCCTGAAAGACACCTGCATGAATAATACTGAGTAGGGCATGCTCACTGAACTTCCTGGGATGTTGGATTCAAAGGGCAAAGAAAAGATGGTGAGAAGCAGAAAGAATTGGAGGAAAGTGAAAAGGAGGGGGAAAAAAACAGGATATGGGTAAAAAATTGAAGCAGGATATGCCTTAAAAAATGAAGCTGTAAACAAAGCTTACTGATGATTTACCGAGGAGACAAGGGAAAGGACAAAACTGGGGTACAAGAAATTAATGGCATTATCTCACATATCGAAAACACAATGGGTCTCTTTCTCTGAAAAATCTGGCTTGAAATATATTGAGAGAAGCATCTTTCAATTACCAGCACATTAAACTCCAAACTCCATGGTGTCACAGCAAATGGAGAGGGGGAATGACTCTGAGGGGAAATGAATGCTTAGGACTCCATCCACATCCCAGCTGTGACAGGATGTGTTTTCACAACACATCAACTGTTTAAATCATTTGATCTTCTTATTGTCTGACAGAGCAAATTAAATATGCAATCTGCTTTCATGAGGCTCCCTGCAAATCCTGCAACTTTCTTTTTTTTTTAATATGCTTTTTAAGTTAATTAGAGCTCAGCTTACAAATCCCACAGCAGTGATCCACAGGTGATCCTGGGTGAACACCTATCAACTCGTGGAGTAAAAGGCTTTTTATAGCTGTCTCTGCTGAGGAGGCAGAGGGCACAGAGCAGGCTGTGGCTGCTGGAAGGCTCTGGGGCTTTGCTGTGACCCAGATGTTCAGCTGTGCTCATAGGCAAGGGAAAAGATGAGCTTGCTGCCCACGGGGCTGCCTTCCCTGCTCTGCCTGGCTCAGGAGGGATTGAGCTCCGTGGAGGTGGTTGAAGAGGGCAGGGATATGAGCAGTGAAGTGAAAATTGCACAAGGGGTTGAGAGTAAAAAGGGGGGGAAAGGAATAAAGTGTCTGGCAAGTTGGGATCCTGGCCAGCTGCCAAGTGGGGGCTCTGGCAGACACCAAGAAGCACTCAAACACCCAAAAATGCCTAGGAGGAGCAAAGGCATGAGGAATAACAGGCATGCTAACACAGACTTTGAGCACAAGGCACAGTTTGAAAAATTCAAACGTGTTAGAAGCCAGGACACTTTTCTAGAGAAATGGCAGTGAGGGACACAACTTTCCTTGAAGGGAATGGACAGAGAGATGTAGGGCACTAAGCACATTCAACAGGCCCAAGCTGCTGTTTACAGATAGAGAAGTAATTCTGACCTGGAGATAGACTTGATTTCTTGATGCAGTACTGGAGAGCAAAGGTTTGTCTCTGGAATAATAGGTTTGTGTTGGAAGTGAGTCAGAGAGGCCAGGAATTCACGCCTAGAGCAAGAACCTGACTTTTATCCCAAGGCCTTTTCACCCACCAGAATGTTCTTCTGTGGCTACTGGGAGATGAACATGACAAAGGCAAAATCGCAGAGACACTGTACACTGTGATGCTGCACACATGGGTACTATATATATATACACACACATATATATGCATGTGAATGAAAGAGATCATTTGACACACAGGAGAGGACCATAATTTTGTTCAGTGTTTGTAAGGTGAGTAACATAAAGGTGTCTTCAGGTATTTGCTGCAGATCCATACTACGTCTCCCAGTTTAAACAATAATAATTAATGCATGATAATATAAACATTCCTATTAGTGAAGATGCCTCAATTAGGTGGCTTTTGTTTACATTTAATTCAAGACCAGTTTGGCACAGAGTGTCCAAAGCTTCCAGCAATAATTTCTTTTCCTATCAGCATGAACGTGGCAATTTTCAGGCCAAAGGAAGTGTCCCAGCCATTGTTACAGGGGACCAAAAAATGGTCACTGCCATGGTTATGCAAGGATGTCTATTTCTTCCCAACAGACTGCAGTTTGCAGAATAATTACTTTCCAATAATTAAATGGAATTTACTGAGAGATCCTCAAGAATACTACATGGCAGCACTGCTGAACATCTGTGCTGGCTGAAACAATGTAACTGGAGTGTGAGGCAGATGAGTAGATCACACAATGATTTTGCTTTGTACATTAAAGTGGGATCCACTGTGTTATGCTGTACAACATGTTTCACTCCAGAGAATGGCAGGAGGTACAAAACACTGCACTGTGCAGACCATACGACTTTCAAAAAGCTTTTGAAAAATATGTGCAGTTTAATTCAGTATTGCCAGCCTCCGGTACTCTCCAGCAGGAACTTACAAATCTCTTATAAATCTCTCTGTTTATCTGCAAGTGCAGAGATATGGAGGCATGATGGATACATCTTAATACTATCTTTGATGTTGCATGTAGGTTTTAATTTAATTTTACATTATGTGGCATTTACTTTATCTGCTCCGATTAAACTAATTCTTCAAGGGACACAAGGAAGGGGGCTGAAGGTGATACAGGGAGTCTCCTGTGGTCTGGATCTGCATAGGCAGCCCCTTCCAGCCAGCTGACTGGAGCCACCAGAGAATGTGATCAGAGGGGGAGCAGCATCTTCAGTGCTGGGCATTGGGAGAGATTTAAAAACTAAGAGAAAGTGAAGGTAAAACTATAATCTAATTTTGAAAAATGAGGATTAAAGGTTCCATTTCTCATGCTGTTTCCACTGTATGTATGGAGGTAACAGTATGTGATTTTGCTGGATAAAAATATTGGCCCCATGCAGCTAGTGTGGTGCAAGTAAATCCCTACTGTGTTTGTAATGAGGGAAGGTTAGGATCATGCAGATGTGTGACTGTAAGCCGGTTTAGTATTCGAGCTGGCATAATATGAAGAGATTGTTCCTCGACTTACTGGCAAGTCTGGATATTCTCCACCATGTTGCGACAACAACAACAAAACCACCAGGAGACCGGCGTGGCTCCGCGCTGCATCTCCCGCTTATCACCCTCTAATGCTCAAATTGGGTGTCAGCAGGGAGGCTCCCTGCCTGGGGGGCTCCAGGCTTTCCCTCCTATGAGGCTGCTTTAATTTCATATATTTGGTAAGCATCTGTTTTTACAAGGGTAGCACAATGTCTAGAAGCCTGTAGGAAAATGCTGTTGCTGATGTTTGTAAGTAGTCAGAGACTTCTGCCTTAGTAGCCCAGGGATGCCCCGGGGGCAAGGCTGCCTGCCCAGATGGGTTTACACTTTAACCCGGAGAATAACACAGTCATGGATACTTGTGTGGGAAGGTGAGGGAAGAGGAGGGCTTCCCTGCTGAACAAGGAGGTCACTTCACATGTTTATCCACTGTCCGTGCAGGATAATGCAAAATGAGTACATGGAGGTAGCAGAAATGAGCTATCACAACCAGGAATGTTTTGAACAAGTGGGAGAAAAAGCTACTTGAGGTTACCTGATGCACAGGGACATCACTTCTTCTGCATCACTGAGGAGGAACAGCAATTTTGGCTAATGTAAGCAGAGACACAGGGAAGTGTGAGAGAAATTAGATGTGGATCAGTGGCTGTGAGAGACAGAAGAGAAGGAGGCTGGTAGGAAAAGAGAGCATAGTAGGTGAACATGCAGAGGAAGCAGAAAGCAAGAATTACAGCTGGAGTGGTGGAGAAAATGAGCATCTTTGAGACTGTGTGTACTGAGGAGAGGCAGCAGAGCCTGACTCTGAGCTCTGTGGAAGGTGAGGAGCTACGTGCTGGTGCGTGGGGCTGGGGGTGTTGGCAAAGGCAAAGGAAATTATATATCACTCTAATCTGCAGCACATTCCTTGCTGTCTGGGAATATATATGTCAGCTGGGGAGATACCTGTGGAGGTTACTGAAATTAATTGTATTCCTGCATTTCCCTCTCGCTTCCCCTCACCTTCCACAGATGCACACACACACACAAATTTCTATAGGTATAAACGTAACACTGAAGTTTCATTATGGTTACCAGCATCACTTGTCTCGAACCATCACATTGTCATTTGAACATTTTTTGATTCCATACCTCCTTTAATTCCCTGGGCATATAGAGAAGATGTAATTTCCAAGGAAAAGAAAAGAAGGAAAACAAACAAACAAAAACCCCATCCAAAAACAACCAACCTTTTGGGTCTCCAGGAAGCTTTCCAAATTTGTCTATCTATTGGATCACCAAGAATTTTCTGGAGACTGAATTTTCTGGCCTACGTGGCTTATTAGATCTGGATGCCAAGGTTACTGCTGGTAAGATTTTTCCCACCTCTAAGTTGCTGTAGATTAATTGTGCCTGGGAGATAATTAAGTGTGAGGGACATTCACTGATGCTGACCAGATAGACAGAAAAGGCCTGATGGGTAGGGACCAAACTAAAAAAGAAATCGGAAGATCCACTGTCCAGTACATATGTAGGTCTCAGATGCTGGAGTGAAGTGGGTCCTCAGTAATGTTTTTATTGCTTTATAACAAGCAATTCATTGTGAAAAAATAAAAAATTGTATTGCTAACGTATCTGTAAATGTATCTGACAAAGCATATATGAAACAAGGAGACATTAATTTCTGAGTGTGCCTGTTCTTTATTGAACACATTAGCATATTGAATGCTGCTTTTAAAAGACACAATACTTGTTCCCCATAGTTTATAATTTAAAATATAAATATACTACAGTATCAGAGGGAGAGTCAAAATAAATTCATGCCATGATTCACTGTGTCAGCACATTGACTTGCAATGCTGCTGCCACACAGGCTTTTCCTGCATGTGAAAGGAAAGCATCAAGGGAAATCTGAGTCCCAGTGCTCTCACAGAGAGTTTTGCACCCACTTCAGAGTGGTGGGATATCATCTGGGAGCTGTTGCAATGTTCCTACCTGGTGCACTCATGTGCTTTTACTTCATCTTCCACTCTAGAAAGGTATTTTCCTTCTGTTTTGTAACAGTAGCCAGCACAGGTAAGGTGTTTTCCAAAATTAAAATGCTGCTGTGTTGGAATAAATGACCTCTCTTGAGACTTTAAAGTTCTTACTTCCCATTTTTCCTGAAAGATGCAATATCTGAAAACCCTTTCTCTCAGCCTTTTATGTTTCTTTTCTAATTAATAAAAGCTGTGATGCCTGTATTAGTATAGCACAAACATTTGGATCTGAAGAAGAAATCTACATATTTTAAAACTCGGTGGACAATATTAAGTGATCAACACCAATTTAAATTTGCATGTTATAATAAATATATATTATTTAGCATTTAAAAAATTCATTGGAGAAGTCTCAAGTGACAACTACCTCCCATTTACAAACCAGGTAAATGCCACCTTTAAAGCAGTCATATTCTTTCTCATCATCATCAGTGTAAGCTATTTTAAGATAGTATTTGTGAGTGGCCAAGATTGTGTTTGTCCTGCTGCCAAATGAATTAGCATGGATTATTTTAGACTGTTTAAATGGTAGTTAGGGCATGCACAAAGAGTATGTTATCCATGTTGCTTTTTGCCACCTCTGATCACTGTATTTTCCCTTTTGTGGACAGAGATTTTACTTCCACTCCTCCAAGAGAAAGATTGTGGAGAGATGTCAAAGCTTATTATTCAATGGAGGTGTGACACGAAGACTCTTCTATGAATGACCCTGGCAGTGTTAAATTCAAGAAAACAGTGCTAAAGGGTATATGGCCATGTGAAAGATTTCTATTTTTCCATATTGCAGGGTTTGAGTTTTGTCTTTTTGACCAATAAGATTATTTTTATATGGCCACCTGAAATGATAAGGGATTATTACCTCTGGATCACAGATCCAAAGGTAGCTTAGGTGTCCTTTCAATAATCATGGTAAAAGTAGACAGCAATTTTACTACTCTCTTCATTTCCATAAAATATCTGACTTAATGGTTCAAATACTTGCCAGGTAAGAGATACATGAAGGAGGAAACAAGACTGTCCAGTTCTGTGAGTCCCCTCACCAGGGAGACCAGGTAGGGAGCAACTGACCCTTGTGACAAAGAAAGCCATGTGACAAACAAAAGCATGGAATGTATTCTGGTGACCATGAGAGGAGATGGGTACTGCAACCACCAGATCCCTCCCACTCCTACTGTTCTTTCTGGCTCCACCACTTTGGGACAGCCTGGTCACTGCCAGCCCTTGCAGCGTGGCCTTCCATCCTGCTCTAGCTCCACTCTTGTAGAGCTGTATGCAGGCTGTATTGCTGTGAACAAAGTCAAAATTCCATTGATGGTTTAGTGCCTGTTCTGACAAGATGCAAAAGGTATCCATCTCTCAGGCTGTAAGTGTATCAAGCAGAATTAACTCTAATTTCAGAAAATGTCACATTTTTAACAACCAGTTTTGGTGTTTTCAGCCAGTTCCCAAATGAAAAGACCTAGTGTTTTCTAAAGTCTGATTTTTTAATAAAAAATAATTTCATGTACCAGGACAGTGCAGCTTTAGTCATACATATTTGCTGCATATACTTTAAAATATGAGATTTATAGAAGGATCAACTGCTTCTGCATCCTGAATCATTCCAAAAATGGATTGTCTGTAAATAGGAGACCTTGAGGGGGCAGAAAAAATAAATAAGAAAGTTCAGTTGCTCTAACAAGCAAAAATCCTTAAAGTGGGGGGTGGTCTTCAGTACCCAAAAGCATTTAAAAGAAAAGCTGGCAGTTTTCCCTACAAAGACACCCAATGCAAGACAAGTGAGAGTTAAAAAGGGAGCTGCCTGATAGAACATGCCACTACAAACCCCTGCAGCATGGCAGAGCCCAGACCACAGGAGGGGACCCCTACACTCATGCTCCTTCTGAACAGCATACAGGGCCCCTAAGAGGACAGGGGAACTAGTCTGCCTTCAGTGCCCTCTCACACGGGTTTATCTCCCCCTTCCAACACAAATTCCTCTGAGGTCAGACTCTTGGGGACCACTGGTGGCTGTGACAGAAGTCCCACTGCATCCAAAGAGCACCAGAGGGAGGGTGGTAGGCAAGCACACAAACAAAATGGCAACTTTCTGTTTTTCAGAGCAGCAGCAGTGCCCTGTACACTCAGTGGAACAAAGTTTGAGGGCAGGACCTTTGTTTATCAGTGGCAGAGCAATGCCCTGAACTGTCCCAAACCTGTGGGGGCTGAGTTGGAGAGGAACATATGCACAGGCAACGAACAGGCTTATTTATATCACCCGCTGTAAGTGCATTAGTATCTGAGATGCTGCAGCCCTGGCATTTCAAAGACACCTGTTTCTGGGTAGATTTTAGTAACTTGGAGAAGCTGGCTCCAAGCATATGGAGGAGAGTCTAAAATATTATTTCATCACACAGGTTTTCAAGAAGGAAAAAAAGAACGTTCAAGGGTCACCTTTAGACAAACTCACAGGTGAATCAAAGCAAAGAAAAAACCTTCTTTGCAGATAGCACTGGTGGTTACCAGTCCTTGCCCACAACAAGTAGCTGCAACATCTTCTTCTGTGAGAGTTTGGACCTGTGCATCTTCATTTACCCTTGGAAAATGAATGCAGAGCACTTCCTAATGGCAGGATGCACACTCCCACCCTCTACACAAGTGCATGTGGAGAGACATCTCAGACCTGCCTGAGCTACCAGTTTCAGAGAAGCACTTATACAATAGAAGTCTTAAAGTCATCACAGTTTCCTTGTAACCATGCCTAATGCAGGCATCAATAGTTTGTAGCAGGACAGTTAAGAATTGGCCTTTTAAACTCACATGGACTTTATGCCCTCCAGAATTTGGCCATCTGAAACCACAGGAGTTTCTAAGTCAAGCACCAAGAGAGAGGGGAGTATAATCTACTAAAATCACAGAATCCCCATAATAGGGAATTATTGGCTCAGGTAGGTCACTTTCCACTTTAACTTGTGCCTTTCCTAGGCAGCATGTATATCTCCTTTTGTATACAGTAAATATAAGCAGTGAATCCAGTTTGTACCAGCTTCCCTGGCCACAAAAGTTGACCCACTGTCTTTTCTTTCAAAGGCAGAAATTATAAAGCTTGTGTTGCACTTCAGCCTTGAGTTTGGGCTGACATTTGTTTCCTTCCCCAAATGAGTTCCCTGGTTACATTTCAAGCAGACTTCTGAAAGTATACAAATGTACTTCTAAAACTGATAATCATCTTGGGGGGGAAGGCTTATATCCTGTTTTTGCTTATGAGAAGGGCCCCAGGCACCCTGATTTAAAAAATGATCTGACAAGAAGCAAAGACTCAAATGCTCCTTGACACATATACATCTGACACCTCAGATAATCAGCATAGTTTCATGGAATTAGCTGAAACTCCATCCTCACCCCTCACCCCCTGCTTGTCATCTCACAGCAGAAAACATGCTGAATAACAGTGCATCACGCCAGGTCCAGGCTTTTATTATATTCTCAGTCCAGAAGAAGAAAAAAAAAACCATTCTTTTTTTCTCACTGTTTCACTTCCATCAGCAGAGCTATCCTTTCCTTGATGCCATATCAAATGTTTAAAAATTTTCCACAGTTTAGTTTTAAAAGCAGTACATGAAGCCAAAGAAGCAAAAGAATAAAAAAGAGAAGAACAAATGGAGCTATTCGAGCTCAGCTTTCAAACAAAGAAGCCTGATCAGGACCTCAGTACTTTGGAGCTGAAAGCCCCAAACTCCCTTTGGACAAATGCCTTCACTTCTCACTGATTTCAGTGACATCTGCACAGTATGGTCATGGACACATCTTGTTTCAAAAACTGTCTGTGCAAGATTTTGCTCATAAAAGAGAACCTAAAGGATGAGTGAGTCATATGAAAGCACATGGATTTGGAAAAGGAGCACTTCACTGTGTAGAGGAGTTCAATAAAGCCTTGCTTGCCTCCTTACCTGAAGTATTTTTGCAACACATATATTTACAAGATTCCTTCTTTATTCTCATCCTCTTTGATCTATGCAGTTCCTTTGATGCACGCAAGTGTTAAATCTCTGTGTCTTTCCTCCCAAGACTTGCAGACAGTATGTGCTCTACTATCATGACTATAGTCAGTACCTCCTGAGTTTGATTGCTCCTTTTCTTCCTCCTGCCTCCTCCTCCCACTCGCCAAATTTACCAGTCTCTGCCCATAGATATGTCCTTGTTCCTTGGCAGCACTATCCTTAGGTGTCCTTGTATGTGACGTTGATAGAAAAAATGGCCTGCAATCCTCAATCCTGCACAGATCCACTTGGTTTCTGGGGATGCTGGTGCAAGAGGTGAAAAGGAGCTCTCTATGGTTAGGCATCCAGGGGCTTGTTTTCATTCTTTCACCTCCACTGCAATTGCAGCATCACAAAACCTGATTTTCTTCACCTTTCCTGGCACCTCTGTTTTTCTTGATGACCAGTATTGCTGGTCCTGTGTCTGTCTGTACCTGTGTGTCTCCTGGTCTTTTTTCTGTATGTTGTGGACAGAAACTCTCTTCTTCAATGCTTTTGTAGTCTCTGGAGCCACAATGTCCCAGCCCATGCCTGGACCCTCCAGCAACTTGAGTCAGGCCATATTGCTGATGCAATACTGTAGGCAAGGGGTTTGGATTTCTAGAAATATTTTCCTTTCCATATGTTTTTTTCAGCAGTCATATGCTAGTAACCTCTGAAGAACAAAATATTTACCCAGGCTTTGACTATCTTGCATCTTACTGAAGGTGTCTTTTCTACCGACCTTCCAAATTCTCACCTAAACTGAATAAAACACAGTTTCTTTCATCAGGCTTTGCTTCAGCTCAGAGAGATTTGAACTGGGGGGAAAAGTTAGCATCTCCATAATAAGACTAGAAAAATTACAGACCACATTGTGTTTTGGCTGCTTATCTGAGGTCTCTGAGCTACCACAGTTTCCATCAGCTTCAAATGTGGAAGCTCGGCAGCTTTGGAGAAAAGCAGGTCATTTTGTTCAATACATTTCATTTGAAAATTTGATATAAAACTGTTCTTTTTTAAAATTCCCAGTAGCTTTTGCTTCGAAAAGGCTAGGTATATTTAAAAGGATGGTGTCTGCCTCCATATTTTAGAGTTGCAGATGAAAACAAACACCAGAAAATGCAGGTAGCTGGGACAAAGAAGGCAGTGGGGGATTGATGTTCCTACAAGTTTGGCAAGAAAAGTGAAAAATCCACCACAGCAAAAGGACAGAAAATATACAGTGAGCAGATAAGATACTTCACCAGCCTTACAGCCTTCATAGATAAAGGTTTGGCAATCCAGCCTCACTGCATTCATGGCGGGAGTATTTTGTAAAAGCGCTGGCATCCAGCAATACACATTACTGCACAAGTGTTACTATTAATAGGATTAAGGCTTGCATTTATTATGCTCTGCAAAGATAGCAACTGTGATAAATGAGACTGCAAATACTGCCCACTTTAACCCTTTTTATAATCACTCTTCTTTTTAGACATCATTTTCCATCCTCATTTAAATACTTGATTCTATGCCCGTGCTGAACAAAAAAAAAAGTATTTCAGGCAGCTCATTACAGTAAACATTAAGTATAAGAGCATATATAAAATATATCTGTATATATGGCAGTATAAAATATATCTGTAAATGAAGCAGCTGTCTTCATTACATGCTCAAACATACAATTCTACATGTAATTTTGTGAGTTTGCATGTCGCAAAGTGTCTCTAGTTTGTGTCATTTGGAATCACCTGCCATTTTACAGCAAAGGCAACGACATAGATGCCTTACAAATAACAAGTCCAGAAATCAATTGCAGCTGTAGCCCTTGCACTGAGGTTCAGTGTGCACTCCTGCAGGTAAGAGATACCATCCGTGGACAAAGCTTGCTTCTCTGTCCAGGGCATTCTGTGCCTGCCAGAGGGCAGGACCTGGGTCCGAGCAGTGTGAGTCACACAGGACTGGAGCGTGTTCAGCCTTGTGAGATTTACAGGGTGATCAATGGCTTCAGCATCCTGAATTACTCTGGAGATGGTTTATTAGGAAGGGGCCTTAGGGAGCAAGGAATAGAAGGAGAGAGTAGATTCACAGTTAAAGGAAGAATTGGTAGAAGGCAATTTATACAGGAAAATTCAGATCCCCTTCTGAATTTCCTAAAAGCTTGGGGTGTCTGAGTCCAGGAGTTTGCTCTGGGCCCTTCTCTAGAACTGATGTGCAAGTAAATCAGGCT
The DNA here is from genome assembly GCA_008694505.1 of Cyanoderma ruficeps. Classification (NCBI taxonomy): domain Eukaryota; kingdom Metazoa; phylum Chordata; class Aves; order Passeriformes; family Timaliidae; genus Cyanoderma; species Cyanoderma ruficeps. Next base: position 7,827,697 of record VZDJ01000141.1, read on the forward strand.
CCTGTATGAAATCACTCTTAAATGTGTAAGGCACCATCAATCAAAAGCTTTCCTCTGCTCAGTCCCTGCAGAGCTATTCTTGGCATGCTGTTGGAAAAAAAGCAAAGGCAGAGTGATGCTCTTTTTTTGCCTCTGAACACGGTCCCAGAGAGACGGCTACCCTGCATAACAAATGCAGCCCATATTCCCTGTCTGTAAGTCGGGTTTCACAGTGTGTCATCGCCTCCTCTGCCAAGGTGATCAATTCCCAGTGTCTAGGACCATCAGGTCAGTGTCTGGTCCACACTTATCCACAGATATTTCCACCTCATCTGACTGCCAAAAATTTCCTTCTCATTTCTGGAGCAGTGTTACCCAGACATGCCCTAAAATTTCATGAGGAAACTGCAGACCAGCTACTGCCTCCACTTTCATATACATGCAGCTCCCCAGTGCCCCACAGCAACATGAAAGCAGAGCAAAAAGACTGGTGTCCCCTCACGTATGGCTAGGAAGCAGGACTTAAAAACTACTATGCAGGACTTTTGGATGCTCTCACCATTAGTAATATGAAAAATCTTAATGTGTTATTGGCAGGCTCTGAGCTGCACCTCGTCTTTGAAATAGGAGCCTTACACTGGGCATTGGGGAGCCCTGCTTATAGGTACACACATACAGACATTTCGGTTATAGGACTGGTTTTTGAAATAATTTAAAGGATATTTGCAGAATCAGGAAGAGATATGAAGGCAGAGCCTCACAGGAAAGACAGGAGGAAGAAGGAGTGCTGGGAATTACCATACCCAGGGCTGTAGCACTATGTCCTCCTCAGCACATTGCAGGATTTTATGTCAAGGTTTCCCACACTGACATTAACCCACAATCCACACATCAATGGCTGTATTCCTACTGGGGTGTTTCAGAAGATACACTTTAGAACAAAGCCTTTCAGCAAAGAGCACAGCGGTGAAATCAGATTGACCTCTGAAATTTTCTTCTGTATTATTTTTTGTTGTTACAGAAAAGTCTTGCATAAGCGTAACCACATATTTTGCAATGCCAAGATGCATACCATTCACATATAGAGGTTACACGAGTATCACTGGGAGAATGTATCCCTTCAAGATTTGTTCTAATTAGTGACTTGAGCTTTCATTTAATTACACTCTTTAATGCACATCTTGGAATTACAGAGGTGGGTGTAATTTAATTAGCCAAAAAAAAAAATCCAAGACAGGTTTCTATTCCCTTAAAATATAGGTTACACCTAAGACATGATGGGGATGACACAGATATTTCCCAGGAACAAGGTCCGTACTCCTTCACCTTGAGGTGTGTTCAGATGCAGCCCTGGGCATGCGAGCGTGAGCGTGGCTAGAGGCTGACAGCTGCTCATTACAGGCTGCCAGGGGTCTCAGCCTGGCTCCTGGAGGACAGGTGGCCACATGACAAACAAAACCCCTCACAATTAGCACTAATTGACACTCGTGTGGCCGGTCTCCAACGAGAGGTCAGGGAGCGGGTGAGCTCAGAGGCTGAGCAGCCCGTTCTGGCAGCGAGGGTCTGAGGTGCCACTGCCACCACCACACTGCTGTGTGCAAGCACAAGGCTCAGCATCACTATTTTGACAGCCCTGGTGTTCACCAGGGCTCTCTGTGGCCCCTGACTAAAACTATGCCGGTTTTAGATCTGCTGTGGATGCCTCAGCCTGGCCTCTTACCCACACCAGCTCCATGAAGTTGGCCTATCGTCCATGCCCTTCATCCCCTCCCCATGTTTGTGCTGGCTTTCTGGAGAGCAGATGCAAGAGTCTGAGTTTGCTACCACCTCCCACCTTTCATTTTTTTCATTTAGAAACATTTCCACAATAAAAACGTACAATAAACTGACCAGCTGCCACCCTTTGATGCTTAATCCTCTCTAATCTGGTCTGGGAACACTGAAATGTACAATTTTGCTTATTATGGAGCTTGCAAAAATAATTGAATGTAGCAAGTGGAGAGGGTAGCAAGTGAGGAAAAAAGGAAAGTAGCCCCTCAGCTATTTATTTATCATCTTCTAAGGGCCTGTATGGCACACTCACACTGCTGTGAATGATCTCCTTAGAGAGCACATACGGTTACTCATGCTGTGGACTGAAAAATGTCCCTTGTCCAACATAGGCCCTCTCCATCCAGGAATGAGATAGCCCATGCCTCACAGACCTTGCAATTCGACAGCAAACAACATGGTCCTCAGGGATGGAATTAATTGGAATTTGGATTTTATACTGGTTGGCTTGATTGACTTCATCTGAGGCCTCACAAAAGCAGTAAGTCTTTCAGAGGGGCTCCCTATAAATTTATGGCTCACAAGGCAGGAAAAAAAAATCTCATGTAAATTATACCCTTTGAAAATGATCATGAGGTATGGAGATGGCCCAGGGGACCGTCAAGGAAGTTTCATCTCTTGCTCATTTAGCATAGGTAAGTAGCAATAACTCGTTGTTCTCTTGAAGTAATGCAAAAGCTAAGGAAAAACAAGGTGTTTTAGCAGTTTACTTATACCATGCCCTGTACCCAAATATGTTGCTGTCTACCATCAGATATCTACAAGGTTTTCCCCATGAAAACCAGCAGGTCTAAGGACTGACTGATGAATAGACACACAGACAGATTGGTGCTGTCCTTTCTTGGTGTGTGGCCTTTCTTCCTTTTCTGAGAAGCCACAGCCATACCAGACAATTTGTTGAAATAACAATGCCACATGGGGAGCAATTGAAAGTGGATTTGATGGAGCCACTAGCATGTTGTTCCACATTGCTACGCATTGATCCTAGCTCACCTGGAGCCCCACAGTCTTGTCTTCAACAAATTTCATAACTCCAGTCATGATTTCTAAACCAAATGTCTAACATGATCTTTTTCTATGATGTCACCAGCTTTTTCCCAGTATTCAGCTCTTCCTGGCAGAAATATAAAGTCTTACCGTAGATCCAAGTTGGAAGGGCACAGGGCTACCTAAAACTAAATCATATCACTAAGAATGTCATCCAGATGTTCCTTGAACTCTGACAGGCTTGATGCCATGCGCACTTTCCTAGGGAGGCTGTTCCAGTGACTGATGACCCTCTTGATGACCAACAGTATCCTAATATCCAATCTGCACTTCCCCTGATCAAATGATTTCATTTGCCTAATTCTTTGGAGAAAGAATTTCTCCGAGTATCTGACTGTCTAACTCGTATAAAAGAGAGTTCATGGCTAAGGCATTTATAGAAAGTGAAGTATTCAGTAAAATTTAGCTTAAAAATTTATTTTCCAGTGTAGCTGTTTATACCTCGTCCCAGCTCTGAGAAATATTGAGGTTTTTTTTTTTCTTGTCCTGGGCAAAAGCTATAAAAAGGCAGTATAGAAAGCTCTAGAGGTCAGAGTCCTCTCTCAGGCATCTGCAAACCATCTAACAAAGTCATCACTTCTTCACAAAGTGCAATATTAAGAGCATATTGTTTCCCACATGCTGCTTATCATTTTCCACTTTGAAACAAGCAGCTACAAGCTCTTCTAGAGGAGCATTTTAGTAGTAGCAAAGACAATCAACTTGGAAAAAGTGACTGATTGCTATAGCGCTAGTTTGCATTTCATGTCACCTTGCTTTCAAGTTCTCATTAATTACATTACATTAATTAATTAAGCCTGATAGCACACCTGTTGTTAAGAATTATCCATACTTTATAGTTAGAGACACCAAAAGAGAGCTATTAGAAGGCTTGCTTAGAATCTATATTAAAATTGAAAACTAGTCCAGTTTTATACTAGACCCAGATTGTATCGGTGTAAATACATGGTCTCCCTCTATTGTTTCCCACTGTACCCAAGACTTCCTAGCATCTAAACAAAGAGGCAGCATCAAAGGAGTCATGCTCTCCCTTCCCGGTAAGCAGGAGAAAGCTTGGCTTATTTTTGTGTGCAAGAAAATTATTGCAAAAAGGTGACAATTGCAAAATCTCCTCTGTTTGCAAGCTTTTTTGGTCTACCCAGCTAGGACCACTGGAGCTGGCTCTTGACTTCTGTCTGGGGTAAAGGCAGAGCCAGTGCAGGTGGCTGAGCCCTCATGGAAGGGTTTACTGGGTGATGGTAACAGCTGGACCAGCCCCAGGCACTGGTGGAAAGGGCAACAGATGGAAGCTGCAAGTGGCCAGATCCTCACCTGGCCCACCCTTCCTGCAGGGCTGCAGAGCACAGGGAACCAGGCTGGGCTCCCCTTTCCCTGGCCCCCAAGGGTGTGCAGATCAGCCTCCCCTCTCCCACCCACCCACCCAGTGCAGCTCAGCCCTGCGCATGGCCTGGGAAGCCCAGCTGTGGGCTACAGCACTTTGTGCCATACTGGAATGCCCTTTCCTTTCCAGACAGGGCAGGATGTCACAGCCAAGCATCAAGATGATGGGGACACAGACCATCATATCCCATTCCCTGTGTGATCTGTTACAGATTTCCTGGTAATTCTCCCTCTAGGGAGAAATGGGTTGCCAGCTACATCCAGATGAGTCCAGAGCCACTCTGGGCTGTGGCCCACCTCAGTCTTGGTCTGTGTCCCAAACAAGGGCCATTCAGCCCTTTGCATGGCTTCCTCACAAACCAGAAAAGCAACCCAGGAAAACAAAGACTCCTTGCTGCTGGGTTGGATGTGGAAGAGTGTCCTTCCAGCTGCATCCTTTTCATTATTTGCCCCTCCATCTCATTTGTTGCACGTGATGAAGGCGTTCCTGTTGCCCAGATGGCTCCTCAAAGGCAGAACAGAGGTAAGGCACCATGGTCCCACATCCTCCTTCCTCTCCAGCAGTGTCCTTGCATCCCTCCAATGCCAGCAACTGAGTACTTCCCAGAGAGTTAATTTGTGAAAAGAAACAGTATCGATTCAGGGGGTGTGCAGCCATAATTCTGTCATTCGGCTTTGACTCTGCACAACCACACTTCATTTTCAGTCTCCAAACAATAAATAAATATAAAATGAGCATTGGCTTAAATAGCATTTAACACGCGTGACTTCCCAAAGAACAGCATAAAAGCAGAATCCATTGCTGCTTTTCCCTTATGTGAATCAATGGGAAATGCTGAATGAGTTAAAAAAAAGCAGAGAATAAAAAAAATAGAGATTATTGTTAGAACAGGGGGCTTTCTGCACTGCTTGTGCTGTATATCCATGATCCTTTTGTGTCCCTCTTTATCCTACCCTGGAATGGAATTAGCTTTCAGTCTTTCCTCTTTTTTTTTTCCTTAAATTTGATCTTATTTAAATCAGCCCCTTAGCAGGTTGGCTGAATTCTTGAAAGCCTAACACAGCCTGCAGATGTCTGTCTGTGCAGCCACATGGCAGAACCAGGCTTTCGGGGTCCCCAGAGCATCACACGGGACCGGGAACTTCTTGGTGCCGGTTCCAAAAATCCATATCCCTTTCCAGTTCATTACAAACACCTATTGTTTGCCATATTTATCTGCCATCACTGCTGTTTGTTAGCAAATGGAAAAAGAAATGCCAGGACTAAATTTCAGCCTGCCCTTAGAATAGTGGAAAGGGGCTACAGGAATTGAATGACAGATGGTCTTTGAATGATATACAGAACCTCTGCCCCTGGGCCTGCTTTGGAGAAGCTGTTTTGGATTGTTGCTCAGAAGAGTGGGAGGTTGTTGTGTGATATGTGATTATTCCATAATAATTTTAATTATTTTGCCTGTTTTCAAACAATAGTCTCAGCCTTTTTTAATTTTTACACTCACTGAGTTGTGACATGAGCATTCTTTCCTCTGTGTTAGCAGGGATTAAAATCAAACCCTGTATCCCTTCCCATTTTTTTTTCAAATAATCCATGTTTAAATAAATTACCTCAGCCTGGAAAAGTGAGTTACAGGGCATTCTCCTGACGTGTGTGGCAGAGAGAAAAGCGAAGAGCTGGGGAACAGGGCTGGGGGGATGGGGAAGGCTTTATTGTGTTTTGCAGGATGAGATTGTCACCGTAACAAGTTTCAAGAAGAGCTGCTCTTTAACTCCTCTTCCTCGGCACAGAGAGCGCAGCTCTGGGAACCTCATTTACATGCATATGGGTATCTGATTGGATCTGTTCAAAGGTACAGTAGGAGTCAGTCAGATTGAATATGATGTGCATATAAATGAAGTTCCCAAGGTGGGGTGTGATGCTTCAGGAGAGACAGGGAAAATATGCTGTCTTTGCTTCATCCAAAGTCCAATAGAAACTTGGGGATTTTATATTTTTTTTAACTGGCTTGAGATAAGCAAGAGTGGAAGCAAAAAAAAAAAATTACATATAAATGTATATATATATATGTATTTCCCCCCCTCCCCATTTATTGAATTTACATCTTAGGCCAAATGCTCATCACTGGAACCCCATAAATCACATCAGCTCCACATTTGGTTTGCAGGACAGCTGCACACACACCCCTGCAAAGGGCAGGGTTGCAGGGTTCACCTCCTTTGCAGCACATGCACTGCACTTGCACCCATCCCTCTGCTGACAAGCAGGGATACGAGGAAAGCTGTTGGGATTTTCTAGGCTTTGGTCTTACCTTCAGTAGATCCTGCTCAGCCAAAGCCACCACTGACAGTTTTTTGGCTAATCAGGGGGCAAGCAGCATGTGGCTTTGGCTGAGCTTTGTGCGTGGGTGCAGGCAGCAGGGATGTGTGCTTTCCCTGAGCCTAGCTCCTATCCTGAGATGTTGCACCCATACCTGTGGGGAGGGGGCTGTGGAGGCAGTGCAAGCTGTAGGCAAAGGGATCCTCCACCTCATCGAGGACACCCTCTGTAACATCTGCAGTTCTATTTTCAGCAGATTTCTGTCTCTCTGCAGCACAGTCTCACTTGTACTACTGCTAATGCCCAGCTGAAATTCAGATCCTTCCAGTCCCACCAGCAAGGAGACCCTGGGGAGTGTACTCCCTCCACAGGGAGACACAGCTGGTGGATGAAATCTTACAGGGCACTCTTGTGCCACAAGCAGCAAACCCAGCAAGCAAAGACACACCTGTGGAAATAAAAATACTGCGTATTCCTCTCTCCTTGGTGTTACAGGAAAACGAGAAGAAATAGCTTACATAGTGATGAGGATGCTCTGGCAAACAAGAGTACCTTGAATCTAGATGCCACAGTTTCAAAACCTTAAAGCCACAAAGCACATCTCTAAGAGAAATTATTCCAATGCAATCTGAAAATCTATACTTAAAAGCTCTGCCTCATTTTTTATTTTAAACCTTCCAAGAGTTGTATTCTGGTCTGGGTGTTTCCCATAAAACATTAGATAACACCAAACATTTCAAGCATCATTAAAAGGAATTTACTGTAAAGCTTTAGGGATACTACCAGACATAAAAAGACGCAAGCAGAACTCTGAGCACAGATGAATACAATAGAGAGACTTTTCCATTCCTGCTGCTTAAAAAAATATTTGTTTCTGTAACTTTGGGCTATTTGTGTTTCAAAATCTAAAGAGCTTTGCTTTGCCTTTACTTTAAAGCTGCGCTTTGAACTCCTTCAGAAATAACCTATGGCAAGCAGAGCAGGTATCAGGCCTTAATAACCGGGCCTAAATGCCAGTGTTTGTGGAGGATTATGAAGGATGGCCACTGTTAGAAGAGAGGGCTTACAGGCAGGAGCACATTTCAATTTTTATCTGCAGTACAGATGATAAAATAAAATCTTGTACAACTCACCAATGACATTAAGACTGGTAGAGTGGTAAACAAGGACAGCAGCTTATTGTTACAGGCAGACAGGAATTGCCTGCATGGATGGTTGCAGGTCAGCAACATGCATTTTAAGATAGGTGAATGAAGTGTAGTTCAGGTAATACATAGGAGAGCACAGAGCAGGCTCTACCTGAGCCTCAAAAATGACTCTGAACCACTGAAGACAAGACGCTCTTCTGCCCCTACAGAAGCTCTCACAGCAATGATATTGCAGAAGGGACAGTGCGGTCCCTGTATAAAGAAATACCTGGTAGAAATCACAAACTATCTTGCCTCCACAGTCCTAGTTACTAACGTCCATCTCTGGAGAAGACCCCAAAGGGTCCCTATACATATAAATTAAAGCAGGGCTAAGAAGGGCTTTTCAGTTTCTCCAGTGTGGGCACAACACAAATGATGAGCAAGAAGCAAGGCAAAGCACTGGGATTCCATGCTTGCACATTAGATGCCTGGAGACATTTCACAGCAAAGGAAGCATAAGGGGTGTAATGTACAGGGAATTTTTGTGGTGTAAAGGAGTCTTATCATCTGTAAAATGTCCCCCAGTCTGGATTGTGGCATCAGCAATTGAAAAGTTACAGTGGATACTCAGCACCCACTTAATATTTATAATGAGCCTGGAGATCTCAGTGGCAAATCAGCTACTTGCCAAACCCCTCTGTCAGGCTGCTGATAATAATCTGAGGTCACAGACAATGAAGTATGGGGCAGAGATCCTCACTCTTATGTTTCCTTGGAGATACACTGCTATCTTATATCTGTCCATGCTTCAGTCAGGGAGCTGGACTAAATGACCTCCCAAGGTCCCTTTCAACCTGATTTATTTCATGATTCTACCATGATACCTTATAAAAAGTGAATATCAAGTCACAGACCTCAGCCCCAGACCTTGCAGGGTTTTTCTGTCCATCACCCTTGTAAGCTCCCAGCTGGACCACTCTTACCACTGAAACACTGTGAGTGCCTCTGTGATAAACAGAATTGCATGTAAGGAAAGAATGATTTTGGCCATCTGAGATTGTTATAAACACTTCCAGAAGAAAAAAAGGAAGTACTCCTGGGAAATAATAGTAATTTGTCATTATTTCAACCTTCAGAAAGAGTTTTGCAAATAGGTATACACTGCCTTTATATAAAAAAGTTAAACCATACCATACATATATGAGACGCATAAAATTGCTTCTGTGAATTGGTCAAATATAAGAGATTATAGAGTGTGACGGTAAGTGGTTGCTTAAGTAAAAATTCATATTGAAGTTAGGAATGGTTACCCTCGATCAAGCTACCAGCATAATTAATATAAACAACAACAATTAGGAGATTTTTTCCAGTTTGTCATATCTAAGGCTTAGATTTTAGTGATGTGTAGTGTTAATCCACATTCTTTAAATGGCTGCTGACCTTCAAAGTATAATCCACCTGAAACAATGAGAAAAGCAAGAAACAGTAACCAGTGGTGCTATTAATTATCCTTCATGGATTAAATGCTTCAATTCCACTGAGTTATCACCCTGCAACATTACTACTCAGGAACTTTGCACTATCTTCCCTAGCCCAAACAAGCTGAATCTCATCATTTTTTTCATAGTGCTGCTAACATAGTTCAAGGCATCATCTACATAATGTTGTTCCTGGGAGCCAGTGACTGAGAGAGCGCAAAATGTCTGTCCTGAGGGTTTCCAATGAAGGGCTTAAATGGAATAGAAAATCAGAGGTCCTGAGAGGTCTTCTGGTGAAGATTGTTTGCTATGCCTTTGAGCCGAGCCCTAAACTGCAAGAGAAGCAGGATATTGGTGGGTTTTTTCCTCTGTTTTAGGAGCCCAATCCTCTTGAAGTTACTCAGACAGTTCTGATTTTGAAACTTTTTTCTGGGTACCGTAACGGCAGATTTAATTTCTTACTTGTAATAACGTGATTAAAATTCATTGACATTTCACCTGGAGGCCAAAGGGGAAAAAAAAAGTGTTATTCAAACCTTACCTTGGACTTGATCCTGCAGATCAAGTCAGTAGGGAGGTGGCTTGTGTGAGGACTCCTGGAAAAGATCCTTAGTGGAACTAATCAATATTACATGTTGCAACTATTTCTTGCAAGAAATTGACATATTTTCTTGTAAATCAGTTCAGAAACCAGCTGAAATGAAGTAGTGCAATGGATTTGGCTTTACTTTCTCATTCAGGTCAGTGATGTGGGGACACACAGAATCTGCTAGCAGAAAAGACAGGCATTTTCCTAACACTTTCCTAGGCACCCTGGGAGTCCTTCTCTCCCCTCTATCAGACCCCATTGTCATCTTACCTCTTAATTTCCTCAACAAATCCAAGCAGCAAGACCTGGTACTGCAAAAAATATATTCTTACTGAATGCTGAACAACTGTATTTTATTTGTGAAGCCCTTTCCACCACAGACAAGGTACTGGGACACTATTCACTGAGTAAGATTTAACTGCATGGTTTAGGATTTGTCTTCTGCTCCCTGAAGAACCTTTTTTCTTCAGTTTTTGCTATTTCAACTGCTAAAAAGGGCTGTCTTTTCCTGACTATTTGCAAACCCATCCAAACATATATATACACACAGAGAAGTTGAAAAAATTGCAAACAGTCTAATTAATCAGAACATATGTTCTCTTCCTTTATGAAACTATGCTCACTCTGTATTTTTAAAGTCAGCTTGTTAATCAGTATGAACACTGAAATAAAAAGTCAGTATGCAAAAATGGCCTTTTGGGCAATTCCAGGAAACTGCAAAATAAATGCAAACAGTCATTTAATGCTTACCAAGTATAGTATATATAGATTTAATAAATGCAAGAATACAAAGGATATTATTAAAATGTAATATTTGTTATTAAAATGTACCAAAGGCTAACTCTTCATACATATGACTCACCTCTACTAGAAGCAGAAATGGTCAGAAAATGTATTGCTTAGCAAAAGGTTGCTTTGGCTGTAAATAACAGCAGGTGAAACCATAGCCAGTTCAGTGAAATTTCCTTTTTTAAAAAAAATTCAACATTGTGATCTAAGAATATAATTTGGAATCTAAAAAATTTACTTTGTGGTTATTTGAATTTTGTTTAAGTGCAAATATTTTCTTACTGCATTACATATTTATATGGTCAGACTATGAATGCGTATTTTAATAATTATGTTATCCTAATGGCAAATTGACATTTTAAAATGTCACATAAAAGCACAAATTAAAGAGGCTAGTTTAGTACAATAAACACAATGTGTGACTGAGAACAGGTACTTTCAATTTTCTTCTGTTAGCCCAGTAATGCTTAATTAAGCTATTTTGGAGATTAATAAAACTGTTTCAAAGCAGTTTATTAAAATGCACAAACAGAAGAGAGTTTGATCCAGCAGAAGTTTCAATCCCAGATAAGTAGCAAAAACCCTAAAAATTCTATGAAAACTTCACTATTTCATTCATTATTTTATATGACACTGCTTTAAATAAAAAGCATAACATTTATTTTTAAAATAAATAAAATTTGAAGAATTTACTTTTCAGAGTGGAAGTGCCCAAAATTTGCAAAAGGCTCTTGAAATAATTCCTATTTCATGAAGAAATTGAAGATGCTTAACATGACAAGGCAAGGCAGTGATGGCTTATTACCCTTAGCATATTGATGTGTTATATTGCAAGTGGAAGAAAGACGCCACCCCCTGATTCCTTCTCATGGACCGGTGCTCAGCTGCTCTTGCTGGTAGAAAACTCCTCTTCCCCATATCTGATACACACCTCCATGGCTTCTCTGATCTGTAAAGGACACCCAGTGTTGCAGCAGCCCTCTTATTAGAGGGTAAAATTGAGCCAACGCACAGACTTTTTGTTAAATATAGCATAAAAAAGGTGCCAATTTTTTTGATTTATATATTTTTTTTATTTATCCTGTATCTCCAACTATTCACTGACTCTGGCTGTAGCAAGCTCTTCCTGTAGGTTTCCCCTCCAACCTCTGACTGCTGGTTATTTCCTGCTAAACTATGCCTGCATGTATTGGTGTGCAGACTCTGACTGCAGGCTTTTACCTGGCTAGACTATGTCTGCAGGTTCCAACAACAGGTTCTAACTGCAGACCCAGACTGACCTCACAGCAGTGATTCTCTCTCCCCAAGCTCCTACTTCATGATCACGATCATGATTCTCTCCTTCCTGCTCTTCAAGGTCCCCCCTCCATGATGATCCTCCCCTTACCAGCTCACCCCCTCTTTTAACTCACTCATCCTTATTGGATGTAGCTGTTACTCATCAGGGGCGAGGCTGTATTGGTTAATTAACACAGCTGTTACTTATCAGGGGTGAGGTCATCTGTATTCCCTTCTCCTACAACCCAGATAACTCAAACACCTCCCATTCTTATTTACAGTGAGTTAAAATTGACCCATGTCCTTACTTTCATTTCTTCTTCAAGGAAAGAAAGGTAGCTATGAAATTTTTTTCCTCCAACAGTCATGTTTGCTGTGCCTGTTCCTGCTGCCCTTCCCTGGCCACTCCTCTCTCCAGAATATGCAGTACCTAACACTAGTCTCCAGTGCTGAGCACCCTGCTATCTGAATATCTGCATACTAACGTTGAATGTGTGGCTTTAATCGCTCTTATGTAATGCTCTGGATGTACATTCATCATTACAACCTCCAGCTCCTCTGCTGCCAAACTGCTCCCTTGACGTTATTCCCTTCCTTGCGTTTCTGCAGTCAATCACACTTGTGAAGTGTAGGAGCTTGCATTTATCAAAGTCTACTCCATTTTTGCAGATAAATTCCTAAAATATTCAACATAATTCTGAATTCTAGCCCTGCCCACCAATGCACTTGAAGTGTTTCACAGTTTGGTATTTCTCTAAGCCTCTCAATTCTCTGCAGTCAGTGCAGACTTGCAGTGTAGCAGTTGAAAGGTTGCCTGCTTTCTTTGGCCAGCTTTCCAGTTAGCCATTCACCCATCTGCCCACAGATTGTTTTTTCTGAATTGTTTTTTCAAAATTGTTTTTTCTGAATTTGCTCATGAGTCTGTCATGCGACACATGACATCCAGGAATCAAGATCTATCCTGAATATCATTTTTCTTGCTCCGTGAGGAGAGTTGAATCTGTTGCCTGAAAATCAGTTACTTCGGCTAGATATATTTGGCTTGATGAGGCAATTACTGCCTGTTGAACGCTTTTTTGTTATCTAGATAGTTGATCCATTAGCAAAATGGATCAAATAATCCAAAATACAATATAATATTATAAATATAATCAAATAATTAAGTTAAAATTAGTCTAATTCCTGGAATACTTCCTTTTCTTTTAAAGAGAGACAATAGCTGCCATCACCCACACTTTTGAAGTTGCACACTCACTTCCCAAAGGTCTGCTAATTCTCCAGTCCTTTCAGGCAGCTCCCAAGCTATTCAGCCCTGAGTTGTCCAGCTGTTTTGAAACTCCTCAGCTTTCATGTAAATTTCTTTCAGATTTTAGCCACAGTCCTTAGCCATTTGTTAGTCTTACTATCTGATTTAGCTATCTCATTTAATCCTTCATGAAATACGAAGAAATACCAAAACATTTGCCCTTCTGGGTTCCCTTCTTGTTAGATTTTTCTCACTGCTGAAGACTGGACTGACATTTTTGTCTTGTCTACGTCTTAACAATTCCATATTTTCAGAATCATGCGTCTTTTTAAATCAACTTTGTTTGCTGCACTTCCACTTAACTCTGTAAACACTCTCTAAAAATCATTTTTATTTTAAGAGATGAGCACAAAAGGAAGATGCAATTGCTTTCCATATCATAATCAAATAGAGGTTTTTCAAAGTTCCCATGTCATTTAAATATGCCGTATCAGTAGTGGCCTGGTGAATGGCAATGAAACACCACTGTTGTACTATACCAGCATCATTCGGCAGGTAAATGTCCCCATGTAGATAAATCCTCAGCAGTATTCCCCAGTGTTCTTCCCATTGTGAGTGACATTTCTGAGAAGAATAACATTGAAATGACCCCAAACCGTGATGGAGCGTGGCAAAATTGTAAAAATGCTGAGGCTTTGTACATGAATTATTTTGGATTTTAAATACATCTTTCTTCTATTAATCTAGTGGAATTAGGAAGTTATTAAGTACAGCAGACCAAACAAAAAGAAACCAGGAACTGTCACACCAAAAAATTATTACAGTCAAAGTGGGACCACCAGGCTAATAAATCTCACTGCAAAACACCTACAAGGTTACCACTATTTGTACACCTAGACCCTGGTCATATTATTCCATAGAGTGATAAATACAAGCTGTTCATTTTTTTTTTCTGGAAATGGTTTTTAATAATTATAATAATCATATCTATCTCTAAATACCATGTAGTTTTTCTACTCTTTCCAGCCTGTAGCACTTTTAAGCTTTTGCATTTCCCTTGACGAGCAGTGGCTTCCCAAGCTGGGAATGGCTCTGAGAACATCTCCAACTTCTCCTCCTGCTCCAGAAACGATCACAGAAAGCCACTAAACTTGGCTGAGGAGGCAGCAAGTCACGAACAGGGTGTCTTTTTCTTGGCTGCCCTGTAGCAATGTCACCTCAGCTGCATTGAGGTAGATGGCACTAGCTCCCATGTGTCAGTCTCTGCAGAAAATATCCAGAATTACAACAAAACTTACAACTCTTCCTTCCGTTTGTAACTTTCAGGTACAAAATGGCCAAACCAGCATGCTTTATTCAGTAAATTCTCAGTAAATTGTGTATATATAGAGAGATAAAAATCCCAATCATAAATTAATTCTGCACCAAAGGAGGTCATATCTTGGATATCTGCACACTGGAAAAATCTTCTACTGCAGATTTTCTCCCCCAAAACCTGGAAACTTATCAGGTAATAAACAAATAGCAATAAGTGTGATTCCATCCAGCTGGGATTTGAATGCCTGCAAAGATGGAGAATCCACATGCTCTTTGGGCAACCTGTACCCATGTCACCCACATCACAAAAAATGCATTTCCTGATGCTCAAAAGGGACCCTCCCATGGTTCAGTTTTGTGCCCATGGTCCACTGGGTACCACTGAAAAATGCCTCAGTTGTTTGCACCCTCCCTTCTTTATACTTTCTGTCTTATTCAGGTTGAACATTTCCAACTTTAATTCCCTTGTACGGAAACTCATCAACTTTAAATTGCAGTCTTAAAAATAGACTAAACTTAGATGCTCATCTGGCATGGGCCCTCTCCAAGATGCCTTAGAGCTACATCAGCAGACCACTACAGAGAAGACTTGGCTGTCATGGGCTCTGCAGTATGTATTTGGGGTTTAAATGGGGGGCTTGCAGTTGCAACACCTTCCATCCAGCCTAGGAGTGGTAAAATTCCATTTGTTTAAAAGATTTGTCTCCCTACTCCATAATTTTCCATGGCTGCTCTTTGATAATGCTTGTTTTGTTCTCACATCTTTCTTCGCATGATTTTAAAATGGGTGGGGGGAGATATTTCACAGAAAAATATATATATATATTAGCAAAAAGAGTTTCATGCAACTATAATTCCATTTAGATCACTGTCAGTGACAGGCAGAATTTACTTAAAGATATTTTCTGTGCTTTACGGTTACTCATTCATGCAAATAAAGATAGCCCTTGAAGCCAAGTCACCTTGCCCTCTCAATCATCCACCTTGCCCTCCAGAGCTCTGGGGGGAATGCTAAATTAAAATCTGTCTGCTCTGGCAGAGGTGGTTTTTTTTGATATAAAGCCAGAATAATTATTCAGACATATGTTTACAGCTGCAAGGTTATATTTTGCTGAAGATTTTTTAAAGTGAAAATGTAACTTGGTTGCTAAAGGGTTTTCTGTTTAATCACTGCAGAGGTATGGAAGACAGGAAAATTTTTGAATGTACCCTCTTTCATCTCAGTCCTTGTGATTTGTTTGTTTAGTTCACCTTTTTTTTTTAATAACATAAAATTTTGGAGGGTCAAAAACATTTCCAAGTCATATTATTTAAAGAGTTTCATTCTATTTTTGTGCATAGAAACAGAGTTTCCCCTCTTTTTTGCTTTCTGTGATGATAACAAACACCGGTCAGAGTGAAATGAAACACTACAGTAAAGTTGTGTTAGTCATGTTAAGAAGAGTTCAATGAAGGGCTTCAAACAATATTTAGAGTTGTTTTGCAGCAGTGAAAATTAGCTTGAAGGATGACAAATGCAAATTGAGAAATGCCTGGTTGGAATTTACAAACTGTCCTGTAATGAAAAGAGATCCAGACTTTATTTTTTTTTAACTGTAACAATCCTTGAAGCAACAAGAACAGAAGAAACACAAGGGGAAAATTCTCAGAAGGACACCTTTGATGATTTAACGGCACTCATGTTGCATAAACTTTGCAGGA
The DNA here is from genome assembly GCA_008694505.1 of Cyanoderma ruficeps. NCBI lineage: Eukaryota > Metazoa > Chordata > Aves > Passeriformes > Timaliidae > Cyanoderma > Cyanoderma ruficeps. The sequence continues at coordinate 7,843,775 of VZDJ01000141.1, forward strand.
ACAGGTAATATATTACAATACAAAACAAAGCTTCCTCAAGTATGGCAGGATTCCACTTCAGGTATTAAACTCCCGAGTAGTGATGCGTCTCAAGAAACAGTCTGTCACCATGCTAACTTAGTGATAGACATGAAATACCTCTACATGTTCCTCCTCACTTTTTATTTAGCCCTCTTCTCAGTTCAGCTGGAGCTTTCAAATGGTGTCTGTTGCAAAGCAGGTCTGGATAGTTGGGCAGATTGTCCCTTTTCACCTCAACAGCTGGAGCACATATGTGGTGCATGAGGTATATAATGCAGCCTGATTTTTGTGTCTCTCTTTCATTAGTGTGTTGTCTAGCTGCTCCTGAAAGAAAAACGATTATAGTTAGATCAGTGGTTTTCAGACATTCACTTGCCTTGGGGTTTTCCACTGCCCTGGAAGCGCTGCCTTGTGAAGCTGCACAGTCAGGAAGTTGGTGGTCAGGAATGCCAAGGCTCTGAGCAAGTGGAAACACTGGAAAAAGCTCAAGTCATACTAAACATTCAGAACAGTCACCTCATAGTAAAAGATTCCAGAATCTTAGTTTATTTAGGTTTATTATGTAAATCTTATAGTTTATAGAAGACATGTTATATAAATATATATTATATAAAGAATACTGCATATTATTTAAACAAAAATACTTAAGAAGTGATTGACTGCTGCAAGCAGACACCTTCAAGGGGTGCCATGATCTCTTATGCTGCATGGCTTTTAAGTTCAGCAGGAAAAGGCATCCAGGTGTTTGAAGCCAAAGCTAGAGAAAAAGTATAAACATATTTTTTAAAAGGAAGTTCATTAACATCTAAAAGAATCATGGGGTGGAGTTTTATGAATCTCCCAAAGCTTTCATTTCAGGACTGGATAAGTTTCTGAAGATGTTGGAGCTGTCTGGGCATTGACATTGGAGAGGAGCCTGGCTTGTGTCCTGAGAGAGGTCACAAGAGCTGGCCACTGCAGGTTCCTCTGTCTTTGCTGTCCCACAGAATCAGAGAGACTGTGAAAAGAGTTTCAAGAATCTTGCAGACAGAGAGAAATTACCTGGAGTCTGTGAATTCTTACTTGAAGCCAAGAATCACTTCTCAAAAAATCTTTGACACTAGGCCACATTTTGTGGGTCAAGAATAGGCAAAAAGAGGAAAAAAAATATTGCAATTAATTCAGAGAAAGTCTGCTTGTTTATTTTCTTCATCTGCCTGTCTCATAATACATTACACATTGTGACATTGAAGTCTTTAGTGTAATCTAATAACCAAGAGAGTTCGAGAAAAAAATCATGTGCACAAAGAAACTTTTTCTCAGTTATAATCTCTAAGCCGGGATAATGACATTACATTTTTGAGACACCAAGATCAACGTTGCAACAGCCCATTCCAAGAGCTATCAGCTTTCATTAACACAGCGATTCATCCCTGCCCTCATCTTTCTTCTTAAACTATTCAAACTGTGAACCAAATAAAATGTCTGTATCCGCGTGACTTAAGTTTTACTAAAGTCTGATATTTAGCTCAGGGTCTGATTCACTAAAACATCTGCCTGCCAGTCTAGATTTGTACATTGATTTTCAGGTAAGACACCTCTCTCTAAAAGACCAGACTTCGTACTGGAATTTAATACTGAGTACAGAAAAAGGCATACTGACATTCAGTTCAGAGGCTTAATGAATCAAACCAGAATGATTCAGGTCATATTAATAATGCTATGTGTTGTTTCATCTTCTCCCCTGTCCATTTAATGTAAGAATAATCTTTTGTCACAGTTATTTTTTTAAAACTTAGGAATCAGGTGGACTGCAATCAGGGCCACTTTCTGATACAATTTTTTCTTCTTTAATAAAAAGTCAGAGTACTTTCTAGTCTTTATGAAAGAAGTTCATAAAAGGCACTTTTTAAAAAAAGGAGTAGATTTCTGCTCTTTGCAGATATTGCAGAGAGTTGTCCTCTTGTTTAATTGAAAAGCAGCCATGTTTGATGGAGAAATTCTAGCCTCAACCTGTGGGCTGATGTTTTCAAGGTGTCTAAAATATCTAGTGTTCGGTTTCAACTGTGTTAAATTGTGAACTGGCAAGAAGCTGGGTTATCTGTAGCAGTGCAGAGAGACAGACATCATAGAGTCAGAGAAAGGGTTGAGTTGGGAGCGACCTTAGAGATCATCTAGTCCCAACTCCTCTGTCATGGGTGGGGATACCTTCCACTAGACCACGTTGCTCAGAGCTCCATCCAACATGGCCTTGAACACTTCCAGGGATGGGGCACCCACAACTTCTCTAGGCAATCTGTTCCAGTGTCTCACCTCCCTCATAGTAAAAAAGAATTCTTCCTAATATCTAATTATCACCAGACCTCCTGCATTTCAGGTTGGTGCTGCAGTCCCCTAAACAGACACTGCTGTTGTCACGGAAAGAAAAATCTCTTTTGAGAGAAGTTATTTAAATCCAAAACAAATCCTCAAATTTATTTTCATGGCATTTATCAATAACATTTCTCATTATTCTCTCATTTATAGAGAGACCTGTGAACCTCTGTTGCTAAAAATAAGGGTCAAGACAGAGGAGTTGGGAAGTACAATTGCACCAAGTCATACAGAGAACACCAGGTACTTGCCTCCCTTTGTGACCCACCCTGGGAATCAACCTTTGAAGTAGTGTTCCAATCCCGTCCCTTCCTTCACTGAGAGTAACTCCTTATTCTTCGAGTAGCCTTGCTGATGGAGAGGTAAGGAAGTGTGGGAAAATTTTGCCTGCCTAACAATCTCAGGAGCTTGTGAGCCTCCATGGATCAAATAACTAAGTAAGGTGTCAAGTCCATTGGAATCATTGCCTGCACACAGGGGCTCATAGACATGCCTGCATATACATATATATACATATAAGTGGCACTTACACTCATCAAATCCTGCTGACTGGATGGAATTATAAATTTCAAGCAAAACTTTTTGCCAATAGCCATCCAAATATCTTGCAACAGTGGAAAAGAAAGAGGCAGAGCAAGCCATGACTGGCTATGAAACATCTCTCTTCCTAAGTCTGCAGCCCTCTCAAAAAGCATCACAACTCTGTGCAGAACTACAGCTGTTTCTACATCAAGAGAACCAAGATGGTGTTCTCCACAAGCCACTAGCTACAACATGAAATTCTCCACTGCATTCTAACAGCCATCCAGCTCCATCCCAAGCTTGAGTGTCTCTCCTGCAATGGGATTTACCTCCTTCCCAAAGGTCCAAAATCTCTGTGCTTTCCTACTACAGCCTCTTTGCCACTGATGCCCAGAGAAGCAAAGCTGGAGAGCTAAATAAAGCCACATAGCTTGAGGTACGACCATGAGGAGACACAGGCTGGTGCAAATGGCATTAATTTCACAACTGTGCACTGAAGAGGCAATCTTGGAGCTGCCTTGTGTGTGAAGAGACTTTTCTGTCTCCCAGAACATTGCTGTATATTAGCAGCAGAGTTTTCATAGATATCCAGAGACAAAGACTCATGACTTTTTGCCGTCTCCCTTAATACCACTGGGGGCTTTTGAGCAGGTAATGCTTCCACCTCCCTCCACTGTAACTGGCACCACAGTGCTTGACAGACTTGTAAAACCATAAGCAACTCAAGTTAATATCATCCCTAGGGATATATGGAACTTGCTTGTAACAGGTGTTATTTAGCTTTTGAAGTTCCTGAAATTGCCCAGAAGTTAAGGAAGAGAGAAGAAATTTGCACAAAATATGTTAAAATACTTTTGGGGGTGTAGAGAAGGCAAAGATACTGAAACCAGTGCCATGCAGATAATGCTAAAGCATTTAAATTTCAACATTTGAAGCTTCAGATTAGCTGGCTATGGTCAAATTTTCAGTCTTAGAAGCTAAGTAATAAGATCTAAATGTGGACAGTGCAATTAAACCCTTGTATTTAGAAGCAAAAAAAGTACAGCTGTTTGACATCTCCTGAAATGAGGTGAATGTGTGTGTTAAGTACTTACAGACTCTAGTAAGCTCCTGTAGTTTTAAGAGAGACACAGTACCTCATCCTTAAGCATTCATGTCTTAAACCAGTTTGCAGAGATGCCTCAGGTGAACTCAGAAGAAAATAAGCAGGACACAGATCTGAATTTTAAAGATACATACACAGTCTCATGCTGCAAACAAAGTTAAAACCAGAAAACAGGTATTAAACACAGGATTCTGTCTTATCAAGTGATAGAGTGGTGGTTCTCTAAATTAGAGTTGTAGCAGCCCTTGTAGAGGAAATATATTTTCTATAGCAGATGGAGAGAGAATTTATGCACTACACTGATGAAGTCTAGGTAAAGAAAACCATTACCAGTAGACCACAAATATATGGATGAATGAGACAAGACCTATTTTGAAGAGGAAATTTTTGTAACTAATTAAGGAGATAAAAGTAGCCAGTAGATTTGCCTCCAGTAGAGTTGTCTCCAGTAAGTGGGACCAAATGGAAATTGCAAAATGTGTCTTCCCTGTTTGATGAAGAGGCTTCTTCACAGAAACTAGAATTGTACTCTCCATACCAAAGGATTGCCCAACTCACATTTCCCATGTCTCATCCATGAGGATGAACCCTCAGTCAGCTGCATTAATCAATGTCTCAGTATAGCCCAGTGCCTCGGAACACTCCATGTCTGGGTGTGACAAAAATGGCCTTGAAACTGCATGATGACATCAAACATCTCACCATGCCCCTGTGAGATGAGGCAGAATTTTGTGCTAATTCCAAGGTGACAGACACCATTTGGACAAGGTACAAAATTCCTCAAAGACAAATTCACACTGATTCCTGTCCTTCACTTAGACTCAGATAGACCAATCAGCAAAACTCATTAAACTTCTGGGTTATGTTTATCTGCAATCAGATGAAAGAATTACAAGAAAAATAAAGGAAGCCTAGGCAAACAATCCCTGCCATTTAAAAACTTTCAGTTGAAAGCCTATGTTAAGTTTCTGGATAACTTTTTTTTTTTTTTTTGGTCCTAATGAAAGTTTCCATTCTTGTGTTCAGAATTGTGCAGAAACTTCAGTGCCTGAAGTATACTGGCATGCCCAGACTGTCTCATAACTTGTCCTCCTCCTTCAGCTCCCTTAAATAGCAACTCCTAGATAAGAAAAGTTTCTTCAACTTTTTCAGCATTTCTGTTACAGCACCTGACCAAGCCAGCCTGATCATGGAGAAAGAAAGGAACAGTGTTCATTGCCTCATTTACTTTCCTCTCTCTGCATGGTATAACCAGCCTGGATAACACTGGAAGCCACAAGCCTGGTGTGCATCAGTCTGATATGAACCTTTACTGATCATGTTTATCCAGCACCTACTCGGTTTGATCTGCATACCGAGCCACATGAAGGCTGTGAGGCAGAAAGTGCATTTCAAAAATGTGATTTTCCTTTCAGATAAATACGTTTTACTCAGAGCAAGCTGAATTCTAACTTCTCTCCTGGATTTTGCATTTAAAAATTGCTCTTGAAAGTTGAGCAGCTAAGCGTCCAAATCTATGGGGAAAGTTCCAGCATCAGTGTGTAAGGCAGGAACTTTACTCATGCACTGTGCTTTCTGTTTCAATTTTTGGTTTGTCTGGAATTTATTTACTTTTTGTTGTTTTAATTACAACAATTTTGGATGTTTTCAAATGCCCAGAGGACTGCTGATCAATTGATATAATTGCAGATATGACCCATCCAAAGCTATGGGGCTGGATGCGATCCACCCAAGGCTGCTTAGGGAAATGGTGTAAGTGCTCACCAAACAACTCTCCATCATTTACCAGCAGTCCTGACTAACCAGGGAGGTCCCTGTTGGCTGGAGGTTGGCAAATGTGAAGCCCATCTACAACAAAGATCAGAAGGACAATCCAGGGAAGTGGTGGTGGAATCACCATTTTAAAAACCATGGATGTGGCACCTGGGGACAGTTTAGTGGTGGACTTTACAGTGCTGTGTTAACTGTTGGATTCAATGATCTTAAAGGTCATATCCAACCTCAGAGATTGTATGATTCTGTGATTCTAAAATTATCAGAAATAGGAAAGGTCCTCTTTTTCACTGCAGTTACTTCTTGTTAGTCAGCTTTAATTGACCACTTTAGTTGATATTCTTTACATCAACAAAGAAAGTAGTGATGGGAAATGTCTACCCAGCTGTCACTGCCCATAGGTGCTGCTATGGCTTACTCACCTGAAATGACTACTGCTTTTGGAGAAATTTCACATTGTAGGACATGATGCTGCACGGGACGACATGGAGGCTTTCTTCAGTGTTGCAACCAGGGTCTACAGCAAGATCAGACTGTTTTTTCCTATGCTTTCTGTGATGTTGTTGTGTAATACCCCAAGGGCTAAAGAAATATTTGGCTATATGTAACAAAAATAGGAAAATGAGCTGAAAAAATAGCTGGGCAGATCAGAAAATATCGAAGTCATGAAGAGAAAGTCACAAGAAAAGATGTGTCAAGAGCAACTGTGCTTTATAGAGATGTGTTTAAAAAGAAATACAAATATTTGGGGACAATAAAGTCCAAGTTCCACACATTTCAACCTGATTACCTGAAAAAAGTAAACCTGCAGCTCCTCCTTGCCTCCATTTCCCATCTGTAAGACAAAAATAGCACTGTCACCATCACCACCCTCCTTGGAGAGCCATGAAAACAGAGCAAGGTTTCTGAAGCACCTCAAAACCATGGTGCTGAACAATACAGAAAAACTTCACAAAAACTAACAACTTCTGCCTGCCGAGCCAAGATTGAATAGTGGGCAGAGACCACACACAGAATGATTCAAAAATGAAGGGCTGAATAGTTGCCTCTTAAATAAGTATTGCCCCTTCCATGTACAGAGTAAGGCCACAACTCTGTGGGAAAAATATTGTGCAGTGCTATGACTAAAACGTCTTATACAGGGGGTGAATTAAAGGCTGCATAGAAAACTTGGACAGTCTTGATGTATCTCTTCTGAGTGGTCATCCACATAGCAATTTCTTTTGAAAGCATCTTTTAGTGTAATAAATATAATTGAGGGAGAGAAAATTATTTAGAGCCATGTGAAGATCCAGAGATAAAAGAAGTATTTGGTTTGTGCTCCTGAGTCGACTCTGAGATTAGTGTTCCTTACATGGATTTCTCTGATTTCAGACCCTTTATGTGAATTTTCCAAAAGGAAAAAGAGAACCCATAAATTTCTAGAAGCTAGAACAAACATTGTTTGCTAAATTAAAGTTTCTTCTGTTTTCTTTTCCATACATCCCCACAACCAACAGTAAGTAAATGGTTTTTTATGATAGTGTTTGCATAAAAGGCAAATACAGCTTTTTGAGGATTGGTTTTTGATGATCCAGATTGATTTGTGAAGAGATTGTCACAGTCTACTCAAGTTCAGGTTTATAATTATATGTTCTCAGATCCTGAGGCATTCCAGAAAAACCTCCCAGAAGAGAGACTCTAAAATGTTTAGGATCTGCGTCTGTATCCCCATATCCAGTAATCTCCTTATATAGCTGTATATAAAAACACATATGTATGTACTAAACACAAAATTACATTTATGTTTCTATGTATTTCTATCTGGATATTACAAGTGGTATATCAAAGAGGTGGAGAACCAAATATTGACTCCCCAGTGTGTTGCAGATCCCAGCCTGAGTGTCTGGGAAATGCACCAGGGAAAGGGAAACCACTCATGTACTGATTTGGCTGCAGCCTCATCCCGTCCCAGCAGGAGCAGAGGCTGCCTTGGCTCCTGCGGGTGCTCCCAGGGCAGCCAGCGGGCCTGGCACTGGTGGAAGCAGCAGGACAGGAGCAGGACAGGGACTGGGACAGGGTCGGGGGGAACCGATCTGTGCCTTGCCAGTGAGGTCCCCAGTGATGGCACAGGTATCCCCTGCTGCAGCTCAACCTTCCCAGGGAAGACGGGGCTGGGGAGAGGAGGGGAGGCTTGGTTCCCCAATTAAATTTTATACATCCCTCCACTGTTTCTCAGGTTGCTTTCAGAATCAGAAAATCCAAGAAATATATTCACAGATGTTCCCTTGTTTATTTGTTGACTCTGTGTAATTTGTTTGCCCTAATTTGTTTTTGTCTATCATGGGACTTCCCTTTTTAATTTCCCTTTCTCTGTTTACCACTCTTTGTGGAGCAGCGGTCTGTTAAGCTGTGAGAGGCACATGCCAAATTAAAAAAAAAAGGGGGGAGGGGGGGAAAGGCACCGCAGATTGTTTTAAGCACTGGCTGCCCCTTTGGGCCTGAAGGCCTTGCTTGCAGCCTGCACCTGCTCCTCCTCTTGAGACACGGGGCTCCTGATCTTTATCCCCTGCCTTTAAGCTGCCTGATTCCTATTATCCAAACTCAAACAGCGTTCTCTACATTCACGCCTCCAGCACTTGGCATGAAATTAATAAGCCTGGCTGATATATTTCCCTGGAAGCCTGCCACTCTTTAACAGTGGTGTTAGATTAAAAATTTTGGCATGGTTAATGAACAGGGAAAAGCTGAAGCCAAAAGTTTCATGCAGCAATGCAAAGATTTGGGGGTTATGAAAAGAATACCAACTTTGTTCGCATTTTCTGAATGCCGTCCTAATTACAGGGTTAGATAACAGACACAACAAAATAGTCATGGCTAGAAGAAAGGACGTGTTCTCATCCTTCCCTCGCATTTGATTTTATCTGTAGCCTTTTCAATCGCATCCCATTCTGCTGTATTGTGTAACCTGAAACACAGTGGTGCTCAGTTGGGTTCAAAACTCTGCATTCACACAATTAGCACTGAAAGGGGGCCACAAACCCAGATACTGCCCTGTCCCACCGTCCACAGCCTCTGGGAGCAGTGCAGTCCTCCTTCAGTGTTTTCTGGAGACTGAGAACAACCTCTTCCCCAAACAGCAAAGTCCAAGGTGGATTGCACATGGCAATCATGTCTCCAGGTCATTCGGGCCTTTGGGAATTTCTGATCTTCATCCATCTTTGGTTTTAACAGATCTTGTTTATAGGATGCTGACAGCATGGTTAGGATTTTTCACTAGAAAAAATAATCCTAACAAGAAATTGCATGTGCACTCATGTATGAGTCATAAATACATACATATATACATATATATGTGTAAGAATTACTGTTGATTCTTTCAGGTGCAAGCCTTGTATTCAAATTTGTGTGACACACAGCATGCATTTACTGAATTTCTGTTCTCCCACTTCGGAAAGGAGTGATCTTAAAGTTTCCCTATAAGAGTCACTTTCTGCCCCCTAGTAACAGCATCATGGCTATGCTGTTACTACAAAAGCTGTAAAAATACTCTGGAAACTGAAAGAGACATAAAACCAGTGCTAAAGCATGTCACCTGTGGGCCTGAGGTAGCATTAGGAAGAACACGAGACCTGCCTTTTTTTCCTGACTGCCACAGGTCCAATAGCTGTAAAGCCACAGTGTCCTACTAGTGGCAGAAATGTTTCCCTTTTCCATTTCCTATGGGCTTTGGGCTGTGCTCCTAAAAATCCCTTGAAGTACCTCACCACCCATCTGAACTCCCCACCAAGGGCCATCCTCTCCTCCAAAGAGGCCCATGCCGGGAAGAGCTCCAGCAGTCTTTTTGCTCTTGAAAACTGCAACACTGCTACTCACAGCAGAAAAGAACAACTCCTCCAACTCAGTGCTCAGGGGAAACTTGGAGTGAAAGGGCCTTGTATCACCTTACTATTGTCCTAGCTGCTTTCCCTCCCCTGCCCCTTTTCTCCTCTCTTACTGACAGATTTGTTGCACCTTGACCAAAGCTGTTTAACATCTCCTATCTGTTCTGCAGCTCACCCCTTCCATCTTTCCTTTCCTCCTGCCTTCTGGGATGCATTTCTATTCTGTTTGTTAAAGTACTCATTGGAAGTCCATTTTCCTGGTCTTTCCATGTAGCTTTCATCCTTCAACATTTCTTCTTCCATACTCTGTAGTGATTTCCAGCTGACTGAAAGGAACATCACTTCCACAATAAAAACTCTTGGCCGTTCTGCAACCACTGAGGTGGCCAAACTCCTTTCCCTTTAGAGCAATGGCCTGCCCTCAGTACTAGTTTGGCAGGAGTGAAATGTGTCCCTCCCTTGAGTTCTGGACATGAGGTGCCCAGGTTGGGCTGGCTGTCAGCTCTTTGTGCACCAGCCGTGGGGTGTGGCTCAGAAGGGCCAGCGGGTGTCACACAGCAGCAAAGGCATTAATGGCTCACTCGCACTACCCGCCAGCTGTGGGCTCGGTTGATACCACGGAAAAGTGTGAAACAATAAGGAAATTGCTAATCTGAGTGATAGGGCATTGCTCTCTGTGCAACTCCTACCTTTCACAGCGTCTCCTTAGACATGCATGCCCTTGGACAGCTTCCCAGGCTGCCTCACTCCAAGGGTCTCCTGGAACGCCCCTCCTCTCCACCTAGGGTCAAGTCATCTTCTCCTATGCTAGCACCAACAGCTGGAGGCCAATGACATATGAAGTGCATGCTGAACATAATAAGAGTTTACAATGCTAATAACTTAAGCAGGCAGCATTTGACCCAGGCATAAAAGTGACATGGCAAAAAAAGTGATACGGAAGCACAAGTTGTCAGGCTTCACATCTTACATCTAGATGAAAGAGGGCATCTGCAAAACATGACCTTTCCTAAAGTGTCCTGCTTGACCTACTGTGGAGCTATTTCAGGAGGCAGGAGGGACAGGCCCATGGGGAGCTGACTAGACAGTGGGAGCCTTTGTTTCAGAAGTCTAGAAACCTTTTTTTATTCAACTGTCTGCCAAAGAGCAGCAGTTTATAGTTTTTGTTTTGCAAGCAACAGTTTCAAGGAAAATTACTTTACTTTGAATTACCAATTTCCCATTTGAAGAAAACAGACTGGAAGGAAAGTTTTCAGCCAGTCCCAGCCACCAAGCACTAGTTTCTTCATTCTGCAATCCTCCTTTATGAGTCCTTTGTGCACCATTGATCTCCACTCTTCCAGCCTACCTGACAGCCCCAGGCACAGTGAAACTGTGATTTTCTCTGTACTGCCAGAACAGACTATGCAAAAATGCTATGCATTTCCATTAGATTGTAAGGCAAGGTAGCCTCAGCCAAACGCTCCAAATATTTCCAAATTTATGATGTTTTGAATGTCCAGCATAGCTTTAATTCTTATTGGCGAGTTGCACATTAGTTCATCATTAGTAAAGCATAATCAAAATTAATTGATTATGAGCTCACTGTGTATTAATCAGAATTGTCCGCTACTGCTGGAAATGGCAATTAGTCTATATTACCACTGTGTGAAAAGCAAACAACTGGTCTAAACACATGCTAAGTCATCATTTAGTATCATGAGGTTCCCACCGTTCTGGTCTCTATTCCATGTAAAAATGGCAAAATCAAAAAAGATGTGGAGCATAAAGATTTTGCCTTAACTACTACTGGTATAAACAGTAATGCAGAAATTATTTGTTCATGTGACATTTTGAAAAGAACGTGACCAAAATGTTAAATATCTCTCTATATAATCTCACTACATAAGCTTTTACTAGTGTCTGAGTCAGCCATACTAGATGACACTACAAACTCCTCAGATTACACGGAGTTTGAGAAGTGCAGATAAACACAGATGTTATAATTTCCAAAATAAAAGGGTGTTAAGACAGGCAGAATCCAGTTTAAAACCTAGCTTAAGAGACTGGATCCATTCTCCTTCTGAAACAGCTTCAGCTGAGCACATTTAGAAATCTCCCTATAAATCTTCATCTGTAGCAGTGCTTATTTCCTCCATTCCCAGCAGGCAGCCTGTTGCCTCATGCCTTGAAACCCTTCTTTATATTAATTTCCCTTCCCCTTATATTTTTTCTGACTAGAAAACAATTTCCCTCTTAATCTTTGTTATTGTTTATGTTGACATATGAAAACTAATGAACATAAGGGAAAAAGACATCTGTATTTAGACTGGTTTGCAGGAATAGTTGGCAGGTAGCAGACAGGTACTGGGACCTGGCTTTCAGCATTTTCCCAGTAGATGCTCTGAAGAGCTTAGCACTCTGCACAAAACCACGATATTAGTCCCTGTTTCAGACCTGTTCTGACACATTTGTTTGTCTGCTTTCACTGTCCATCCTGTCCTCACACCTCTTTCCCAAAGCCTGTGAAAGTAGGTCCCAGGCTAATGCTGGCACACAGTGAGGCACTAGGAGAATCAGTGATGCATGTCACCATTTAAGGTTGAATGAGTTGGGGCTGAAAACTCTGGTATTTCTTGGGGGCTGTGCTGAGGACTAGGGCTGTGGGGTTTATTGAGTGAATCAGGGAAGGGGTGTATGACAAATGGATACTGTGTGTGACTTGTGCATGTGCTTTGGGGACCCACACAAAAGGTAAGTCACAGGGACAAAATTATAGAAGATACACCAGAACTGGACCTGAGGACAACTGTCTGCTGTCACTTATTCCTCTGGCCTCTCCCAAATGGTGTCAGATAACCAGAGGTCAGCTGATCAGACATCACAAACCTGTGGCAATACAGCGTCTTGAGAAGACCATCTGTTCTTCAGAAGCCTCACCAATTCTTTATCTTCTGTGTTCACAAGAGGGTGGTTTGGCTACTGGTTTCTCCAGAAATAACCCAGCTCTTCCTTTCGCCCCCCATTTGTCTTCCTGGATTAAACTTTGATTGTGCTAATTTCAAGATTTTCTCATATGATTTTTTCTAGTGGAGGAAGTTTCAGGTGTTTCCCATGAGACCCATGCAGCTGGTGTCCCCTCACTCCCACTTTGCCTCAAGGCACAGACACTGGACCACCACCTCTCCCAGTCCCCAGTATGTGTGATGCCCCTCACTCCCAGTCACATATGGGTGCTGGGGAGGTGTGGGATGAGTGTAGGGCACTAGGAGTACATCCCCTACAGGGTCCTGCTCCCCCAGTCTGTGATTTGGCATATTTCAGGACACAGCTATTTTGTGATCAGTGCGCACGACTGCATCCATCATATGACTCAGTGTGCCAGATTTCCTCCCCAACACGTGACCTAACAATTATCATAGTACCTTTCACACTCACCTAATTCCAAGTTAAATCTCCGCTGCTCCTATTTCCGGTCTTTATGTGGATTTCCTTCTCCTCTGGCTTGTTTTTTGGGATTTTTTAAAGCAGTGGATGGTTGTCAAATACGTTATCTGGACAGATCAGTCCCAGTCAAAGCTGGAACACATTGCTGGAGTTTTTCCCTGGGGTTGTCTGGGAACTTCATGCACCACTCTGTGGCAAGCTCTGCCTTGCCCTGCAACCAGCAAAAACATCTTTAACTACCCCAGGTGCCAGCTGCATCCTGCCAGATGGTCAGGGATTTTTCTCCTTTGGTTTCAGACTGACCCAGCAAAGATGGCACACTCCCATCTACGTGACCCACCACAGAGCTGTGTCCTTACGCTCAGCTGGCTTTGAATGGCTGCTCTCCCATAAATGTGATACTGTCACTTTTTTTAAGGGATCTGGGAGGGAAGGATCAATCTTCATTAATTTGTGAAACAGGGACCTTACCGTTACTGAATGATTTGTTCCGTGGTGCCTGGGAGCACACTGCTGCCTCCAGCCCTGGAAAACCCCAATTCCAGGCACCGGAGACACCTGGTGTAAAACTCCGTGCCATGGACTCGCATCTCACCACACATTGGCTGGAACGCCAAAGGCCAGATATGCTGGAGATGCCATGAGTTATCCTGGGGCCCTGCTGACACCCTGCCAGAGTCAGGCTGGCAGGAGCTGCTGAGGCAGATGCCTGCCCATGTCTCCCAGCAGAAGCCCTGCTGAGCAGTGACTATCCAGCAGAGGGGCAGAGGTAAGAATGGAATCCTCAACACGAATGAAATTCTCAAAGTAAGAGCATGGTGCGCTTGTGAAAACTGAGTCTTTCCTAATTATTTCACTTAGCATTCTTAATGTTGCCAATTATACAGGAGGGTGCAATTATTCATGCTATTAGAATTGTGACATGAGAGCAGGTCAGTGGACTTTTTATTATTAGATAAAGTTCATCTCTCCAGAAATATTCTCATGGGCCAGTCTGTGGCAGCCAAATGAACTCTCACAGGAGTGGTGAACCATTGCTAATTCCACCTGATCCATATGCAGAACATATTTCACCATCCTTGTCATCTTTAACACTATCAGCAAGGTACCTTTTAAAAAATCTGAAAGACCCTACCACAAATGCCTCTGCAGCTCTTTGCCATGAAAAAATACAAAATTTAAAACCAAAAAATTATGTAAACATTATTCAATGTAAGTTAGAAGGCTCTTAGTATAGACAAGCTGAAGTTATTGTTATTGTGATAGAATAGAGAATAGGATAGAGCAGAGCAGAAGTTGCTTCTTTGTACAGACCAATTAGCCTATATTCTACAATTAGGTGTAGTTTAAGATGATGACACAGTCTCTTTGAGTCATTTTTATTTACAGGCATGTGTACAAAGCCTTTTTTTCCACTGTCCCAGTTCTAAACTTCTTCCAGCCCACACTGTACCCAAAAAATTAGTTCTCTTCCACTGTCTTTTTCCAACATCATGTCCTCTTTCCTTTTTCTCTAATCTTTTAGATTTTCTTGGCTATACAGTTCACCAAACCCTTCCTCTCCCTTCCCTAAATAAATTCATTTCCAACCAGGTATACAAGAAATCTACATTTTCTCCAACTGTTGTATCTATTTTGGTCCTGAATGCAGTGTAGTTGCCACATTCACTCAGTGTAGTTTTGATCAGGTTTTCCCTGATCTCCACCATAAAAATAGAATAGTCGACCGAAATTTGATAGTGTCCAGTGACAGATGGCTTGAAGAAAGATACAAAAATTTTCATACAGATAATGAAGGAGAAACCTGCTCTTGGAATATGGGACTCTACATGGAGGAAGTGTCTGCTTAAACCCTGCCCCTTGACTGGTTTCTGTGTTCACTGAGGCAAAAAGGTTTATATCCCTTTTGCATTTTTCATTGAACCTAATATAGCTGTAGACTTCTTCATTATCTGCAATTGCCCTAATAGTAAATGTCAAATTTGCTTTTAATCCTGCTAACCACTTGGAGCTCTATGATATCAAGCCACCATGACTTCACATGTTTATTTTTATCATGTTAAAAAAGCTTTTTTTTGTTGTTTTTAAGTAGTAGTAGTAGTGCTTTCTAGTTTAGATATTAATTTCATATGGCATTACCAGAAAGAGTATGCAACCTATTTATTTTTTTCATTTTCAGTGTTATATATTCTGCCAGTATGTTCCCACTTCCTTATTTCCTTTCCAAGCTAAGCAGTCTTAGTCATTTCAACCGTAACTCAGATGGAAGCACCTTCTATTTTAACAACCACCTCTGCTACTGAGATGGCAGCTTCTGCTTCACGCTTCTTTTTTGAGACAAAAGAAGCAGAACTCAGACCAGAATTCTGGGTGATGTCATATTTTATGATGTTCATCTTCTCATATTTTATGATTTGTGTCTTCATGACATGTCAGGTATGACTGAAATGCATCTTCAGCTCCATTCCGTGCACAGCCCACCTTTCAATCCTTTCACCTACAGCTCTGTACTGATCAGCCACTTCCACTGGCTATCCCAATCCTTTTCTCAGTTATGCTGAACTGAGATACCAACAATATTTATGAGTAGTTTAATCTGCTCCTTCCAATGAACTGTATTAACAGAATAATTTAAGCTCCCTTGTATTCACTATGAACAGAAATCAGTGCTTTCTACAGCACAATTTATAAAGGAATTTATTTCTTTTATAAATCCTCTTTTCAAAACCTGATAGTCAACACCAAGAGATTTTGGCAAAATCTCTTCTCTCAGGTCATTGAACTTTTTCCTACTTGTCTTAGTTTTCACCCCAGTACTTCCTGCCTGAGTTCTGTTCTAGGCCTGAGTTGATGTGTCCACCCTCCTTCATTATTTCTTCGCATAAAATAGGGGAGTTGATTTCTCTCCCTGTGTATCATGAAAGTGTACATCCAAACAAGGAAAAGTTTACACCCTGGGTCAGTAACACATGATTGTGCTGATACTCCCTAGGCCTTGACCTAGTAATTCCATAAACACGAGGTCGAAAAATACATTTTAAGTCTTAAAATACATTTTAATGTGTTTTAATTTTACTTCTGTTTTAAGGCTAAAGTTATGCAAAACAAATTCCAACATTCCCACCAAAGGAGAAAGGGGGAGAGAGAGAAAGAGAAGCATGGTCTGCTGATATAAGTAGGACTGAATATGGCAAGTCCTCTGCAGTAGGTGGAAAAAATTTTCTTTCAAGTTTTATAACCATAGACACCACAGTCAATGCATTAAGTTATCCATAACGACATGTCTTTGGCCTGGCTCTTCCAGAGTGTAAATTGATTAGAAATACAGACAAACAAGAGAAAAATGTGCAATTATGCCTGGCTCCAAAGTTCTCAAGAATAAAATAGTATCACTGACCCACTTGCATGACAGAAAAACCCCTGTCTGGACAGTGTCAGGAAACACTATATAATTATGTAATGAGGAAAGACCCAAATTTTCAAAGAGGAAATGAAATATGGAAACCTATTTCATGACAAAAGGAGCCATCTGACCAAATTTTCAGGGCTGAAAAAATGGCAAAGCCTGACCTTGCTGATTTGTGGGTTTTTAATTATGAACAGGAAGAAAAAGAAGCCTGCAGAGGTGATGCATTGCCATCTGTCGTAGATGTCTGTCTGAGGATGTTACAAAATGCTCTCTGGAGATAGAGATACCTGTTCTATACATTGGACACTGAAGGGTGCCTCCATGATATCATTCCACTGTACAGATCCAAGGGAACTTGATTTGATTTAAACATCTAACCTGAAGACAGCTGAATTAGTTTGGATGTACTTCATCCAGTCTTCCTTTTGTTTAATTCTGTCTTCCTTTCCAAAGGAAAGATTGTGACTCCTGTGTACAGTGACCTCAGGTGTTCACTGTGCAATGGACCCAAAGCGATGCTGAGCACAGCAGCAGCCTGCAGCAGCTGACATTGCAGCAGCTTCTCCAGAAACAAGCTTGGCCACCTGCCTTTTTAGCTAGGAAGACTCTGGTATATAGCTCTGCTTTCTGCTGCAAAGCACAGGAAGACTCAGACTAACACTTCATGTACCTGCATTCGCTGCAAAGAATCAGAATTGCTTACAGTCACCTGAAGAAAACAAAACACAGAATTTTCCCTAATACCCCACTAAACCCAGAATGAAGAGAAGAAAGGGAAACATGAGCAGCCATGAGAGGCACACTTACATGACTAGGTGCAGACGGATGTAATCTCACTCCAGTGTGGAAAACAGAGAGCTGCGTTACTGCAAGGATGTGCATGAGCTAAAAACTCACTCTCGTCTCTCCTCAGACCTGAGTTTCATTGCAGGAAGGGTGGTGGGGTTGGTAGTTGTGAACACCTGCTTGACAGAAATGAGTGTGAAATGCAATACTGCTTGGTCAGCTCTTTGGCAATGTTAAGTGCCTCTAAAACACTGCAAGTGCTACACATATTATTCAACTCTTAAAGATGTAACGGGAACTGGCAATCATTATTGGCCTGGCCAGAGTCTGTGTCAGATTTGTTCTTGCTGGAATTAAAAAGCACGGCTATTAAAATTTGAGTAGGAAAACTCAATCATTAGCTCATATAATTGCCTCATAATATATAAGGACTGGTTTATCCCTCTGTGGTCAGACCGGGGAAATAAGCTCATAATTCTCATGGCCCATATCACCAGCTTTACTATTGGCCATGCACGGGCCAGGAGTCCAGCTCAAATTCTGCCCTGGTGGAAACTCTGTATAGACCAAGCACAGGCAAAACAGCTGAGTGCAATATGAACTTTAGAGATAATGACAGGGAATGATAAAAAGCAGAAAACAAGATAAAGAAATAGAGTCCTACCCTAAAGATACAACAACACAACCCCATCAATTTGTTGCCACTGAACTTCTCTTGCCATCAGACCTCATCAGACAGACCAAGGTTGTGCTCCAGCGGCTGCCTTGCCATACAACATAGTCTAGGCAATAGTCTATTCCACCAGCCAGTAGTGGATCACCTCCTACACACCCTCCTGGTTCTGCTCTGAGCTCCTAGAAGTTCACACAGCCCTGATAACCTCATGGTTCAAGGAAGAGTTTATTGAACATATAAACATGCAGACTTCCTAGAGAATTTTGTTCCCCTGAACAAGAAAAAATGAAAAAAAAATTCTCTGAATTCCATTAGAGTGAAAATAAAGGCAAACATGCTCATAAAGATTACAAAAATGTAAAATGCTTTTAAACTGCACTTACTAGAGTCTTTGTCACAGACTTTCCCAGAATTTGCATATACCAAATGCCCATCTTCCTGGAGAGTACAGATAAGGAGGATATAGTTTTATAAGCATATTGTGTTTCCTACAGGAGAGCCTTCTGTGAGAAGCTACCAGAAGCTTCCCCTATGTCCACTGGAGCCAATGCCAGCCAGCTCGAACATGGACTCTGCTGGCCATGGCTGAGCCCATCAGCAAATGGTGAATGGAACCTCTGGGATGACAGATTTATGGCAGAGTGTGCAGGAGAAGGGAGCAGTGCAACAGCAACTGCAGCTGGAGAAGAGGAGCAAGAACATGTGAGAGAAACAGCTCTGCAGACAGCAAGGTCAGCCAAGAAGAAGGCGGAGGAAGCCCTGCCGCCCTGCTGCAGACCATGGAGAGGCAGCTGTGTCCCTGCAGCCCGTGGAGGTTCAGGGAGAGCAGCTCCACCTGCAGCCCGTGGAGGACCCTGTGTCAGGGCAGCTGGATGCCCAAAGGAGACTGTGACCCTGTGGGAAGCCTGTGCTGGAGCAGGGTCCTGGCAGAACCTGTGTACCCATGGAGAGAGGAGCCCACACTGGAGCAGGTTGGCTGGCAGGACTTGTAGCCCTGTGGGGGGACTCAGTGGAGCAGCCTGTTCCTGGAGGGCTGCACTCCGTGGAGGGGAACCACACTCCAGTAGTTCATGAAGATCTGCAGACTGTGAGAGGGAATCGCATTGGAGAAGTCATGGAGGAATGCCTCCTGTGGGAAGGACTCACATTGGAGCAAGGGAAGAGCAAGGGAAGAGCAAGGGAAGAGTTCCCCATGAGGAGGAAGGAGCAACAGAGACATGTGTGATGAACTGACCACAGCCCCCACTCCCCACCCCCTGTGCTGCTTGGATGGAAGGAAGTAGAGGATTCAGGAATAAAGTTGAGCCCAGGGAGAAGGGAAGCGTGGGGACGTGCTTTTAAGATTTCGAGTTTTTTCTCATTGTCTCAAATCAATCTGATTTAAAGGGCAATAAATTAAATTAATTTCCTCAAGTCAGGTATCTTTTGCCTGTAATGTTAAGTGCTCAGGGATCTCTCCTTACCTCACCCCACAACACTTTAGTTCTCTTTTCTCTCCACTTTCCAGCTGAGGAGAAGAGAAATAGAGCAGCTTTGGTGGGCATAAGCAAAGAAAATAATATAAAGATGAGGCAACATTTCAGGCTGGGCAGTACAGGCATGGATCTCACCAAGGTTTGGCTCTTTTGAACCAAAATTAAGAGACGCAATGAAGAAGGCCCAGGACGGACTGCACAGTAAGAGATGAATCTGAAAGAGCAGAATCAGATCTAGAAGATGAGGTTTTTCTATTTAGAATGAAAGGGAATGCTATGAAGGTGAGGAAAAACAGGCAGTGAGTTTGAGAACACCTCAAAAAACCTTTTGAAGGCCCACTGGAAAAGAGCTACCACCACCTTCATTGGAAGTTTAAGTGGGACTGATGTAGCAGGTAAAAAATACTGAATAGGTTTGGTCAAATGTATCAGAATTCCACTGGCATGCAGCAGAGATGGACTTGATCTACTGTTCTGACACTATAATTATCTGGTAGCTGATTTATCTTCTGCCCTTTATAAGATATGACAGTGTTCACTGATCAAACATAGCTTTCTTCAATTGGAAAAGGTGGTCAAATCCTTTTGTTTCGTGAGCTGGTGCCTGGCTAACCAGACCTCTTTGGATTAGTATTCTGAGGGTGGCCCAGCAGCAGAGTAGCATGGAGGGTAGAAATTGTTTTGTTTTGAGCCCACTTTGTGTTTTTCAGCCCCAAGCATTGCCTCCAGCCACTTGCACTTCCTTAAGAGGATTATTTGCCAGTGATATTTTCTTGAAAAAGCATCAACGCATTGTAATACTGTTGCTTTTTCTTAGGAAAATAAGAGAAGTTAATGACCAGGCATATGTCCATGAGGGATTACTGATGTCATTAACATTTCTTGTTTATTTGGTGGCTTAAAAATAACAACAGCAACAAAACCAGACTCGTCTCAAAACTCTTAATGAACACTAGCTGATCTTGCTAACCTCATGTTCTTCTCTCCCCTTCCACCACCCACTTCACTGCATAGCCTGGGAAAAGAAGCATTTGGCTTTCAGCTCTACAGGCAACAGAAATAGCTCTCGGAACCAAAATTTTCCTCCAGGTTGACTCAGATTAGCTTTTTTTTTCATATTTCCAGTTAATTTAGACTGCATTTAGAGTCATTTTTGGTAAAGACTAAATCACTTGGGTGAAGTTAGAGTCAAAAAATATCTCTCATGAGGGGGTAGGTCATGATGAGGAGGACTTTGTGCTCTGGTGCTGAAGGCACTGGTGGAGGTTGGAGTGCATTGGTGTGGGGTTGGTTTTGTTCCCTCCGCCTTCACTTGACACAGGCCTACCAGCCGCAGGCAATAATTCCCTTTCCACTCAGAAAAACATGATTCTTACAGGAGAAACATCAGCACTCCTTCAGTGGGAACTTCATAGTTATGTTCTAGGTGGGACTTGTTTGTACCAAGGCAAACAGGCAAGAAAGATTTCCAGCCTTCTACACAGCATCATTTGTCCATGTCTTTACATATTGCTCCCAAGGTCGATACCTTGGGATACACTCGATACAAAAAAAAGTAAAAAATATCTACTGTTGGTATTCATACGTCTCTATCTTAGGACACCAAAAACTCAGTTTCCAGTGTATTTTTCTTCAGAAGAGGAAAAATTGAGAGGCTATTGTTCCTACCTTATAAATAGAGAACTTGGAGGCCAGGTGGGCTGCCAACACCCAAAGGAGATGAGTTTTTAGAACTGGTTGTTGAGAGACTGGGAGAACATCCAGATATCAAAAGTATAAAAAAGAAGTAATACTTAAAAAAAAAAAAAGGGAACTGTGTGCTTATTGGTAGATAGGTCACAAGGAACCAGCTGACAGTAGGCAATGTTCAGCATTTGGAACAGTTGAAGTGGTCACAGGCCAATGCTGCATTTGCTCCTGAGGGGAGGTAACACAAGTGTCTCTGCAGATATGGATTCTGTATTGCTTCCTGTATTGTTACAAAAGTCATTTACAATCTATTTCATTAGAGGATGTTTCTGTCAACAAACCTACTCCCACGACTATTGGGGTAACCAATTAGAAAAAGGAACAAGGATCTAATAGGAGAAATGCTCTCCCTCTTTTCCCCAAAAATCAGTTACTGGTGGGCTATGTAGGGATTTGTGCTCATGCACCAATGTTGGCTATGAGCCTGAAGGCTCAGTTTGATATAGGTGTATTTGTGAAAGCAATGTAAGTACAGAGAAATCCCACTTCTTGAAATTCAATTTTACATTCAATTTTGGATGTAAAATCCAAATGGATTGGATTTTGGATCCAAACCTTAATTTGAAAGAAACATGTTGCAACCCAAGGCAGATCTGTGAGGCTGCAATTCCATGCAAAACAAGCCAGATTTGTAAATCTGTGTAAAACCACTGAGAGATAAATCACACATGTACCTGCACAGCGAGTCCAATCCATTCACAGTGGGCATGTGGAGTCCAACCCAGCAAGCATCAGGCTGGCCAAATCGAGATTTTCATCAGTCACCCCATGGTTTCTCATCTGCCCTTCACGGTTAAGGGTCAGGCTCCTTTTGCTTTTCCAGTGCTGCCTGAACATCCCCTCCTGCCAGCATGGGCATGCTGAACCTTGCACCGGGAACTGGTGGCCAGCCAACCTGGCAGCTGAAAGGATGCATCAATAACCTACTGTTGTGCATCTGGCCAGCATATCTGTACACTGTCTGCTACATGGGGTCAAAACTACCTCGGCGCCAGTCACAGAGCTCCCACCTTGTCAGCTGCTAAGGGTGGCTTTTCCACCAGAAGCTGGCGGAGATTGTACTTGGGGAAAAGTGAGTTTTGCCTCTGCTGTGACCTCGTTTGTCCGCGATGCCTCAATGCAAAGACTGGCTACTCTACTGTAAATGTCAAAAAGCCTCAGAATGCTGGAGAGCTGATACTGCTCAAAAGACATCCTCTCCCTACAATCCTAAAGTTGCAAAATGGGCTCCTTGACAGACGCTCAGAGGTGCTCTTGTCCCCAGTTTGCAATAGGGAAACTGAGGCATGGCAAGCGTGGGTGACTAGCACAAGGTCATACATGCCAGTGGGAGTTCTGGGAATAAAGCCCAGAAGCTTCTGGCATATTGAGACACAGGCATATATTTCATACCGCCTTGGCAGGCTGAAGATGCTCTCCTCTCCTCCCCTCCCTGTGTGTGCCACAGAAACAGCCTTTGTTCTCCATAACTTGCTTCCAAATGTTTCAAACATCACTTCTGCTGTGAACTGTAAAACTCGTGCTCAGTCTCTAAGGAGCACTTGTCCAGCCAGTATGTGGCTGTTTCTGCTTGCTGTTAGGCTGGACTTCCTCTGATCCTGACTATTTGCCAATTTCTATACCTTTGATCGGCATATAGGATCAGTCTGGAGAGCTTTTCCTGACATTTCTAGTTGTTAGAGACCTTCTGTTCACTAACACTGATCATGAGGATATTTGTTTTGCTTTGGTTTTACCAAAAATTTCTAATTCTGATTATACCTACCACTTTTACCCTTTGCTAACTTAGCAAAAAGCTAAGGCAAAAAGAGACACCAGCCTATTAGCAACCCACAGGAGGGTCTAGATCTATGATTTTATCAAACTGTTTGTTGGCTGAAACTTGTGTGGAATGTGGGCCAGGTCTTTCAATGAAGAAGGAATAATTTGGAGTGTAATTTGGACAACTTGTGAGCATCACAGATAACCATTAAGCTGTTTGTGGGCTCTCTGTTATTTTTTTTCTTGGAAGGAAGTCCTGACCTTGAAAGTTGTGCAAACACAGGAGTTGTGCAAACACGTTTCCCCCGCTCTCTTCTTGCCCTGCATGCAGTACCAGGGATGGTATCACACGCTCTCCACACACTGATGATAAGCTGAACTAACAAGAATATGAGGAAAATGTGCCAAACCCGCAGAGGGAAATGAAAATCAAATCCCCTTTCTCACATCAGCGTCAAATTTTTATTTCTTGACAAGATAGGAGCTCAGTGGAAGGGAAACGAAACGATTAAAAAACAGATAAAAAGTAGAAAGAAGCTGCATATCCAAGTCATTCACTGCCCTCCCGTGGCTGTGTGTAAAGCACATCCAAAGCACTTGGCAGCAAAGGAAAGCCTCCTATTCAAGTTCATGCAAATACATTTGCCAAATTAGTAGATTTTCTTTATCTTGTCTTTCCCCATCACTTAATGTTTGGCTGTTGGCTGAAAAATAGTTCATACCTTAAATAGTGGTAGAACATTACTAGAAAATAACAGAGGGTATGTTATGTGTACAATTGAATTGAAAAGCCATGAGAAGGTATAACCTATTACTATTAATAGTTCTCTACAATTTTTAGAAAATTATAGTACTGCATTTTTGTGACAGAGAGAATTTAAAAATCTTGCTATAAAAATACAGCTATATTTTATATAGCAAATATAAAAATATAGCAATTCTCTGTTCAAAAATCAAGTCAAAAATATTCTCTGAAATTAACTCCATATTTTTCCTTAATACAACACAAGAGTCCCTGAAGAATTCCTGACCAGGTGCAGGTAGAATTACACAGTCTTACTCATTTTTCTGTGCCGTTGCCAAAGGGAAAGGATTGGGATTGTCAAGTGTGTTGGACTCATTATTTTTCAGCTTTTAATCCCGCCGCATTTTTGCCGCGTGCTATATTTGTTGTCAAGAGATACACAACTGTGGTTTAAGAGATGTTCGGCAATCCTAAATCAAAAAATTGAGTATATTTTTCAGAGTTTCTGCTGTTTGCCTAAACTGTTTCCTGCCTTCCCCCATCAGTAAACTACAAATTGCTAAATTACTGCCACACTGCCGATACCACACAGGCGTGTCATGTTTCTATCAAAATAATGGAAAGATGGGCTGTCACCACAGAGGGAGAAGCTGAAGGACAGGTGTCATTGCAGATGTGATAATCAAGGGCCAGCACCTCTTCTGTGAATGTCCCCAGACCATGCAGTGACAGGGGAATCCAGTGGACAGATGTCACTTGGGGCCCAAATCCACTGCAGCCACCTTGTGAGCTGTTGCGAGGAAAATCCTAAGCAAGGGCTGGAGAGGGAATTTTCGGGGATGTACAAGTCTTTCTATTTAAATACAGTTTCTCAGTAAGTAGCCAACACAGAGGAAAAAGGCTGGGCCCTGGTTTCCTCTCCACAAGAACACAGAAGAGATGACCGATTTGGTGAGATGCAGCAAAGCCTGAGGCATTTGTTTCAGCACAACATTGTGCATTCAGAGAGCACATACACTGGGACAGCTAAGCCCAGACACCACAAAATGAAGAGTAGGTGGTCAGGAACTGAAACAAGAGAAACTAGGGAGGCAGATTTGTCAGCACAGGGGGATGCAGGAGTCAGCCAAGCATGCTGGCAGTGCTGTGCTACCACCACCTGTGTATCCATCAAGGCAAGCACAGAAGAGGTGTTTGCAAAGGAATGATTCAGGACAGAACTGGGAACCTCCCTGCAGCTGACAGCAACTCATCATCAACAAGGTTTCTGTGATAAAAGAAAGGGGCACACACAACAGAATTATGTACGCTTCCCTGATGTATAAATACACCAAGATTGGATGGGACATCTCATGTCTCTCTTCTAGGAATAAAACATAACTAAAATCAACAACAGTGTCACATGGGCAACCCCTTGAAGAAAGATGTCAGGGTCTTTTTTGCAGCTTCTTCCAACAGATCTCTTCAGAGCGTCTTTCAATTTTCCCCAGGAAAGAAAATAGGAATATTTATGATCAAAAGTTTCACTACTCGATCCTCTCCTAGTGAGATGGCAGACTGCATGAACAGGAGGATGCACATCATCGTGTGCAGGAGCAGCCAGCTCTGCTGGAGACATGTCAGAACAACCAGGAGGAGGCTGAACGGCACAAGCAAGCTGAAGGCAAATAAGGTAGAAGCCCAACTTCAGTCATCCACAATGATGTTTTGCTGAATGCAAAGTGGATTATTTATTTCTGCTTCCTCATATATGGCTGCTAAGAGATGAAGCACCAAGTAGGGAGGACAACACATTTTAAAAGTATGGTATGTCTGCGTTAGATGATGTAATTTTGTTGCTGAAAGCTTGTGGCCTGATTCACTTGGCTTGGATGTTGAACTGTCTGACTATACCCTGCTTAGGATGAGGAGGTTACAGGAGGGAAAGATTAGCACTTTAAATTACAAATATCATTCAGTCATTTAGAGTTCTGGATAAACAAAAACTAATGACTTTTTTGAATACATATGGAACAAAATGCTGACTAAACTAGGCCAGAAGGGGGGCATCCAAGGGGTCTGACATCTCCGGTGCCAGTCAATCACTCATATCTATTTCATTTCATTCACATGTCAAAGAGAAAAAATATTTACTTGCCTAACAAAGCTTTGTGTGCTTATGTTAGCAGTGGTCTGATGACATGAGCTACCCTCAGCTCCGGTACAGGGGCAAGGAGGCTTAGATTGCAGTTAAAAACAGCACTTCTGTTTGAGGGAGATTAGACACAGAGCGAGAATGAAAAACCAGCTAAACAGGGACTTTGTTGGGCCTTTCCTTATTCAGGGCATTGTTATACCAGATCAAAATCAGGGTGATTGACACCTAAGTTGTCATTTTAACCCCAGCACGGAAGTTTGGGGATGTGCAATTAATAACTGGTCCTGAAGCGTCCCAGCAGCATGGAATCAGGTAAGGGGCATGGTGTGAGCTGCTTCTTGGGCCAGGGCTGCCTCAGACTCATTTCTCTAATTTTTTTTTTTTGTTGTTGTTTGAAGCATCATTCAGTCTTGAACATGAATGGAAAGAGGAAAGTTTCATAGGATTTTCAGGCTGAAATGCTGCAGGATGACTCGTTCTGCTTCAACATTTTTTGCCTCATTGGGTGGCACAGAGCACGTGGAGAGGCTGCCCCAGGGGGCTGCACCATCCCAGGCTGAAGGGAAGTATTCACCCCAAAATAAATTACTTGTGGCTCCTTCGAGTCATTTCTGTCATGTTTCGGTATCTGTGAAACTTAATCATCAATATTTGTAATAAAGGCTGTACAAATTATGATTTTATAAACATGTTTACCTGAATATTAAGTATTGTATTTATCATTTCTTTCCTCACCACAGTTTCTTTTCCCGCTTCCCATCTTCTCAGCCATCAAAAACCAGTAGAATACAAGATTATCTGTAGAGCTGAGAGACTGTTTAATTTAGATGATGAATGAACCTCTTCCTGACTTACAATTCAATGAGACAAGTATGCACTTAGATTTGTGCAAGTAAAAGATGTCACAGAAACTACTAATGGTTAGTTCCCATCCTGAAAGGAAACCCCAAATGTCAGCAGCAAATCCAGAAGTTTCTCACCATATTAGCATGGGAAATGCTCAGTGTTAAGGTAATCTGATAGAAGTCGTTCTGAAACTTTCAAGATGCCACCAAGTTTCAGAGCCTGGTTTTAGACTGGTAAAAGTTTATCACAAAATCTACCTGGCCGGCAGCAGCTACCTCAAGACAGCCTGAGCAATAATTGCAATGAAGCAGGCTGCTTCATGCAGACTTTTGAACAGGAACTTGCCTGCTGCAGCCACTTGATCTCTATTGTCAGGTATCACAGCGCTAAATAAGATGGCAAGAGACACCCTCCTGTGGATCTCATCCCTTTTCTTCCCCATGAAGCTTTACAATCATACTAGCTAGAATTTTAAAGCTTCACATAATAACCATAGGTTTGCATGTGTAAAATGATTGCCTGTCTTCTATTATCCTCCTCCTATTCAAAGCTCCTGGTTTACTCCATTTGTTTAAATGCTTGCTCTCTCTCCCTCACCAATCGTGGCTATTTGTCAGAGTACATCACAGTACATTGTCCTTCCTGATCCTACCAGGCTCATGTGATGCATGCTTCCAAAGCTCTTCAAAATCTATGTACAGATTTAAAAATATATATGCAATAATAGGCAAGGCATACCATTATGAAGCACTTTATATTTATGCATCCAAAACCACAGAGAGATTAGTTTTACAGTCATACCATTCATTCTTGCTTGTCATATTTTTTGGCTTATTGTAAAAATACCAATATTTTCATGCCTTTCAATTAAAAAAATGAAGACTTCTTTAACAACTTTTCTAAGGGATTTGATTTTGTGAACTACTTCAGTAAGCAGGCTTTAAAAAGGCTGCTATTCACTCTGATGCTTCAAGTGAGTTCCAACTGTATCCACAGCTATATAAATGGTATATCAGATGGAGTTGCTTTTTTCTCCTCTTCAGTTCTCTTCTTTTGGCCTCTGCAGAAATCAAATACCTAACAATAGTTACAGCAGCTAGAACTCACACTTCTACAATTCTTTGTTATTCTGCAGGATTTTGGTAGCTGGTTATGTGCTACAATGAAATCCCAACTCGTGTTTGTTAAGACACGTGGAATAAAGTGAGTGTAATATTTGAATTATTTGAATTATTTTATGGGGTAGCAGAAAATAGCTGGAAGAATATTTACTATTCAGATAGCACTAAGCAGGCAGAGTAGCTACAGTCCCACCTTTAAAATGTGTAACCGTATTTTACAGTTGAAATATTACACCCAAATTCTCTGGAGCTGTAAAAAGCATGGGCTGTTCACAACTTGCTCAACAACTCAGGAGAGAGAAGGCACAAACTTCACCCCCTGCTTTATCAAAACATGCACACATTTGAGAGCCACCTGCTTTCACAGTGATGCTTTCTTCACCAGCAAACCTTCGCATTTTCCCCTTCTGAATCATTGTGTGACAGTGAATCACTGATGATCTTCAGCGGCGGGACCAAAAATAGGGCTGGGCGCAGAGAAAGGCTGGGGTAGAGGCAACCTTTCCTATGTTCCTGTGTTCCTGGGTCTCCCAAGCAACAGTGAGCAGGCTGTTCTACCTCCAAATCCTTCAGATCCTCCTGGGAGCAATCACCTTTCCCTGCTCCACGGGCTATTTCTGCAGTGCTGCACTCACAGTGCCGAGAAGCCGCGGCAACAAGAGCCGCATTAGCATGCGGTGAAGTTTGCACCCCGGGTAATTATGGTTTTCTTTGTCACAGTGAATCACTGCATGTGAAATTACAGCAATTTCCCTATGCAGAGATGTAGTTGATAAATCAAAGCTGCTTACTAGATAATAACCGTGCTTCAGGTGGCTCCCAAAGAAATGCTGCCTTCAAAACGATGGCGAAGCACGGCCTAACTTCAAAGCCTTCACACAGAGAAAACTCAGCTCCTTTCACTGCTGTCTGTAAGGTTAGCACAGCCTCAGCCACTGCAGAGTCTACTGTGAAGGACAGAAAAACTGCTTCTGCCTGGTGACAGCTCATGAGTCCTCTCTCCAAGGAATCTCCAAATATTATTTCTGTGTTACATTTCTCCTTCAAATTTCCTCCCTGTTTTGATAAATCAAGTCTTTATTTCAATTTCCATCCTAATCAGCACTTCTCTAAGACCCTCTAACCCACTTAAACTGCATCTGCTAAGGAACTCTTTGATGCCTATTACTTGTTTATGTCTTTCCTTCTTTCTTTGAGTCCACCCACTGGTGCTTCCTATATCAAATTCCAATTTCTTGCACTTAGTTTCAAGGCTCTTGACAACTCTATCTTTCTAGTCTTGTCTATTACTGCATTTATCAACTTGTTAGTATTTTTGAAGCACCCAGAAACCATGGTAATGACTGCCACAGAGAAGCTCATGAGGAAATTAATCATTCTGCTTCCATTGTAGGACTTGAATCCTGTGCAGTAAGGCAGGCTTGGGGTTCAAACTTCAAAAGAAATCCCCACAAGCTCATCATTAATTCATCAGTCTCTACCCCCTGCACCAGATGAGGCAGAGGTCTTAATGAAAAAGAAAAAAAAAACAGTAAGAGAAAGAAAGAAAGAAAGAAGGAACTGAAATCTGCACTCCATATCTATGCAAAAAGAGGTGGCATTAAAACTACATTTGCAATGGAACTCTAGTATTTCCTAACCGTGGAAGGCTCACTGTTAAGAGCCTGAAGTTCCCTTGAACAGCTTCCCCTGTCTGAAATGGTACACCATGCCCCAGAAAAAGTATCAAATTAGAGGTGATCACTGGGCTTTCAAGGCACAAGTGGTTTGGGGTGGGATTCAGCCTGGGATTGAGGTGTTAAATTTAATGCCTGACCATAGGGTACACTCCTGAACCATGTTCATCATCCACAGTCCCCCACGGAGCTTTGGGTCATGCAGCCAGTGCAGCAGGACCAGTTCAGCTCACCTGACAGCAGACACTTCTGCTCTGCTGAGGAGCCCTGAGGCTGCACGGCCACTCAGAGCAGATCTTCATGGATTACAACAATGCAGACACCTAGAGAAGCCTAGAAGAATCTCAAGATAAAATCAAATGTCCATGGCTAAATGCACAGTCAACACTGAAACAAGACTATCTTTCTCTTCTCTCTCTTGCTGCACCTTATTTTGCTCAGACTGCAAACTTCACAGTAGGCAATCTATGTCATCGAAGACTGCATGCAAGGACTCCTGCTGGCAATATTATTTGGGCCCTACCACAATATAAACATTGAATAATATTAGTTGCAACGCCACCATCACTTTCATTTTCCCTTTAGTCATTCCCTTTAGGTAGGATTTGTTTGCAGCTCTTCAGCCATCATTTCAAATGCAGTAGATAGCCTGCCTGGCCTCCAGCTGCTTCTCCTGGTCTCAGGTCTCACCTGGATCCTGCCAGTCTTCTCCACACAGATGCCTCAGGTCTCCCAGGACATAGTGGGCACCCACCTTGTGCCCTTGAGCCCATCTCACAACAGACATCAGTATGGGGGGAAAGATGGCAGACTTCTTATCAGCTGCTGTGAACAATTTAACTGGAAAATGAGCAATATTAGAATTTTTGGGGGTTGCATGGACCTTTACAGGTCACCTAGTCCAATCCCACTGCAAAGAGTAAGGACATTGCCACGCAGGATATGGCCAATGGATAAATGGCCATTCAGGGAACTTATTTGTGCAGTTACCCAAGGGTTGCTGTCCTGGGGCACTGTTGCTCTCTATGCCTGCCTCCACCTCCTCACGCAGGCACTCGCTCTCATCTTTTTGGCAGCACTCTCTGAAAAACAGATCAGGTTTACCACCAGATACTATAATTGTCCAAATTCCCACTGGCAAAGCTGCAGTAAGCAGCTGTGTGTGCCCATATGGTCCAGAACTACTGTGTAGCATCCAGAATATTTTTCACATGCCCCAATCTAACATTTTTGGGAGTAGGGGATAAACAGTTTGTATTTAACCAAGATAGAAGCCCCCTGGAACAGAGAGAGACCTAAACTTGACAGGACTTTGCTTTGGCTGCCAGCTCTTCCAAGCTTGCAATACTTAATGCTTCAAGTCCTGTATTTAAACCTAGGTGCCTGTTTCTGATCCCTGGGTTTATTAAACACATTGAAATTTCTAGCTTTCAAGGAGAGAAAAAGTCTATGAACAACCTCACCAGCCATAAAAGTTTAAGGCAGTGAAAGGAGCTGAAAATCTACCAGAATGGTACTACTAAAGGCTTGGACTTGACTTGTCTTTGGGGTTTTTTGGGGGGTTGTGTTATTTTTGGTAGGTTGGGTGTTTGGGTTTTGTTTTTGTTTTTCTAATGCAACCCTGACACCATCACTTAGGAAGCTGAACTTGATGTCAGGCCTCTGTGAGGTCTAAAAGACCTGTGTGTAGCTTTGCACCTTTATTATCTGCCCGCTGTTGCCCTGTTTGTCCCAGTCAGGTCACGTCTCCTGTCCTGCAGCCCCTCTGCTGCATTTGGGGCAGCATCCTAAGCCTGGCTAAGCACTTCACTTGCTGAAAACTTCCAAAAATATAGGGAGACTAGCTACCACAGTGCTCTGAGCAAAGACCTTAAAGCTTCTGCAATCCTGACAGAGTTGCCTTCCCAGGATTACGTATTTTCACACCAGTAGCAGTAGCCATAAAAACAGAGTGAGGAGAGCAGGGACCCCTCCTCACACCTGAATTTATGTCAGTCCTCCTTGCGCTACACCCTGAAATCCTTCCTCAGTGTCAACGGGAAAGGGGATCAGTGACAGAATGACTCCATTCCAATAATGCTGGGGGCTAAAGTATTCTCCTGGGGAGACAAGGGCTTAACTGACTGGTCATTAAAGTTTCATGGAATCCCCACTCTCAAGAGAGCAACTCTCAGCTGTTCACAGCTCAACAGAAAGCACAGACACAGAATAAGGACATGAACCAGAAAGGTATTTTAGATCCATTAGTTATAATTTACACACCGATGACATACAGCATAAAGACAAAATATACAGATCTTCATATATATGTACATTGATCAACACAGTGCACAATTTAAAGTTATGTTACAATTAAGTGTACAGTTTTAAATATGGCTTTATAAACTAGTAATAACAGTGCTAAAATGACGTATGTCTTGTGTAGTTCAGAGACAAAAAACATAATGCAGCTACAGCATCAGAGTCCCCATTTAGAAATGTGTTGCTTCATTTTGTTAGTTAAACCTTGTACACTGCACCTAGCTGGATATATCCCTTGCCCATACACATATTCATACACTTTACTCTTGCTGGATTGCACACCCCTGTCTTTGGGACTTGCATTCTTCAAGTATCCTGAAAAATAAAAACCTGTACATTCAAGGAAAGGTAAGTCAGAAGAACAAATTAAGAAGTGAGGGAAGAACACACACAATCATAGTGTCCAGTGAAAATATCAACGTGACCAGTGCAGCCGAAAAAAAGCACTTTTTTTAGGGAGCTTACAGAAGAACGACAGTCACATCTTGTTTGCCTTAGAGCCCCCAATAAAGCAAAATTTTACTTAAGTATAATTAGACAGGAATGAGAGAAGTGGTAAATTTGGGGTCACTTGGAAGCTCTGTTGGAAACTCCGGCACCGCTGAAGTAAATGGCACTTTGGTCAACAACTTCAAAGTGGAGCAGGATTTTATTTATTCCACAAAACTTGAATGCCTTTTGGAAGCATACGTTTCAGTTTTAGCTTGTTGAGCTGAATGTGTAAATCATTACATGAAATCCCACAAACTTTTTCATGCTGAAGTCTGACCAAAAGCTCGCAACAATCTCCTTTGCATTGAAAAACCTGGGAATGGTGCAACCAGGACACAGAACTAAGAGTTTAACATTGTAGTGACACACTGTGTTTTCAGTGACTGGCATTCCTGTGCTGTACACAGACTAATACCATTTAACATTCCAAATTGCTCAGAGAGCTGCAGAAACCTCTGCTAAGAAGTATTTCACACTGGGGCACCTCCACAGGGAATGAACACAGAAGAAGCCCTCCCCAATGGCCATCCAAGAGAGGACTGCTCCAAACCACTGAGACGGAGCTGATTCATGCTGCAACCCTTCTCTCCACCAAGGCAAAGCTGTGAAGACTGGGGTCACTGGCCTGAAAATTAAATGTACACATGTGGTGCAGGGGGAACACTGTCCCTCCACAGGATGCCAGCTCAATACGACAGCCCACATTCACCAGCAGGCTCAAAGCTCTGCTCACTGCCAGTGCTCACTCCCCAACAGACCCTTGTCTCTGCAGCTCAGCCACAGGATGACAGCAGGCTAATGCCCCCCATAGGAGCCACAGCTACCAAAATGAGCCCCTGCACAGTCTACCCAGCACTGAGGAATACCCAAGGCACAGCATACATGGATAGCCCACAGCACTGATCAACTGCTGAAAGCCACTGTAGTTATTCAGAGTTTCAGCCACTCCAGTCCTCTGGTTCCATGGGATTAAACAGCACAACCTGCCTGCTCCTCTGCATCACAGCTGCTGAGATGCACAGGCATGACTCACACCTATGGGTACCCATTTCCATCTTCCAGCTACTGGACCATCCAATTAATTCTGCATTTAGAGAGTATAACTTGCTTTATTAGTATCACATGCCTAAATCATAATTTTGCAGTATTTGGGGAGGGAAGGAGGGTTAGGCCAAACAGCTACTTGTCAAAAACCAGATTCAAATTCTTATTCAAACACCTAAGGACAAGACCCACTTGAATTCATCCCCTGCCACAGAAATTTCACTTGGTGAGCTGCCCTGCATAAATCTGCACATAACATGCTTTTCCAGCAGGCAATATTTTGTAAGGCTTAGCATCTGACAGATACAGGCCTTTCAAGGAAAACAGTATGAAACTGTCATGATTACTTGAGCAGACATCACTGACAAAAGCAAATTTGTGCCTGAACTGTTTCTGCAGAAATATTTCAGGCAGTATTTTTTCAAAGAGAATATAGATCTGGAGGGACATTGCCAAGGTTTTAAAGATCAAAATGTGTTACTTGCAGTGCTATAATTGGATGGAAACAGTCCTCCAGATCTGAAACATCAGGTTCAGTTTGGTTTTTAAATCAAACACCACATTTGCAGGATTTCTGTAGGACCTACACATCCCAGCGCCTGTTTCCCCCACTCGGTAACAGTGAGCTCTGCTGACAGAGCCAATGAGACCGACAGGGGCAAACAAATCTCTTCTGACATGACAGAGTGTCACACAGTCAAACACTGCAATTCACATGGAAAAAACCCAACAGACTGCTTCAAATCTAACTCCACTGGAAATGCAGGGCTTGCTTTGAACTCCCATTTGCCAAATGAGGGGCAGACCAATTACTCATTCTTTTAAAGCAGCACTATGGAAATACAAAGGCAGTACTCAGCCTTTGGCAGTATTTAAGTAACCAGAGGAATGGTGAGTCTCCTCAGCAGGACATGGGCTCATGTTCCAGCTCATAAGCAGAGCAGGTGTCCCACCCATCCACTGGAACAATGAATGGTATGAGCCAGGCCACAGATGCAGCCCGAGTCCTCCCTGCAGAGACCCACCACTCGGCAACTCCCTGTATCCCACTGTCCCCTTCTCCACTGCCTTGTCCAATGACCATCCAAGGGCTCCCCTGTCCTATTTTGAGAGGGGCTGGACAGAGCAAAGGAGCCCCAAGACTGATTTCCTCCTGCCAGTACCCTGCGCCACCATCTACCCAAACCAGGCCAGGGCTGTGGCTGGGACCAGGTTTGGTGTACCTGGCACCTGTGATGCTCTCAGACACATCACTGACATCTGACTCTTGTATCAAGGGCCCCTGAACACTTCCTAACATCACCCACAGTGAGTTTCTGGCTGTGGCAGAGGGACCCCCAGCCAGGGAAAAACCTTATGTGGTCTGTGTCACCTCAGACATGATGTCCTAGCATCCATCAGCCTCCAGCTCCTGGCAGAAGCTGCTATCCCAGCTCACCTGCTGGCAATCCACAGCTGTCCCAGGTTTCATGGCTGCAGAGACACCTGCTGACCCCCAACCCCACCAGCAGCACACTCAGGACCTCCAGCATCCCTACAATAGACTCACTCGCAATTTTGATGGGGGAGGGAGGAAAAAAAGAAAAAGGAAAAAAAAACCCAAAAGGAAATAAAGATGCTCTCTGACTATTTTTAGTTCTGTACAGCCTCTCAGCACTAACATTAAAAATAGATATGATGGAATGAGAAAAAAATAAAAAAAAACCCCAACAAACCAAAAAGACTGCAGGACTAAGAAAACATTGTTCTTTTGGAAAGTCAGAAACAACTGTCCCCTTTTTAAGAAAACACATCTTTTTTTTTTTTTCCCATGCAAACCAAAATAAATGAACAATTCTTCATTTAATTTTTTAAACTTTTTGTTTGTTTCCCTGCAACAATTTACCAAGACACCTTCCAAAAGAAAATGCATGGATTAAATCCTTTTAAAGAGGTCTGACCATCCTTTAATGGTCTTTTAATGACTGGGACTCATCTGCTGCAAGCACATCTTGCAATGCTGAACAAATGGAGAAAGCACAGCCTACAAACATGCATCAGTAAATGAGTGAGTACAGCTCCATCAGAATTTCCAATGTCCTAATGATTTTAACTAGGAGCTTTTTGATGAAGATTCCTTTCATTCAAAATATCAATACTTTTATTTTTGCAGATAAAATCTCTCTTGACTTGGCCATGGAGTTACTCTGGCATTTCAGGCCATCACCTCTGCACTTTCAAGCCCAAGCCTTATCTTCTTGTGCCCTATTTCTTGTGCTTAGTTTCCTGAGAAGGGTCCCAAGTAACTGGATGATATCTTCCTCCTCGGTTTTGGTTCCCTTTGCAAATGATACTTGCCCACAACATTGATTGGAAGATGGCTCCAAGAATATGCCTAGGGAATTGTGGAAACACATGCAAATTCACACCAAACTTGGTCAGCTCTCACTGCAGTGGCTCCCAGGCATGAACAGACCTGTGGTTTCAGTGTAGACAAAGGCATCCCTGCTTTCAAAGCAATGGTTAACTCCTTGTTCGCCCAGAAGAGGCACTTTCCTCTGCACAAGGCACTCCAGGATCTCAGGGTGCAAGCTATTCTTTGAGTGCTGGAGCTATTTCAAGCTCCAGACTCTGTACAACTACCAACAATTAACATCCTAAAGCAGTTGTCTGCCCTATCTGCTCCTAGAACATTTGGTACAACCAACACATTGTAAAAATTTTGCTGAGGCATCCTGATTCATCTAACTGTAAATCACTGAGAAAGTCATAATTAAAATGGGCCACCAACAAAGTCTGCAGTCAAATACCCAATTTTATATGCATATTTAAAAACACAACAGCTCAGTATGTTTGATATGCTCTCTCTACTAAAATCAACTAATCATGGCCAAGCAACACCAAAGTACATGCTTAACTTCAAAGCTGTGAGTAAATCCAATGGATTTATTTTCATCTCTAACCTGCATTTAGGGAGACATGAAGCATGTCAGAACCTGCTATCATTTTGAGATCCAGATCCACAGATGTGCCAGCAAAAGCAACTTAAATTCAATTCTGGTCATGCTTTCAGTATCCGAACTTCCCCACACACATGGCAGTGCTGAGGGAACTGTCCCATCTCACCTCCTCTCACGCATCAGCTTTAGGGACTGTGCACTGCAAGCCAGCACAGTGCCCAGCACCCCCTGAAGCACCTTCCTAGGCAGCTATAAAGCATTCAACTACCTGGGCCAACAGCTTGCAACTACACAGCATCCCATGCCTCCCAATACCTCAAACTGCTTCGCAACCTTCATGGGTTTGCTATGTCTGTTGGTAAAGAACACAAAGCACCCACTGCTGAGACACACCAGACTTACAGCAACAAATCTCACTAACCTTGCCTAGAAATAGCAGACAGCAGCCATGGGCAGGGAGTAAAAACACAGTAATTCAGAAACACAGAAGAAATCTGACCAACACACATTCCAGATGAGTTAACACTGACATCTCCCTCCTGCATAGAAGCACTCTAGAGTAGTAATTTCAACCTTCTGCAAAGAAGAAGAAATACTAACCAGTTCCTTTCTGCAGGAATATGTTTTCCTCCATCCTTCCCTGATTGTTTCCAAAAGAACTGGGAGCAGTTCTTTCCTGCAGACCCTGTAATATATGCACTCAAAGTATGGGTAGCTATCAAGTAAAATTCCCCTGAAACTTTGTCAAATCACAGAACCTTTTAGGTTGGAAAAGACCTTTGAGATCATCAAGTCCAAGTGTTAACCCAGCACTACCAAGTCCACCACCAATGTCCCCAAAGTGCCACATCTATGTGGCTTTTAAATATCTGCAGGGGTGGTGACTGGGCAGGCTGTTCCAATGCTTGACAACCCTTTCAGTGGAGTTTTTCCCAATATCCAATCCAAACCACCCCCTGGCGCACCTTGAGGCCATTTCTCTTATCCTAGAGCTTGTTACCTGGGAGAAGAGACCAACCCCCACCTTGCTACACCCTCCTTTCAGGCAGTTGTAGAGAGTGATAAGGTCTCTCCTGAGACTCCTTTTCTCCAGGCTGAACACCCCCAGCTCCCTCAGCTGTTCTTCACCAAGATTTGTGTGCAAAACCTTTCACCAGCTTCACTGTCCTTCTCTGGACATGCTCCAGCACCTCAATGACTTTCTTGTAGTGAAGGGTCTGGAACAGAATATAGGAGCCAGGGTGCAGCCCCACCAGTGCTGAGAGAGGGAGACAATCACTGCCCTGGTCCTGCTGGCCACACTATTGCTGATACAGGCCAGGGCACTGCATGGATCTGATGCATCTCAGCACACCACTGGCTTACACTGAGATGGCAGTCAACCAACGCTGCCAGGGCCTTTTCATTACAGCATCAATCATTTTCTTCAATGGAAGAAAGCTGTGCCAGTTATACCTCTTCCACTTTTGTCTTCAACCCGTTGCTTATGTAAAAATAAGTTAACAGCACAAACCAGTTGTGACAAATGCTCCACTTCCCAGAAGTTCGTGCCACTTGGATGGGGGATCTGGTTTTGAACATGAACAAAAACAGATTTAAAGGTCCTGCTGCCCTCTAGACCTCCAGTTTGCCCACGTGTGTTTTAAATGTGTTTACCTTGGTCCACCTGAACAATTACACAAAACAAAATACGGTTGAAATAGTCCAAGCAGTATGTGACAGCTGAATCAAGCATAATGGTCTCTTCCAAAGTGGTATAAACCTCTTCCTGACCTGAAGGAAAAAACCAAATCAGAGTGATCCCAAGAAACAACTTATCTGCACAATGGGAGACACTTGCACATATCACTTGCATTGTTCATGATCTCTGTACTCATCCATGTCCACATCCGAGTCAAAGAGGGAGTGTCCAGTGTAATCTGTGTCAGGGGTTTGGGAAATACTGTTCCCTTCCTCATCAAATGTTTCTGTCCTTGAATAAAAACTGAAGTCCCGCAAAGGGGAGTAAGTCTTGCTTGCTTCACTGCTTTCCTCAGATTCATACAGAGTGTTGTCATCATCATGGTGCCATTCTGGCCAGAATTTCCTCCTTATTCTTTCACAATACATAGCAAGGTTAATCAGTTCACCTGCAACACAACACAACAGACTTTAGTAAATATATCCAGCCAATAATGCTCTAACTCACCTGATGATGCAAAAACACATTAGCTGTGTTTGGAAACAAACTGCATAGGGCCTTTCTGAAGAAATTTCAAAATTCCAAGATGCCATCAATCCTCTTAGCAGCTCTGTTTTTAACTTTAATGTAACCACATACAACGAGAAGAGTTACATAGAAATGAACATAAATGTACGTTCACCCAAATAGCAAAGTATCCCAAATTCAACCTCTACAAAAAGAAATCAAGACAAGACACTAATACTGTAAGGTTTCTATAGTAGAACTTTTTGCCTGACTGCAAAACACCAGCTCCTAAAGACAGAATTTGATCTTGCAGATGGCACAGCACGTTTATTAAATACAGTGAATGTGGGGTTTTCACCACCAGATGGCACCGTTGTCTGCAACATAAATTCACATTTAATATGGCCACTGGCTCACTCCCCTACAGCTCCCAGCCCCAGTATCTTATGCCTTGTTTATAAATACATGTATGCTAACATTAAAAAACTCAAAGAAAGAAAGAACAGCATATTAAGGGGAAGGTGCATGTAAAACCTGTACTGGTGACAGCATAACTAGGCTGACAGGTACAGAGAATCTACCACGCTGCTTGGGCATTTCAATCTATTATCTTCTATTTATTTTCATTAGAGACAAACTAATTCAACGAGCATAGTAATCTTTCTAGACAGCCATGAGTCCCTGAGAATTTTACCCGTGATGTTCCAGACAGCAAGGGGAAAAACTGCATAGCCAATATTCATACCCTCATCTCAAGTGCTCATTATCTGAGGAAGAGTAAGTCTGTGCCTCTTCATCACAGGTTTAGCTAAGCTCTCTTGCATAGAGTAGGTTTACAGGTCAGATTCATTCCTTTTACACTATTTTGCATCCTCTTCCTCCTTAGCACTTCCCATTTTTCATGCTATGTGATTTTAGTATGAAAAGGGATGCAAGGATACCGTAACATCTATATCTCCCCACAAAAAAGAACCAAACAAAAAAACAATCCTCTGTGGAGAGGAGAGGTATATTGATTTCCAATTCATGCAAAAGCAAAGTGACTCCAAAGCCAAGCTGGATTTCTTCCTTGTGTGGCATCTTCAAAAACAGCAAAGGCTGTAATTTCAGTGAGACAGTAGCACTTGAAGTTCTATTCTCAAGGAAAGTACTCGGTTCAGCGGAATTTGGCTAATGGCTGTTCTTCTGTTTTCTCATACTCTACCCAGCACTCACTCCTTAGAGACTTTAAGGCTTTGTCACGTTAAACAGGGAAAGATCAAGTACAGAAATAAAAACAATTACTGTGTAGAACATTAATGAGAAAACAAAGAATTTTAAAAGAAAACAACATTACAGGATACAAATGCTACATCGAAGGCAACAATAGTCTGCTGAAGTACTGTAGTCTTCAAAATGTCCTTCCAAGGTACTCCAAGCTTAAACATGAAAAATGCCACCAAGAGCTTTTAATCAGAGATCACTTAAGCTTTCTTACCTTTGATTAGTCTCTCTGGTCGAGTTCCTGGTAATGTCCACATTGCCTGTGCCAGATGTCCAAAGACAGTGGCATCAACAGTGGAAACAGTCGATCCCATAATGTACTTCTTGTCACCTGTAAATACAGCAAATACTTTTTGACTGGATGTCACTTTTCCTCAAATTAAAAAAAAAAATCACAGTTCCACCTTTAGTATATTTATTTTACTGAAACAATGTCAATGAAAAGGTGCATTTGTTCAAAGACAGGGATTCCAAAGCTGCTTCTAGGGTTCAGCAGGTGAAATCCATTACTGCAGCTTCCCCTGTGCTCAAGACTTCTATAACCAGGCCAATTACAGAGCCACTACTGGCCAGGGAACCTCCTCTGCTCCTCATAGCTGGCAGCACTCACACACTGTACTCGTCCTGCATTTAAAATCTGCTCTGCAGCTACAAGATGCCTGAAAACACCATTTTTGCCTTGGTGCAAACCCAAAACCACTCAACCACAAAATCATGAACTTGCTGAAAGAAGCTGGTCACCCTTTAACTGTCATCCATGCAGATCCAGGCTCAATTTACTCATCTGATCAGCTGGAAAAAG
This sequence comes from Cyanoderma ruficeps, assembly GCA_008694505.1. Classification (NCBI taxonomy): domain Eukaryota; kingdom Metazoa; phylum Chordata; class Aves; order Passeriformes; family Timaliidae; genus Cyanoderma; species Cyanoderma ruficeps. Next base: position 7,884,247 of record VZDJ01000141.1, read on the forward strand.
CAAAGTCACACCCAAAGCTTTCCTTTCTCCGTTTGTTCAGGATGAAATGGATGCACCTGCAGCAACTGCTCAGAAATAACCTGTGTTCTCCAGGAAGAGGACAAAGCCGTAGGAGGGAGTGGACAGGTCCTCTCACACCCCCCTCCCACTGCAGTGCCCTCACCCCCACTGACCCCTGACAGGTAGAAATCAAACAGAGGCATGTCAGGCATGCAGCGACTAAGGGAAAGAGTAGCCTCTTGGGACTGGCCTGGTGCAGTGGGGGGACATGTCTGCTCCTCACAGCAGCTCTGCTTAACTCCCTGGGCACCCCAATGTCATGATGGTCTTAAATGGCCACCACAGCACAGACAGATGTGTAACTAAGACAGGGAAAAAAAGACATGTTTTAAATCCACTGTTTACAACAAAACACCCGTTGTAGACTTGTTTTCCCATCACAGGCAGGAGACCTGGAACAAAGACCACGCACAGAGCACACAGTGAAACATGAAGTATTGCAGAGGTCAGGTTAGCTGGTTGCACTGTTCCTGCCTCAGCCCAAAGTGTGATAAACTCTGTGAAATGTGGTACCTAATTGAATTCTCAAAATCCAGTTATCCCCAGGACATATATATCCATCTCCCCAGGACATTCTTCTGAGCTGCCTGTAATTCAGCAGGTTATTCAATGTTAGGTTTATTGAGCAAGTCCAGAGGAACTGTAAAGTGTAAAATGCAGCAAATTCCACTGTACAGTACAAGGAATGCTGCCAATCCCCTGTACAAGAGCACAGCAAAACAGTGCTCAGGAATAGTCAGTTACAACAACCTTCTCTGGCCTGTCAGATGCCATTTGAACGTGCAGTTAACTCTCCCCAGCTCTTCCACAGTTCCATGAATTTATTGTTTGAAAACTCTGTACAGGGTAAATGCTGTGTCTTTTCGGTATTTATCTGACACCTAAGCACTCATCAATCTCAAACACAGCTCAATAACTGGTCCCTAAACCATAGTTATATGCCAGCACCAGGAATTTAGCACCATACAACTGGGTCTTGAGATTCAACCCAGAGTGATGTTGTGCTGAGAAGAAATACTGTCATTTCCACCTTGCTACAACTAAAACAGGCTTTGAGTGAGGGCTGCACCATCGCACCCTCTGCCCCCAGGCAGAACACCTCACACCTTCAGGTGCACAGAAATGATGGGCAAGAGGAGAAAAGTTTTATGATGTGGGATCATAAAACTCCAAATCTTAAGTCATGCTGCACCACAAAATATGGAACTGTGCACATTTTCTCCCACCATTTCCAATCTGCTCTCAAAACTTCCAGAGCAACTTTAGTCCAGAAGACTTTCTGATAGACCAGATATCTCGGTGTCTGTTCACCTTTAGACAAGATTACACAGTGTCTGTCACATCCAGGCTGCCATAGCACTGATCATCTCAAACACCTCTCGGCATCCCCTGGCTAATCCAACAGAAATGAAATCACCTGGTCACACTGGACTTGGATCAACTATGTACTGCCCAGGAATTTGAGACTCCACTGTTTACAAATGCATGCACCAGAGGATTCAGCAGGTCTGTGGGACATAGGCCTCCACCCTTCCACAGAGGTAGGTACAGCGCTTGCAGGCTGCTACAGGGCATTTAACTAACTTTAGGGGCCCAGATCCAGGTAAGTCCAACCTCTGAGTTTTCAGCTGTGAGCACCCCTGCCCTCCCCAAAGCATCAAAAGCTTTTCAAAATCCACTTCAGGAAGCTGCTGGTCTGCAACTCCCTGCTCAAAACGCCCATTTACCAAAGAGCGTGAGAGGCAGACAGCTGAGAGGGCACCAACAGATTTATGGTCAGTCTCTTGCCTCTTCTAAACAATTACCAACATGTGTATTTATACATATTGCTAACTGATGTGCTCATTCCCCACACTTTCTTACACTATTACCAGGCAGTAGGAAACTGCTACAATACAAGGAAATTACAATTGTGGTTTAAAGACTGCAATACAGAGAGAAAGGTGATACCAGTGGGACATGCTGATCCATCACAGTGGGATTAGTTACAATTTCCATGTTTATAAGATCTGGGGGAGTCTGTCAAGGAAGTGGGTATAAGGGAGATAGAAAAATTATTCTCAGAAATAAAAATAAAGAAAAAAAAGCACCAAAGATGTGACTGGGAATGTCACAATTAATGTCGTAAGAACTGGCAGCTGCAAAGTTATCATTCTTTGGAAGCAGCTCTTAGAAATAAAAGTTATTCTTCTTCCCATGTGAATGGTCCCTGTTAAAAAAGGGGAGCATTAATCTGATAGTCCTGATGGCTGACAGCTAAAGTTTAGTATGTGCAGCTATTCTGCACCACAGAGATCATTTTTAAACTCTTAAGATTACAGCCAAAATCCCAACTGCTTTCTCTTCTGGGAAAACACTTGGGTACATATATATGCAGGGGAATCTCACCAAGATTGTGCAGGCAGTAAGCTGACTGACTGCCTTCTCCTTCTCCTTTTGAAGCAGGGGAGCCTCTAGTCAGGATGGAAGTCTGCATCCCACCTCCTGTCCCCATTGCAGGATACTACCTGGAGGCCACACTTACTAGACCCAAATAACCACAGATGGCTGGAGAAAACATGAGCATGCTAATGATAACGAAAATTAAGGCAATCACAGAAAAGTAGACAAACTCACCAATAATCAAAAGGGAAAATATAATGATTCATGTAACTGCACACTGACTAATTTGACATCCATTTCAGATGGGAAGATGAAAAAAAAGTACAATATTCAGCTTGTAATGTAATAAAATAACACGAATACAGGAAATGCCCATTGAGGCTTTGTGAAGTACTCAGGCACATTCTCAACAACAATCTGGAATTATGAAGAAAAACTCTGCTGCTAACATATGTATAATGCAACTAAAAATCTGATATAGTGAAGAAGTGCTTGAAGATTTCCAATGTATTTTCCACAAAAGCCAGGGACTCATTAAAGCATTTACCTTCACAAGGGAGAATGACCAATGACCCAAGTCACCCAGGAAGGGAGAAAGAAGTAGGAAGAGCATTGGTCTGCAGGCTGGAATCGAACAAACTCTTCACTTGAAACAAGTCCAATTTTGAACAGATGTAGATAGTGACTAACATCTGTCAGCAAAACATGTGGCACCTCCACCTGCTGAAATCTCATAATTAAAACTGGAAGGCTTTTAGAAAGCGATCCCCAAGCCAGCAAAAAGGCACAGGCCTCGAGACAGCAGTCCAGCAGTCTGATCCACAGAGATCTGTCTAGACGATTAAGTGATCTCTTGGAACTTGAAATCTTACAAATCTGAGTGTCAGTATACACTCCAGAGAAATAAGCAAATCAAGATACTTTTACAGGTACTAAGGCACACATTTTAGTTTTCTCTTGAAGGTTCTGTCTGCTCTTGGCAGACAAGGATGACTTTAGCACAGATATATCCACTGCCACTCCTTTCAACCTGACAGAGTTGTCTGACCAGAACCAGGGGGCTTTGCTGAGCTACTAAGTCACAGACTGAACTAGCTCCAGCTCCTTTCCCAACCCCACTCCTCCTTGTGATTGGCATGGAGCCACACAGCACCAATCTCAAAACTACAGCATCCGTAGCCACACAGAGGAAAGCACCTGAAGATGGCCACAGCTCTGCAGCAGGTATGACCAGATCTCCTCTTCTAAAATTAATTGCTCCCTCCCTTCCTCTCTCACAAAGGGACCTCTTAATCTCCAAACAACAGATTTTCTCTGAAGAGGCACTAGAATAGAAAATTGCTTCTGTTAACAAAAAAAAAAAATGCAGCATATGAAAGTGCTGTCAAAAGAGGAGCTGTCAACAGATCTTCCCCTTGCCCACTGTGTCCGTGTGCTTCATGTGTTTTTTTCCACCTTGCTCCCAAACCAGCAACGCAACAGGTTTGTTTCAGAAAACAAAGGCAGAGAAAACTCTCGGTCCACTGCAAATACCTTCCTTTCTAAAACAGCTTCGAAGTCCAGAAGTATGTTTTTTTCCTTCCTGTTCTTAGCAAGCACTCAGCTTCTGCCTTCTGCTGGGCTCTCTCCAGCTTGTTCCTTTCATCCACTCCACCCTTGTCTCTTTACAGCATGTGCAGTGTGTCCCCCCCTCTGGAGCACAGGGCAGGGAGGCATCCTCCTGTCCTCCACTCAGCCACCTTTTGCAATTGTTACAGGGAACAACACACAGGTACCACCTCTCTTGGCTTCTCACACAAGAGAGACACAAGCTCAAGGAAAGCGACAACCTGCACCACAGCAATTCCTCCAAATTTACACAGATGGACAATATGCTTAGCTCTCAGTGGAAGAGAAGGCAAGAAGCACAGTGCAAAACAGCTCCAGAGCAGATTTCAACCTGAGCCACACAACAGAAATGAGGCTCATGGAATTCTAGCTAAGTGAAGTCAACCTTAAGACTAATTGTATGGGATCCACCCAAGACAACCACGAATCTTAAACACACCTATTTTGACAGCACAGAACCATCTCCTACTGGGAGCTTTGAATAAAGCTGCTGACGCCAACCAAACCCAACAAAGTTCAGCTCATCAAAATAACGGCTGCAAAGGGTTTTCAAATGGCAGCCTCATAACAATCTCTCAAATAGCCACAAATAAAAAACAGGAAAGGAAATACAGCCAGAAAATAAAAAATGAGACATACACATCCTAGCACCCCAAAAAAGCTATAAATAAGAGGTTTCTTTTGCAGAACTAAACACTACATTTTCCTGAATGCTCTTCCAAAACAGCAGGCCACATTTTGCTACTCTACATACACATACTGTGCTCAGAGAAGGAAACCTCTTACGCCTCTAGACACACAATTTGGAAGCAAACAGAAGGATAAGACACAGTGTCTCTGCCAGAGCAAGGAAGGCGCAAAATGACAGCCTCTAGCTTCTGCCAAAACGAGATTATTTGTGTGTGATCAAGCTGTCAGGAAGCACTGGAGGTCAATTCCACCCTGTGGAGAGAGGGGCTGTGAACAGAGCACCACAACTCGCTGTACCTTACCCAGGAGGCCTGCCAGAGTCCGCATGTCCTTCTCCATCAGTGTGTACATCTCCTCCTCCGAGAAGCGCCCGATGCCATGGCCGTACATCTCCCGCTTCACGATTCCTTTGGTCAGATGGCAGAAGATCCACTTCAGCAAGTCGCTGAAGGGGCCAAACAGCGAAACCATCTTCTGTGTCTCATGAAGATTTTCCACCCATTGGCAATAAGCTAAAGTCCTAGAAGGAGGCAGAAAAAGGTTATAGCAGTGTAACCCCCAGAGAGCCCAACACCACCCTGCAGAGGCTGGCACAGAGGTCAGGCAGGGGAGCGCTCACTGCCCTGATGGAGAGGCAGCCTCCATACACAGCAGACTCTGAGACACAGCAGACTCGAGTGCCAGCAGAGCAAACCCACTTTGCAGTACTTAGGCACACTGCCCAGTGCTTATTCTCTCATTAAATCATGACTCACTTCGGGAGAAAACAAGATTCATGTTGAAATATAAAGTAAAAGCTGCAGAATTCTGCCCAACTCATGTAACAAAATGCAGTGCCAAACAGATTTATTAGCTAAAGAAAACTCACTGCACAGACCAGGGCAAAACAACAACAGAACAGCCCCCCAAAAAATCAGTCTTTCTCACCAACCTTTCTCCTTTCTATACTGCTGACACTTAGGCAAGCAGTAACTTTGTTCCAACATAAATAAAGCAGTAATTACTCAGAAGATTTCTCCCCGGAAACTAAGAATAACACAATCTTTTAAAAATAAAATACAAAAAATTAAGAAGTAGTGGTTATTGGGCTAGTTTTCTCCTGTCTTCAAATTTTTTTTCCTGTCTTCAAAATGCTGATTTTATGAGAGAGACATTTTCTAAAGGACTCTGCTGCCTTCCATGCCTTATTGAAAGGCAAATAATATTCTTTTAAAAGAATATTTCTTTTAAAAATGTTTCTTTATAAAAATTTGTCTCATCAGCCTAAATTTTTGTTTCCCACACGAGTTTTTGTCCTTTATTAATATTATAGGCAAACATCTTGATTTGTTGCTCCAGAAACTTATAAAAAAATAAACATCAACTCTTTTAATATCCAGCATCATCAGAAATTACAAATAAACCAAAAAGACCATATATGTGAACTTTTGTCACCAAGTCCAAGGGTTGTTGGAAAAATGGCTAAAAACATCTCAAAGTAGACAAGATAAGCATAGGAAACCTGCAGGATCTCAGAAACACTGGGAATTGATATACATACTCCAATCCTAGCCATTCATTGTTTTAGCTTGGAATGTGACTTCTGTTTTATCACTGTAGATATTTCCAATTCCACATAACTTCCTTAGTGCTGGTATAATTCACCCAGTTCAAGAAGGGAAGGAAAGAAAAAAAAAAACACCAACACCAGTATCTCCCGGAGAACTCCCATGACTTCTTTTGATAATGCAAATTTTATCAAACTCCCATCGTCCACTGCAGGTCAATGCCTTCTCTTCTTGCTGGCTTCACTGAAGTCAGCAACAGTGAGGTGTGAACAGGTTTTGCTGCAAATGTATAAACAGGGAAGGACAAAAATGTACCTGCTCTGCTACTGATGGCTTTCACCCTTGACAGATTACTCCACAACCTCTGGCACTGTATAATTAGAACAAAAGCATTCAACACCACTTCTAGAATGGGGTGTTCTGCACAGTCCTGGTTTTCCAAACTTGATGGATGAACTCAAGTCATTGAGCAGGTTTCAGCAATGCAAAGTTTGAATCAGAGACAGATTTAGGAGAGGCACCAGCAATACAGGAGGAACGTGAAGCCAACAAACACAGCAGTAAAGCACTACTGAAACTCCTGAGGCATTGGCTTTATCTGGAAGATGTGGGGTGAGACTGCCCTGTTCCAGGAACAACAGTAAAACAGGATTTAAGACAAATGGAAAGAAGGCTGGCCTGAAGGCATAAGGGCACTCTACAGAGCAGAATGTTGCAGTAGTCATGTTTCACTGGCCTGGCAAAGGACAAGGTCTCTTCAGCAGGTACAGCTCTGAATAGGAAAAACTGTCCATGTGAACACTAGGAAATAATTACAGTACTATGACTTTGGTTGGAAGGGACCTTAAAAATCATCTACTTCCAACTAGATGTCCACTGCAGGGACACCTACTCCTTGGGCAGGGATATCACCCGTTAGATCAGGTTGCTCAGGGTCCCATCCAACCTGGCCTTGAGCACTTCCAGGGATAGGGGATCCACAATTTTCTGGGCAACTTGTGCCTCACCACCCTTCAAGTAAAAGAACTTCTTTCTAACATCTAATTTACATCTCTCCTCTTCAAAACGGTTCTCCCTTGTCCTATCACTATCTACCCACATAAAAAGTCACTCCCCCTTTTTTTAAGCCCTGGTTAGGAACTGGAAGGCCACAACAAGGTTTCCCTGGAGCCTTCTGCTCTCAATGCTGAACAACCTCAACTCTCTCGGCCTGTCTTCACAGGAGAGATGCTTCAGTCCTGTGACCATCTTTGTGGCTTCCTCTGGACCTGCTTTAACAGGGCCAGATCCTTCTTATGATGGAGACTGCAGAAGTGGAAACAGGTAGGGTCTCACAAACACAGAGTAGAAGGGGAGAATCATCTCCCCTGACTTCCCTTGATGCAGCCCAGGATGCCATCTCACACTTTTGGCTCATGTCCAGTTTTTTCATCCACCAGAGCCCTCAGGTCCTTCTCCACAGTGCTGCTCTGAATGAGTTCTTCTTTAAGTTATTATTTATTATTTGAATAAACTAAGAAGAACTTGATCTCTGAAAGCACTGCTCTGTCTTGCTGCAAAGATCCTCCTTCCCCAGGATGGACCTGACTTGCTTCATCTGGCAACTCTGCAATTTAATTTAGTTGCTTTAGGACAACAGGCCTGGCCTGGAGAAGGGCAACAAGAAAAAGAAGTCAAAACAGAACAGAGAAAGAACACAGGAACTCCACTGCAGCATTTTTCAAATCACTCCAGTTGCACAAGATTAAACCTGACCCTATGGACTTCCCATCATTATTACTCCAACCACACCAGTGAGCTGGCATCACACCAAGAGTGATCAACCATGTCAAATTTTTTTTTAATTAGCCCACACTTTAAAGCAAAAATACATTTCCTCAGAGCTCACTTGCTTGCCCTGGGAGAGAAGGTCTCTGGGTCTGGAAGAGGCAGAAATCAGATCAGGTGTTTAATGACCACGACAGCAATGGAGAACTACACAGGATTTAGGTAATCCTGCTTAGGCTAAACGGTCAAGCACAAATCTTAACATGCCTGCTTGTCTCTCTGAATGAGCAGAATTGTTACATGTCTCAAATCTCAAATTTACATGGGCAATGAAGGCAGCTAAATAGACAATCACAGAGTTTACTTCCAAAATGTTATGGTTCTGAATAGACAAAACAAGGAAAAAAGTAGGCTCCGATTGGGGGAGAGTTAAAAACTCCTAAAACTGGCTTTACAAGCACTTTGTTGAAAGAATTCTTTTCAAGGGTTCATTAATTTGTGTTTTCTACCAAAATATGCTTCTCAGCATTTAATTCCACCCATCACTCCTCTATTCAGACTGCATTGTTGGAATATTATCAATATTACAAAAGGTTAGGAAATGCCAGAAACTGGGTAGTCTACATAACCTACTTCAGTACAGCATAACCATATATTTTACACTGGAGTAAGCACTCATGGGATGACATAATGATTTAAATATTGGCCTGAACGGAGCATTTTGGGAAACATTACCATTTGCATTTGTACCAGCACATCTGTACAAATCTTAAAGTATAAATAAAACAATAATGCTTTAAAGAGCAATGCTGTGGGGGTGAAGTAAATCCAAAGTCTAAATGTAACAGCAGCTTTGGCCTCAATATATAAATCAGGTGAGGAGATGAAGAAAGTGACTCATCAACAGCAGCTTGCCTGATTATCCCAAAACTGTCTGAACTCCAAGGCAAGGGGAAGGCATTCACAAGGATGCGAACAGGGAGTTATTTTTCCTATCTGAACCTGTGCAGACTAGAATTTCTTGATATACAAAAGGATTATAACAAATTCATTCTACAATCAGCTGTAGAAACCCTGCCTCCTGTGCAACTTCTCAGAGCAACTGGCTTTTAAGCCACCAGCTGCATTCAAGCCTCATCACTGTTAGCAGTAGGAGAGATGTTGCTTTTAAAACTGGCTTGATGTATTTAAACATATTTACATTATAAAAATATTTTGACATGTGGCAAGTCTGAATACTGACCGAAGTCAAATTCATCCATATTCTCGTATCATGTTCATCCTGTACTTCAAGCATTCATCACATACGATGCTTGCTTCTTGAAACACAAAATATATATCTGCAAGCGTATACATACATACACACACATTTACAAATCACACACATACACACACATTGATAAATCACTACAGCTGTGTTTGACAATACAGCTCAACCAATCTAATGGGTTAGTCTGTTTAAGCCGAGTAGTCAAGGCTTTATGCTCTCGCTAAGCACATTAGTGTCACTGACCTAAGATCCGCCTCCTGAGATGGAAGTGACAGAAAGCAGCGCACGGCGACTGCTTGCCCTACAGGCACCAGGAGCTGCCTGGCCTGAATCCCAGCAGTACTGTCGAGCCCAACACGCCAGTTCCAGAAGGAAGTGAGAAGCAGACCTGTCTTAACCAGAGGTCCGATCCCACAAATGTGCTGCAGTTACACCAAAAACCCAACACATTCCCCCCAAAGGTGGCTGTGGGTGCCCCACCAGTCTCTGGGGGCCCACGGGTCACTGCAGGCAGTGGAGGTGGCTCAGAGCAAGGCTACAGCAGATGACTAAGGTCTGCATTGGATCCAGGACCTGGGGTGAGAGTCACAAAATTATTCCATTTTCATCTCCTCACTGCTGACTCGCCTCGACACCCATTCAGCTTAGAGGACTATTTTTTCTTTTGCCAACTAAACATAGCAAAAGCTGCATTCTCCAGAGACTGGAGCTCCAGCACCAGCTCCAAACCAGTCTGTGCATCTCAGAGAATAACCCCAGCATGAAAACAGGCACGCTCACTTGTCTCTCTGCCTGAGCCCTGCTGGGTACCACAGCCCGGGGCAGAGAGACGGTGTCCAAATGCTGAGGTTCCCAACAGCCCCACACTGCTCTCAACTCCAGCCACAGGTAAGAGACACTAACTGCTGAAGATGAGCCACTGCCTTGGCAAAACTAAACATTTCTAGAGGAAATGCTGAGCATGCACCAGGATTAGCTCCACCCAGAGACAGCACACCACAGGATGTACTTTTCTTCTTCGCCCGATAAATGTACTACAGTATTACTAATTTATGATGAAGCTATTTTGCATGCTGCTGGCAACGAAACAGTAGGTGCCACATCATGTATCACTGCTTTGGAGGCTTGGTTTTATACACCTTATTCTGCAGAAAAGCAATCACTGTTTCCAATTCTTCACCATGGGACACAAGGACACCAAGAAAAAACCCTAAGCTTCTGGTGGGAAGAGGGCAGGTTTCGGGGACAGATGTGAAGGGATCCCACAACCACAGATGCAATGCTGTCAAGGAGAAATATGGTCCTACGTAGGGATAATCTGATTTTACTTTGGTGTAAGTAGGGGATGGTCAAAATTGTCCTCCAGGAATTACAGCAGCACAACTCCCACAACTCATGGCTCAGGCTTACTACAAGGAATCTGGAAGGTATAACCTCAACAACATATCAAGCCTCTGGTACAGCCAGAGGGACATACAGTAAGACTTACAGTTGGACTTTTTACTGCACTGCAGCAAAAATACATGCCTTGGAGGAAACAGCTGTGTGACTACTCAGGAAAGGCAACAGGGATACACAGCCAGGCATCCACATCTCTGTTCTTGATGTAACTTTGTCCCCTTGTTTTAATGTCCCCTCTCTGGGCCAGTGCCTGAATTTGCAATACCTGTCCCCCACACTTCCACACTATGTCATGTCCAGCAGTGCCCAGCCAGCTCCAGGGGAGCCTGGATGGATGGATGCACAACAGCTTCACAGAGGAAAGCACTTTGTAACTGAGACACAAGAGCAGTATAAGCCTGTCATCAGTAATGATACATTTAACACAGTTAAATCTATGAACCACGAAACAACTGACACTAAGCCAAGGAGATGAAGCATTAGGGGACTAAAAGGCTTCATCCTCCCTTTAGCAGCTGTGATAACCGAGGGTGGAAAAATGAAGCAAAAAGCATGTTAATTTACAGGCTGCCCATATCGTGTTTGGGAGGCTATGACACTGCAGATGGGTATAACTGGTGAAAACCACACTTCTTGGAAGGGAGAGATTTAATTTCTAAACCAAATCACTTCAATCTGCTGATTACTGAGTGCAAAAATTGTTCTCAGGAGACACTAAAAATTATTTGAAGAACTTTATGTACACATATTGCTGCTGATCTTCGATCAAAAGGTGAAAGAAAAAGGTAAATGCATTCAATTTAAAAACTCACACATTGTTTTGAAGAACAAACATAAATGCAAAACTTAGTGTAGCAAGGACTTCAATGCATACTAGAAAGTAAACTATTGGGAGAAAGCCTTGTGCCTGCTAAGGCAGCAAATGCAGCATCCAAGATGCATGTCCACCTGATGCCTCTATGCCCAAACTGGAAAGGGCAGTTAAAAAGGACTGAAATGTAATGCAGAGAGGAAATCACAGGTATTCTTTTCAAAGGTGTCAGTAAAATGCAGAAAGTACCAGAAAGACTCTATTTCTATTTTCCATTCATACACATACTTCAGCTTCTCAGGATATTGTGACTAATACTGTAGACAATCAATTGGCAATTCTGTCAACAATATACACCAACAGGAGTATCCTGTGTGACAGGAAAGGCAATGATCCACACTGCAATCACTCACACACAATTAAAATCAGTAAGAGTAAGAAACCAATATTCTGGATTCACCACAAACACTGGAGTCATTCCCCTACACCCCCCAAACCACAAATATATCCAGCCACCTTGATCTTTTGGTCTTTATTAATGAGGCTGCTCCTATACAGAAGTCACATTGAACAGAGGAGCCTCCCACTGCTGCTTCCTTCTATAAAGCTGCAATCAAAGGGCCTGACTTTACCTTGCCTACACAGCACAACTTTTCAAGGGAATTATCCCTGGCTCATACCACCGTACACATAAAGGAGCAGCAGTTTCCTAGGATGAAGAGAGTTGTGAAGTTAATAATTGGGTACTCAAGATTTCTGCAAGAGGAAAGAAGCATTCATGTGGAGGCCCAAGCTCAGGGACACATGTGACAGCACAAGAACACAGCCAGCTTTGCCATGGAAGCTTACCAGTACAGGTGCTCCTCCACCATTTTGGTCACAGCTCTGGAAACAGCCCTTTCATGTGGACCAAGGTGTTTATTTAAATTCACTCCAAGCTTCTCTTCCAAAAAGTCAATAATGAACTCGGTGCCAGACACCTTCTTGTGATTGTATTCAATCCAAGGCATTTTCCCTTGAGGGGAAAGTTTTCCATCAAAATAGTTCTAAGGGAAAAAAAATCAAGTAAATAAACAAATATACAGACAAAAAAAAGCCCTTCAGGTTCTGTTTCAATGGGAAGAAATATTTTTAAATATTTTCCTCTGTTTTTAAAGAAACAAATCCACAAACCAAACAAATTCAGATAAATTCATAACAATTCAGATAAAATTATTTCCAGGCCCTGAAAGATGTTCCATGCCTTAATGCTGAATGCCATGTAATATAATATTACTTAAATTGCATTACTTATTATTTAGATACCTGGGTTATTTAAGGATTGGAGATGTTCAGATTTCTCAGAAGATTGGGCCTGTTACTCCAAACAAGTTTTAAATCACAGGACTCACAACTAAATTCAGTTCCTGCACACACCTGCACTTTTCATATTAAAAGTACCTTAAAAAAATAAATTCACTACCCAACTCAGACAGCTGCACGGACAAAACACACACCATCACAAGCATATATGAAAGGCATATCATTCCCTTCTGAGCAGAAGAGAAATCTGCTTTCAGCAGCTTCAAAACTTAAGAAATCTCAGACATTTACACTCCAGTTACAACTGAGTCTCCCAAGTGCCCAGCACAGCAAAGCACAACATTGCTGCACTGCTGAATACTGCTGCACCTGCTCAGCGCAGCACTCACACAGAAGCAGCAATGAGTTTCTCCCCTGACAAGGAGAACACACAGATTAGAGAATTTCCATCTCAAGTAACAAGCATGAGAGGAAGCGCTGGCTGCCAAAACATGATCAGACATTTGTCTTCAATTCTCTTACTCCTGAAGGCAGAGACACAAGGCACAACCTTTTTCCTTTCTTGTGATTCCCATCATCGCATCCTGTTATTTAGTGAATGAAAACTCCTAGCGTGGAAAACTGAACAGTAAAGGCTCTGCACTCAATCTCTGGCAGTCACCCCAAGCATTTCTGGACCTAGCTCCTAATTGCTTGAGGTTTAGGATTTGGAGTTCTGGATTGATCTTTACGGGTCTCAAGTATTTACCCTTCCTGAATCCACTTAAGGTGCTCTGGCACAAGGGGCATACACCAGAACACGCCTCCGCTCAGTCTGAGAGCGCCAGCATCCTGGCTGCCACCCCAAATGCAGATGTGCAATGCACTAGGACACGCAGCCATTCCCAAAGGCTCTTCCCTTCCGGATGAAAACAAACAGTAATGCTTCTGGGAAACAATGCCTTCTGGCTGTAGCCTCTTCCAGGGTTTGTGCCCAAACAAACAGCATGGTAGGGACGCTGGATGGTGTCATGTCTCACCCACCAGAGCCCTGTGTGGGTGAATAAAGCACCTGAATCCCTCCCACCCGCACGTGTGGGTGACACGGGGGCCAATTCCATGGCAAAAGCTCTAAAGCCGCTGAACATCTGAAACTGAAAGGAGAGCACTGCCCTGTCCTTCCACCTTCTGAGACCCTTCCTTTATCAAAAATGGTCTTTGAGTACTGAAACTGACTGACACATTTCCATAATTTTTCACTATGACTTGATTACAGAAGCACAAGGTTTTCCTGGAACTACACAGCGTGCTTAGAAGATCCTGAGCATTGCTTAACTTCATTAAGCCTTTCCATTAAGATATTTCCCTTCTCGTGCACAAACACTGGTGGTTTACAGAAGCTACTAGACTTGAAGATGCCTATAATACATGTTGCAATTACTGCAGTCCATACCATTTGCAACCCAAAAAAAAGCAAGTTGTTTATTACTCAGCTTCTTCAAGCACATATATCTAATACACATAAATACATTGCCTAAAGAGATTTTCGTGTTTTAAACATACGGTTTATCAAACAAAATATGAAATATCTTTCAGTGACCTGAGAAAACATTAGAACTCTTGAGAAATCTGTTATGCTGTTCTTGTATCCACTGTTCTCAAACAGACATTTTTAGGCTTGAAACCTCTGTATCCTTATGGCTGATACTAATTGCTATTAAATATTTATCAATTTTCCACTCAAAAATTGTTCCAGCTGCTAAGCAGGAAAATGCTATGGTATTATTAAAAAAAACAAAAGCAAACCAAAAGAATATCCCTTTTTATTCACAGCACATTAAGTGCCTGCAGAGCAACAACAACAACAGCTCTACAGAACCTCATTTATAAGGAATTTATAAAAAGAATGGCACAAAGTATTTCTAGGGTAATTTTACAGTACTGTGCAGAATAAATTATATTTCACATTTTTAATTACTCCTGTTTATGATTTTACATTTACTCATGTCTCTTCCTAAGGAGGCTGCCATTTCCACAGACCTGGCATGAAAACAGCACATTCCAGCTGTGCTAATTATTTATCAGATTACATAAAGGCTCAGCTCTTCATACTCTTGAGGAAATCAAGGAATACCCAAAAGATCTTGATGAGCACACAGAAAAGGGCACTTTCAAAGCAAGCTATACCAAGAAAAGCATTAAATGTTTTGAAACCCAGCTAGAGATTATGACAACCCAGCTGGGATGGGGCTGCCCAAATCTTTTTTCATGGAAACTCACACATAGAGAGGCAGATTGAAGAAAACACAAGCACATAACAACAGTACACGTGTTGGGAGAAATTCAGGAGGGAGTAAGGTAGGAATATGTCACTCCAACTCTTATGTTCCATTAAAGCACGTTGTATAACACAAATCAGAATACTCAACAGTCTGATGCACTACAATAAACACAAGGAATCAAAAGTGTAAAAGAAGTCTGAGCATCTCACTGTCTTCTCTTCACTCCCTTTCATAACCCTCCCTTCAAGGCAGTCCCTCCCCAGCAAGGTGATGACCACAGCAGGTCTCTGGGGATGACCACCAGCTGTCTGCCACCTGCAGTGCTTCTCCACCATGGCCCCTGACAGTGTGCAGGGAAGCGAGGTGTTTCCCTCTGGATGCTGCTGTAGCCCCCCACACACCCACCCTGCTGCCTGCCAGGCAGCCATTGGATGCCTCTGTCACCCACAGCATCCTAAGGGTATCACAGTCATCAGGGAACAAAATAAAAGTATACAGGCAGAGTATAAGGAACTCCAGGCAAGAACAATGCCCTCTTCTGCTCCTCTCCTGCTCAATCCCACAGCAGCATCCACACTTTGCCCCACCTGCCAGAGCCCAATGCAGCACCATACTCCTAACACGAGGACAGAAACAACACCTGCTTCTTCCAGAAAAAAAGAGTTGTGTCCTCAGCTCATAAGCTCAGCTCCACCACACTTACCTCTAAAACCCTTCAGAGGGTCAGTAATCCCATAAGCACCCTAACCCCATGAAAGCCGTCATGGCTAAAAGCACCAACCTAATGTTCCCAGCACCCACAGGACCCATTCCTGCTCCCGCAAAATGGCACACAGATCATGTGGGGAACCAAGCTGAGTTAAAACCAAATAAACTAAAATGCCATGGCTCTGATCCACCTGAGCTGCCACAGAAAAGCATGTGCAGGAAGGGACGAGAGGAAGCAGCTGAAGGTAAGAATGTTGATGCTTTTAGTATACTCACAGCTAGTGAGTAGGGATAGAGAGACATGCAACACCAAAAAGCAATGCTGACCTTCAGTACAAAAAAATAAAGAGAGGAAGATAACCCTCTGGAAATTCCTCTCCCCAGACAGAGAAAAGAGTGTGTGATTTTTGACCAGCATGAGCTCTCTAAACAACTCCATCCAGAATCACACAAATGCTGTGTTATCTTTCAGAAGTGACCATGTCCTGTCACAACCATCTTTAATAATGCAGCTTGCTTTGCTCCACCAGAAAAAACGTGACCATCACAAACCTTTGAATTGCATCACCTGCCATTAGAAAGAAAACAGATCTCACCAAGAGTCATCCCCTCAAACATGCAATTTCCAAATTATTTTGAGAAAAGCAATGAGCAGAAAATCCTCCTGTTCCAAGGACATGTTCAAGCTGCAGAATCTTGCAAGTTCTGTAAACCTAAATGAGGAAAATACATCCCACAGGATGGAAATCTTCCTCTCTAGTCCTCCCAAGTATCTGATTCAAGTACCACTGAACTGTAAGAAAACATTAAACTCAGGCTTTTAAAGCATTAAGCAAAATGTACTGATTAGACTTTCTTTCTCTTCCAATGTAAAGGAGTTTAGCCACATAATGATATTTATGCTAAGTATTAATGGTAAATGTGTTTAAAAAAAGTTGTTAATAGGGTTGGTTCTCCGCTGTACAACATTTGACTTATACAAAACATTCTTCCTACCACCTTGGTATGGAGTAAAATGCCAAACCTACATTACTTGAGAAAAAACAGAGGGAGAAGAAAAAAGGAAAAAAAAACCCAAACATTTTTTCTACCTAAGATCTTAGTTATACACATAATCAGTATTTTATCATCTTAAAGGCATTCAAAGCTTAACACACACAAAAAGAGAAAACCATCCCATGTCTCAAAGAGCCAGTGTGCCGTACAGCTTGCCAACACCACTACAAGATGTGTGCCACGCTTGCAGCGTCCCAACTCAACCTCGATGCTAAGAGGCAAGACCGTGAGATTCAAGTGTCCGCTCCCACAGTTTTCATCCACTGGAGCAGCTCGGGCTTCATTCCCTGCAGGAAGATGGCATGGGATGCACCCAACCACAATCAAGGAGCAGTATTCATGACCTCTAAATGCAATCCTGTCTCACTTCACTTGGGAGGAAGCATCAGCCATGGGAGGTGAAGCAAAAGGTAAGCACTCCTTCCCAGGAAAGCTTCAGAGATGATGCCTCCAGAAAAACAAGAACCACCAGCTGTCTAATCTTAATGTCTTTAGCATGGTGAAATTCAAGGATCAAACAGTCTTCTGCTTTAGTTTTGGGGTGTTATTTAGTGTTATATAAACTCCAGACTATTCTCCCACTTCAGCATTTCCAGCCAATTAATTTTTAACATTGACTTGGCTTTGCCAGTTAAATTTACCGCTGTTCCACATAATCTTATTCAAGTCATGTATTTAAAGGTTATACACCAAATTTAATTGGAGACATAAAAGTGTTGGCATACCCACCTAGCTGTAGGTGTATGTTTACATCTCCCTGGGTGAGACAGACTGGGGGGACGAGAGGCAGGATGCCTTTGTGCCATTTCATGCAATTACAGAGAGCTGCAAGGCAAAGGCAAACTGCACCACGTACCTGGTAGGGTAAATCAGCCATCCTCAAGTACGTTTCCATTTTTAGGCAGAACGGGGATAAACTCGGAACGCCATTCCTAGGCCTTGAAAACTGATGCAGTATGATAGCATCTTTCGAATCGAGCTCTTCCTCTTTCCTGTCAAAAAAAAAAAGGAAACCAGAATTTAAAAAAAAATAATAATAATAACAATAACGGACAGGTGCATGATGCATCAATACATTAAACAGACAAAGGAGAAACCCTGGCAACACACTCGTCAGCCCTTAAGGAAGAGGCTGCTGCAGGTTTTGGTTGCCCGGGTCCGGAGGCAGCGAGAGGGCCCGGCCTGGGCCACCTGTGGGGGCGAGCGCAGGGATCGCCGCGGAGCCGCCTCCTGCGCTGCTGCAAAGGGTGAATGGGGGGAAACGGGGGGAAGGGAGGGAAAAGAAAGGTAAATGGCAAAGACGCGGTGAAGGAGAGATCCCAACCCGCCGGAGCTCGCCAACCTGACCCCGCAGGTGTAAGCGGCTCCGAGCGCCGCCCCGGCCCCGCGGGGAGCGCCCTTGTCCGGCGGCGCCGCAGCCCCCGTGCCGCTCCCGCCCGGCGGCCCCGCAGCCTCACCGGATGGCCAGCAGCTCGTGGAGCAGGTACGCGGCGGCGGCCAGCAGGGCTCCGCCCGTCAGGTACAGCGTCTTCTTCCACCAGGAGTCGGAGCCCAGCGCCGCCATGGTGCCGCCGCCGCCCGACAGCGGGAAGGCGATGATCTCGCCCCCATAGAAGGCGGGCGGCGGCTCCTCGGGCCCCGCGCACCAGCCCAGCGACAGGCTGCGGTTGCGGCTCAGGTCC
Organism: Cyanoderma ruficeps; assembly: GCA_008694505.1. NCBI lineage: Eukaryota > Metazoa > Chordata > Aves > Passeriformes > Timaliidae > Cyanoderma > Cyanoderma ruficeps. Next base: position 7,902,792 of record VZDJ01000141.1, read on the forward strand.
GCCACGCAGGAGCGCGGCGCCGCCAGGCCCACCCCCCACAGCATCCTGCGCCCGGCACCCGCATCCCCCGCCGCGGAGCCGCCGACCCCCTGCCCTGCCCTGCCGGGCGCTGCCCAGCCCGGTCCTGCCGGGCCCAGCCCGGCCCCGCGGCGGGGAAGGGCCGCGCCGCGCTGGGCGGCTCCGGCGGCTCCCTCGGCCGGCGCTGCGCGGCTGCGCGACCGGGCTGGGAAGGGAGGGGATGGGGAGGAGAAGGAGGGGATGCGGTGGACCGGCCGGGTGTGTCCTGCCCTGCCCTTGCGGAGTCCCCCGGGCTCGGTCGCCGCTGTCCAGAATTGAGGGCGGGGAGCCGTCGTCCCACGCTCGGGGGTTGCGTGTGAGCCTGCCCTGTTAAAATGCCCGCGGTCCGAGCATCGCCAAGCTGCTCCTGGAGGAACAGAACAACCTCCTGTTCACCCTCTATTTGGGACAAAAAAAGCCACCCCCCCGCTCCCCCCTCCAGGTGCCTGGCCGCAGCTGAGCATTGCCACACTGTGTCTGTCAATGCCGAGGCGATTTTCTTCTATTGTTCTGGTGCTCGATGAGGTGACTGAGGAAAACGCTGTGAGCAGAAAGGGAAGCAAAATGGCTTCGAGGCAAATCCCTTGGCCCACAAGGTCGTGAGATTTTAGTGGCACTGAAGGTCTCAGAATTCCCTGGCCTCCGGCCTCTCTCCTGCAGAAGGATCTTTGGGTACCCCATGATGGCATGAGCAGGGTTTCGCCTATGTTCTGCCAAATATCCTCAGCTCTGCATATCACACCAACCCCAAAAGAGTGCCTTTTGCTTTTTGAGTAATACCACTTCCTAAACAGTCCTTTGTCAAATGCTCTGGTGTCTACATAGCTGTTCCAAAATGCTCCCACAAGTTGGGTATTTTATTATGCCATCAGACAAGAGAAATAACCTTATCCTTATTACAAATGGACCAACTTTCAGTGTGCAGGAGGGATGGACAAAGTCTTTGACCAGGACTTTGTAGATGCTTTACCTCAGGATGTGGGACAGACGGGGCAAAAGAGGCGAATGAGGAAGAGGAGGTCCCTGGGCAAATTCATGAAGTTCAGAACCATATAGTGACTTCTCCTAGTGCCAGCAGTGGCCAGTTTTGCATTTAATTTTGCTGTGCAACATCAGTGAGAGAAACTTGAAGCTGTCAGGAGGGGTTTAGGTTGGATGTTAGGGAAAGGTTCTTCACCCAGAGGGTTTTTGGACACTCAAATAGGCTCCCCAGGGAAGTGGTCACAGCACCAAGCCTGACAGAGTCTAAGAAGTTCTCAGGTGTGATTCTTGAAGTTGTCCTGTGCAGGGCCAGGAGCTGGACTTCTGTGACCCTTGTGGTCCTGTCCATCTCAGGACATTCTATGATTCTCTGATTCTGTGAACTGTCTCTGCCTCCTGCCTGCTCTCACCAGTGAGGGCTGCTGTGCTCTGCAATTTTCCTGCAGTAGCTCCTTGCAGCATTTTGTTTTGTTCCTCACTTTCAGCTTGTTTACACATATTCAGTAGCCACAGGCTGCCATGCAAGTATGTGTTTGATACTGTGCTGACATTCCGCTCTCAGGAGTCAATGGGATCAGAGAGGTCACGGTAAATCTCGTTCCACATACAGGTCATGCCCTCCAAAATGTGCTGCACTTCTTTGCACTCAGCCTTAGCAAGGTGCTGGCTGAGCAGCTTCTGCACAGCTTTTGGGCCATTCCACATGACAGGTGCTGCACAGGTAATGAAACAAGAGTGGAAAGTGAGAGCAGCAGCCTTTTCATGCCACAGCTGATCATTCACAGCATAGAGTTTTGTTAAATTCTTACGACAGGGCAATGGAGAGACAAAGAAGAAAAGTGCTTTTTCTCTGCTACAGCACCTGCAAATCTCAGGCTGAAGATTTGTTTCAAGTGGCAGATAGCCTAATAAATCTGGACTGTCACAGCCTGGCAGCTGGTCTCAGCTTTTGTTCATGCATGGGAATTGCTTGCTGTGTTACTGATAAGAGGGATCCAGTTACAGATGGGACCTAGTTTCTGTGAGGGCAGGGAGAGGTCCTGGGCGTCCACATTCCAGCTGCTGCCACTGCTTGACTTTCAGAGACAAATTAGCCATCCTAAAATCTGTGTTTCTATCAATGGCTGGGACAAGTGGGGAAGCTGTGTGGGGGAGAGGAGAGAGGGAAGATCCCAGTGCAGACCCAGAAAAGTTAGGCAAACCTGGATGCATTACTGCAGTTTATCCTCTGAAAATGGATGCTGTTTTGGTAGTCCAGCTTAGGCCTGGTTGCCCCAGGATTCTTAGAGCAAGACTTCAGTCAGGTGTTTTATTTGCCCACTAAGGGCACCGCTACCCATCTTTTGGAGGAGGGCTTTATGCTGTGTTAATCCCATTTTGGCTGCAGTGTTGCCTGGATGCTGCAAGGGTCCAGAGCACAACGATGCCTCCTAGAACAGTGTGGGAAGCCTCAGCAACAGAGCACATATACCTCATGGTATGTCAGATACAGATCTGCATAGACACCCCAGCAGCCTTGCTGTCCTGCTCATAAACAGGATTTTTAGAGGGTGATTATGACCTGTGTGGTGCTGACCAGACCTGGCCATTTAAAAGGTCCAGGTCCCAATGTCACATGCTGTTTACCAGAGTTTAACAGCAAGTAAAGAGCATGGGTAGAACACAAGTATCCTCATGCCTGCCCCACATTAGGTTGTCTCACCTAGTGGTGCTCTGCCAGCCTTTCTTCCTTCAGGTTTCAAAGATTTCTGCCAGCAGGTATGGAATCCATTTGGCCTGGCAGTCTGGTAGTCAGGCTTATCTGCTGGTAAAACAGCAAAAAGCATGTCCTTAGCCTGCCTTTCCCTGGCTGTGGAAGAAGGCAATGTCCATTCCTTCAGGCACTGTTGCCTGTGGCAAATGACTTGTATTGGAGAGGATTATTGGCTGGTAGCAGTGCCTGTGAATCCGAGTACTGTTTTCTGCTCCTGTGCATTGCAGGTGCCACAGTCTGGGTGGCTCCTGAGATATGGTCTGATTTTCCCAGATTTGCCTCAAAGCGGCTCACAAGTGATGCCCACTGCACTGGCAGCTGTCTTGCTCAGGGAGGGTGGGAATCCAGCTAATCTAGCATGTTTGCTAAATTACCACTGTTCACTTTTTTGAGTGGGAAAAATGAAAGCTAAGAGCGATACACTTAAAGCCTGTCTGGCTGCAAACACACACCAAGTGCAGCACAGACTGGAACAGTCGTCCCTCAGATACATCCGAGAGAGCAAAACAAGGTCTAATACATTAAAGTATACTTCTGTCTGTAATCTGTTCTAGTGCAGCTGCCTAAATGAAGAGAGAGTAACAGAATAAAATAAGTAGATTTTTCTAGTTAACATAATTCTAAGTGTGTTATATGGCAAGCCAGGTTTTTCTTCTGAAGTCTGCAATTTGCTTTGGGGGCAGGAAGGCACTTACAATGTTACTAATTTCTGTACATTGGCATAAAGAGTCTTGATCTTCATTACTTTTTTTTCTCCTGTAATGTTCTTGAGTTTATTGCATGTCTTTAAGAAAGCCTGAGGTTACCCTGGCAGGCTGCCCACAAAGGTGGCATCAGGTGTGGAAACCCAGTCTGAATCCAGTGGTTGTGATGGGACTTTGCAGAGTGCCAGTGCACAAGCTGTCACATCTGTGTTTTAGCTCAGAACTAAGTCAGCTTTTTAAAAATCAGAGCTCATGCTCTGAGCTCATGCTCACCACAGGTTTTACTTTCATGTACTGCTGCCAGCTGGGTTTGAATAGCAGAGTTTCACTCACCATATCTCCTCTGGGGCTTTAAGAAAGGGCCACCCATTTTCCACTCGCTTCCTGCACTGGTGTCATCCGTAGCTCCTACTCACTGCCTCTCTCTTTTCCAAGTGCTCAAAGGTGGGGCAGCACGGAGGTTTGGACAGCTCCGTGGATCAGTGTGGGTTGGGTTTACAGGCTGATCTGCCTGAAGCAAAAGCACCTTGCTGTGCCCTTGCACGGGATCTGGCTGTCCCCAGCTCAGGCTGGGCTCTCACTTTGTGTGCTGCCGGGGTCATCATCCAGTGGTATGGAAATGCTTTTCTTCTCTTTGAAGTGGCCCAGACTTACTGAGCCCTTCACTGCAGATGACATAATTTAATGGGTTTTGTGGTGAGGGCTGAGTTTATGAGAGGGTGCAAAAAAGCTTTTTCATTGCCAGCAGGTTTCCAGGATCCTTCTAAAACAATCACTGACTGCTGCCAGGATTGGTTTTGTTGTAATATTAATGATCTCTCAGGGCAGCTTGAGTTTCATAAACATGTCTTTTTAATTATTCAGATAAAAATAGCCAAGGTATAGATGCAAAACAGTAATGCTGTGTTTCAGTTTGGATTTAGAAAAGGAGTTAATGATACTTTAATGACATATTAAGGTACAAATGCATAGAAAATGCAGAACATCAAGGATCTAAACTACTTCAGTGCTATACGGAAGTGTCTGTATGAAAGTCCACATTAAGTGCAATTCCAGCAGTTCTCCAGAGTTTACTTTGCACTTGCTGGTAAACAAAGCCACTTTCCAAAGCAACACATCTGAAGATTGCCCTGAATGATGTAACTCAAGTTCCTTTCTTTTACAGGAAAAAAATAAAAAAGGGTTTTACATGAAACCCGCTTTCTGCAGGTGGAAGTACTCAGGCTGGTAGCTGAGTATAGCTGACTGCTACTCAGCTGACAGACCTACAGTCTCACAATTCTTTAGTTGTTTTTAATTTTATTAGTCTGTTTTACAAGATTTTTGGACAACTGACAACCCTCACAATGTCATGGGGGCACTTACATGATTTATAGTCAGGTCTTCCATATAAAACTTTCTCAGTAGAAGAATAGTGTTGGGGAGCTGCTACAGATTACTAGCCATAGCCTGGTACAGTGGTTCCCAGTCTTTGCCCATTTATAAGTGCTTTCTGATTTACAGCATCCTCAGAAGAAGTAAGATTTGCAGGACATACTGCCGTGACCTGGTTGGCATCTCAGTTCATATTAACTAACAACAGAGATGTATGACTTTTTTTGCAGATTTTCTTACACAGATTTCCTTTCCATACCGTATTTACTTTTTTCTAGAGATCTATATGGTCTTCAGATTTTCCCATGCTAAGTAAGAATTGTTGTTTTTGTGGGAAAATTAGTTGCTTCAATGCATCTGCCTTAGATTTGCTTGTAACTAGCCTAACAGAGGTAAAAGCATTGGCTGCTGCAGACACTGCAAAATGGAGCAATGTACCATTAGGGAAAACAAACCCTGCCAATCCAGAGCAATAGGGCCACAAAACGGTAAGAGGAAACCATTCCACCATGACACATTTTTCTGCAAATAAACTCTCAGCTGAAAGCAGTGGGAGGGAAATGAGAAGGGATGAGAACAGGAAGGAGGAGAGGCTCTTCCAGAGGCCATATTCCCAAGGCCAAGGCTGTGCTTTCGTCTCCCAAGAGCTCTGGAAATAAAGACAGATGGGAAAGACAGTGGCAGAACCAATGGCCTGCAGTCTGCATCCTCCAAGGTGAACTGTTGAGCACTGTAGAACATAGGAGGATTTTAGTTTATTATAAATGTAGTTCTGGAAAAATATGCTTGTTAAGTAATCCTGTAGACGGAAGCTTTTTTCTTATCCACAGGTAAGATTCAATAAGGGAGAGATGCTGCACAACCCACATGCCTAGACAGGCCAGCTAAAGTTTCTTTCATTACGTGCCATCAAGTTTTTCAGCCTGTGTAGCTTCCTGCCTTAGTTATCCTTTCAGGGGGCATCATCTCATCTGACAACACCTTCAGAAACTTTGGCGTCTTCATCTGGGGTCTCACGGTTCCTCTGGAGAAGGCAAAATCAAGGTTTCTCCAGAGTTCTTAGTCTTCAGCCGTAGCAGTGTGACCCAAATCCCATCCTGCATACACATGTTTCTTCTTAGCAGACACCTTTGGTTGGCAGCTTTGGCAGGATTTTTCTTACTATGGTGTACTGAGAAATGCTGTTCTGGTGATTCTAAATTCAAGGGGTCGTTTTTCCTGGCTGCAGGACAGAGGCCTCTGGACAAGTCCATGATCAGAGGACCACCTCAGTATTCCAAAGCTTTTGCTCTTGAGAGGTTAGATGGTCTTGCTGTTAGGATTGGGAGGGCTGAGAAGAGGGTGATGAACACATGCCTCTCTTTGATATCAAAAGGCAATCTGGTTAGTGCTTTCTTTAGAAAGAACAACATAGGGGTTTACTGGTTTTTAACGTCCCTGACTGTGGGAGAGAGACAGTGCTCAATGTTCCTGCAGCAGTGGCAAGCACTGAGTGGCTGTGGACGTGCCCATCCAGGTCAGGACCTCCTCAGTTACAGCTGGGGACCCCAGCAGGGAGCAGGGAGCACCCTGAAGGAGCCCCCAGGGATAGCCAGGTCCTGTCAGTTTTGTAAAACATAACTTGGAGGTGGATCAAGGAAGGCAAGGTGCTGAGCTGCCATTTCTGCAACAGCTGGAAGGCAAAGCTGGAAATTGAACCCCATGTTTCAGTGCTGGGCCTATGCTTCATCCCAGGGCATTTGAGGTAAATTGCTAATTTGCATTCGAGTTGGATACATCCTTCTGAGGTATCCCTTATTGTATGTTTGGTTTACTTTAATTATTTTATGTCTGCAGGTTGTATGTGCATACTGTAACTCAGGAAAATAAACACCATATCATTTTCTCTATCTTCTATTATTGTAAGTTTTTATAATACAGCTACCACACAAGGCAATGTTAGCAATTCAATCTCCAAGTTATTTGGGGATATTTTTTTTTTGGTTTTGTTTGTTTGGGGTTTTTTTAATATATCTCATGAGAATGCAACAAAGATTTCAGATTTATTAATGGAATATTAATGGTCTTCACGATCCTTTTAGGAAGAAAAAAAATATTATATCATTTTAGAACAAGTGAATATTGATCATATTGCTGGAGTGACTCCATGAGGGAATACAAACACAATAAAATGGAGATCAAAGTATATATCCTGAATCCCTAATGCACTGAGAGGTGGCTGCGCAATTAATGGTTGTGTAAGTCAAGACAGGTCAGGTAATTTTACAGTCTAAGTGAAATCCCAGCCCTTCCAGCTAGAATATAATATGACATTTTATATTGCTTCAGTGGAACACATGTCAATAAAAATAAGGTTTACTGTCAGCACAAACTTTAAGTGATTAGAATTTTGTCCTATAACCTGGAGAGCACCATGAAGGAGAGATCTGTCTGCAACTCATGATTAGGAAGTCACCACCTTTCCTTCTAGGACCTCAGCAAAGGTGTAGGCATTTGGAATGAGGCACTGGAGGTTAATGTGCAAGAGCAAGTGGGAGGCTGTGAACACCTGAACTTTTGTGCTTCAGTCTGACACAGAGCCACTCTCCCAGCCATCAGTAATTCCTCTTCAAAGGCACACTAGAACCAGACTGCCCTCTCTACCTCTACTTCACATTTCTCCTCTCCATCAGAATCATACTTATCTCCCAGGCATTGCTCATCCTCCTTCTATTTCTGGCTTTCCAATGCTCTCCCCCATTCCAGGTACTCCTAGGCACCTCTCAAACCCCTTCAAATACAGTATCAGCACCCACACAGTAATTCATGTTCTCACTTTTTCTCCTCCAGTCTGCTTCAGCAGGCTAACTACAGACACTGAGTCTTCCGACTTCTGAACTTCTAGACTGCATGAAATTATTCCTTTCAAGCATTTATTAAAAGTGTACGGAAAATAAGTTTGTTTGTTGCCTTTTTTTTTTTAATTAAAGCTGAGATTTCAACAAAGTGAAAAACTTTGGAAGCCATTTTCAGAAAAACTTCCAACAAGATATTCATTATTCTTGTCTCAACTCACAGCCACTGACTGCACAATTCCTTTCCCACTCCTTCCTCTCTTTTTTTCCATCCCCGAGGAACATGACACAGGGTGTTAGTGGAAATGTAAGGAAAGAAGTTGGCAAGTCCTGCAAAAATGGCCATGAAATGTCACTGGACCACAAAGGAACAATAGGCAATAAGATAGCATAATAGGAACAAAGGAAGCTTCAAGAGCTGTATTTTTATTTTAAAAGGAGATTAAATGCAGATCTCCTCTGAGCCTCTCATACTACTCCAGTTAGGCTTGAGCACAATTAATATTTCCATTATTATCTGAATGTGCTGTTCAACAAGACAGCCCGAGCCAACCTAAAAGCCTATTGCCCCTCAAGGAGCTGTTCTGTCCCATCTTCTCCCTGTCCATTTACTCCCAGTGCTTACTTCCCAAATGGCACTAGTCCTCCACAATGGGAAAATTCTCCCTGAACAGCACAACCATCAGCAGCATCCCAGGGAAACATAATAAAAGAAGGAAAGAAAGCAAAACAAAAAAATATTTACACCTCAGACAAGAATCTGTCTGAGCAAAGAGCTGGGACTGGGACCATGTGGAGCAATGTGGGAGAGATGAAACAACACAAGCCAAACCACAGCTGAATAGCCAAGACCACCCAGAACACCATTGTTTGCTCTGCTGGATTTTTTTTTTTAATAATTTTTTTATGTTTTTAGGATCAGCTTCTTACTCTGATTTGTTTTGTTGCAGGAATAAATGGCTGGTAACAGGAGAGTCAAGGATATACAACTAGAAATAAACACAGAGGCTGAGAAAGACCAAGCCCCAAATAGAGTTTTTTCCCTATCTCAAGGTAAGAATCACCTCTTGCCTCACTACTATTCCTGGGTGCATGCCTGCTGCAATAACATTGCTTTTTTCACCTCCTACCACCACTGTTCCTGTAAGCATTGAAACTATGGCTCCATAAACATGGACAAGTTGCAAACTGGGGGTCAAAGATTTGCAAATTTATTTGATTTAAATTCTGTCCATTTCAATAGCATCTGTAAATTTCTGCAGCAGCTGGGCTATGAGAAGTATGAAAATGTCATTGGTTTTCTATGCACAGATTTTAAGGAAAAGGTTTCTGGAGCACAAGTGCATAGCACAGATTCACTGCACTGTACTGAATTTGATTACACTGTGCCTGTTGCACATTTATGAAAAAGGTAGGGATGTAAAACACTAAAATGAGTTCACAAGTGTAGGATATTTTTGTACTGTTTCTTATCTCATTAAAATGATTTTTACCACATTCTATTATTTCTGCATTAAAACAAGGTTGTTTTAAACAGAGGGATGAAATATAGCTGGAATAGTTAGGATAATCTCCAGGAGAAGAAAACTGAGGGGTAAGGACTGGGGATGGAGCATATCAGGACATCTGGAGACATACTAAAGGTACAAGGAGTTGTTCAAGCAGTCCCAATTCATTTGTCCACACTGCTACCAAAATTCTCCCAGACTGAGGTTCCTACACATGTAGGAGCAGAAGATTAGGTGCTTGTGATAAGATTTTTGTCAAAACCAGAGGCAGCCATGGATAACCAGGTCCATGTGCTTGTTGTTTAAATGCCAGCCATTGTTCACTAGGTACAGTATCCCTCTTGTGAGCTTGGATAGAGAACCCAGGCAGCATCAAAGGCTTTTTGTCCTATTTCTATTCTTTGTGCAATAGAAATAAAAGTGAAAAAAAGCAAAACAAAACACCATTTCCCTAGGTGGCTCACAGTTTAGTGAAAAACTACAAGGAAGTAACAAGTAATACGCCTTCGAGTTGGACTTAATCCTTGTGTGTCCCTCTCAACTCAGAATACTCTGTGAAACTATGAAGTGAGGAAGAACAGAAAGGATGAGAAAGCCAGGATAACAGCCAGTCACACCAACATCTGGACTTACGGCTCTTAAATAAAACAAATCAACTCTTTCTATGCCAGTTTTATAACATTATTTTTATTTCACTTGACAAGTCTCAAAACTAATCAGTGGAGGGGGATGTTTCTTGTTGGCTACCTCAGGAATCTCTCCAGGTCTCAGTGTTTTTCAGAGCTGCTGGCAAAATTTGAAACAAGAGTCATACAGTTGTAGTAACTCTGATGTTGGTGATTTGGTTAGGAGAACTCACTGGAACCACATGGTTTAACATGCCTGAACACAGTTAGGAGCAAAGACCACTGGTTATCTCTTTTGACTCCCCATTTTCCTCCAGCATCACTGCTTTCCTAAACGTTGTGCACCACACTGCCTGCATGACCAATGGAGCAGAGACTCCTTTGCAGAAGAAAGGCAGGCAGAAAATGATGTATTCCTCCTGTGGGACAGCATTAGTGAAACCATTAATGAAATGTTGCAGCCAGTTCCACTGCCAAGCTCCAGTGACAATGTTTACCACAAAACTTTATGTGAACTCGGAAACTGACATGTAGTGGTAAATGGCTGTACAGATAATCTCAGACTTATCAAAGAGAAAATTAAGGTGTGACAACTCAAAACTGCAGCTGATAGAGGTAAGTAAGTGCAAAAATGAGGATGTTAAGACAGCAGTGGTGAGGTTCTAAGGTTAGACTGTTTCAACTGATGAACCTTTGGAACGATTTATTTACTGGCATAGTGGCTTCTCCATCACTGAACGTTTAACATGATGATGAATCTTCTTCTCAAAGCCAACCTATAGCCCACAGAAATATTATGAAGCAGAACTTAGTCATGCTTATGGAAGCAATCACAACAGATACTACTTCTTAATCTTTATTAGCTATGAATTACTATTATTTCCATTATAAATTAACTGGGCATCATCAAATCCATATTCTTCTGGGCATCATCAAATCCATCTGGAAACTCAGATCTGAAGGCAACATGGAGATACAGTAAAGCAGGAAGAATCCAAATCTGTAAAAAACCTAAGTTAGCCCACCACCCCTCTACAGTAGGAGAAATGCACAAACAACTAAAACAGAAAATAAGAAAAATAAGAGGAGAAAAATAAAAAAGAAAAAAAAAAGAAAAATGTTTCCTTTTTATCCCTGCAAACATAAACAAGACAGCTTTCTAGCTGTGTACAAGCTGAAAGAAAAAGGAGAAAGAAGGAAAGAGATGCAGTCAGACACACACATGACACTTCATTTAAAGTTCTGTTTCGTTGTAAATGACTTTTCCTTACCTGGGCTCTAGAACATGAAGAATAAATATGTATGACACCTCAGTTATAGGACAGACTGCTAATGTGTCATTCTTGTAGCATGAAGCTTAGTAAAATTTTATCTGCAGCTTCTCTTTATTTGGGCAGAGGGAGAGTTGAATACTAGGCAAAGATCCAAATATCTTTATGGTGAAAGGGCTTTGACAACTGAGGCACTCTGGTCTCAGAGACTCTTCTTCCCTTTTAGTTACCTCATGTCACTGCAGAAACAGCAGGACTCAACAGTAGAAGTTTGGTATTTTATTTCCCAGGGAGAAAGGAGTATTACAGAAAAAAGTGTTTGTAGATCTTAAGTGTTTCATATATTTTTACAGAGTGGAGTATCTTAAATACTTAAGGCATTTTATTTATTGTACAGCACTGTGGATTTTAACTCACTCTACATCTATGCCATTATTCTGTGGAGATCTGAGTCCCAGCAGGACTGAAAACGCCACCACATAATAAAGCTTCCTCCAAGCTACCAAGAGAATAATTTGCATTTCCCTGTCCAACAATTTGAAACTGCTTTCCCATGAAAATACCTATTCTTTAAAAGCTTTGCTCATTTCAATCTTAAAAGATTCCTGAGATAGTAGGCACTTGATTTTTTTGAGACTGCCCTAAATATTTGGCCAAAAATAGGGCAAGTATTATTGATGCAAACAGGAAGCCTGTTGTTAGCAAAGGCTTTATTGTGTCCATGTGAGTAAAAGCTCATTTTCTGTTCTGGTGACAGTCCATCACCACACGTCAGACAGGGCCATCTGGGGCAGTGCCAGCTGTGCCAGCTGTGGCTGAGCGCTGTTGACTGTCAGTCTCTGGCAGGGTGTCTGTGGTGTGTGCCTGAGCCCCAGCCTTCACTGCGTGCACTGCGTAGTTCAGGCTGGTGCTCTCCATCCAGCTCCAGGAGCCCGAGAGCGGATTATACAACATCCCATTCACCGTCGTCACCGAAAAGCCATCTAGGAAAGAGAGGAGCCAGATAAAGCAACGGATGTTCTTAAATACTGTAAGTCACTGCAACATCAAGCTCTTTACAACAGCCAGTCTGAAACATGCTTCTTCCTCTGGGCTGGGGAGGGAGCTAGCCTTTGTCAAGACACCCCACATATAGTGTCACTGGCATTGCTGGTGACAGCAGGTCCTGCTCCTGCAGTGGCTGCAACAGCTCTGTGCCAGGCCACGCACCACCGGCAGCTACAGTGCTCGGCTGAAAACCCCTGCCTCACACCTGGCTGACTGGTAACGTTTTCTGTAGGTGGAGACGTGCTTCAGATTGACATCACACATTCCAAAATCAAAATCTGAGCACATCGTGGCAAGGATTCTTCAGACTCCCTTTAGGAATGGAAATATATAAGAAAAAGGCCCTTGAATGCCATCAAGGACTCCGTGCAAATAAAGAGTGATTTATTACTCCTGGCTGAGCAGCACTCAGTTCACTGCATGGATCTGCTGTGTCCCAGCAGGATACAGGATGGAAGGCAGAAGATAAACACCCTATCAAAACAAATTACTCCACTGCACCTTACCCTTTCAAAGAAGAACTGAAAGAACCACCAATATATGAACCAGTATTAGACATATTCCTTATGGCGTGACTGCAAAGTGCCACGAAAAGACCTTGCCAAGAGAATAGCTCCACTCACACTTCAGTTTCTTTGCAGTGAACTAGAGCAAAGTGAAATATTTGGTGAGAGGGTTTTAAAACATCTGTTGTGAAGGAGGTCAATGGGCAGAAGTCTTCCCAGCTTAGTGCTTTGTCTATTTTAAAAGCAATCAGGGAAATTTAATTAAAAATAATTAAAATCAGTATCACAGAATTTCTCAAGAACTGACTAATGAATTTGTGGTAGGTTTCATCTTCACATTTTGGAAGCAATCTTTTAGTAATGTAATATGAATAGAGGACATGGAGAAGCAAACCAAAAATAAAAATGCTTTTCCCCAAAGGAAAGGCAACAAACAATGCAGTGGCAGCAGTGCAGCCCCAGAGTGCCAACACAGTTATTTCCTCAAACCTGACCCGGAGCTTATGAGCCACTTCAGAGCATAGCTTCTGTCACCACAACACAATGGAAAACATTGGAGTTTTTTATTTAGGCTATTAAACAGAGGGCAGCTGCAACAGTGATTTTGTTCAAGTAATCACTGCATTCTTAGGATTCCAGTTAATTTATTTTATGCAAAATCCAGTAAGCAGCAGTGTCTTTAAACCAGGAATGATACTCTTAATATACGACTGTTAACTCAAGCAGGAAAAGCTGTGTATTGTTGCTAGCACTCACTCCACCCAACTTATGGACCAGTTGGATATCTCTCTGCATTCCCACCATCTGGTCTGAAACTTACTTGATTCCAGGAGGCGCTCCAGCTCTTCAGGGGGAACAAATTTCTCCCATTCATGTGTTCCTTCTGGTACAATCCCCATTATTTTTTCTGCAACCACAATTCCCAGGACGTAGGACAATTGTGTTTTATTGATTGTCGTAATGAATAAAGAACCGTCGGGCTAATTAAAATATTAAAATGTTCAATTAGAATAATATTTCACTTTTTTAAGTTGTAAATTTAATCACATTAAGACAAATAATTTGTCCATGTCAAAGTCTACACAATGCAAGAGTAAGAAGTAATTTCATCCCAGGACAGGGATTTATAACATAACGAGAAAGAATATAATGTCCTAACAATATGTCTCAGGAATCTTCAAAGAATCAACGTAATCAGGTCTTGGATGGCCTAAAAACTATTGCCTAGCCCAAAGAACACCTAGAAAAGTCACTTATAATCCTGCCCAGGAAATGGATAAATAGAAGGTATTAAAGCATATACAATATCTATTGTTAAAAAAACCCCAAAAAACAAAAACCAAAAAAACCCAGTGAAGCAAAAAATCAAAATAAAACCACAAGCTGCTTTTTTAATTGAAACCAAAGTAAAATGTGAAATGCTTCCTTAATTTTTGAGACTGCTGAATGCCATGCCATGCTTGTTTTAATAATTAAATAGGCAAAGAAACAAATTCTTAAGTCTTTAAAGGCCTGTTTGTTAGAAATAAGGGATAATTTCTTTGTCCCTACTAGGCTAAAACTTAGTAGTGCATTCCATTAAAATAATTTATATTTCTTCTGATGACTAGAAAGACAAAGAGATTAAAGAAAAGCTCCCACTTGTGTGCTGAGCCTACCATCCTCCTTAGCACATGAACTAGTATCAAGAGGAATAACCACCTGATTATCTCCAAAGCTTAACTACGAAGCTTTAAAAGCAATCCAGGATCTTATCTGATGTGGTGCTAGTGGTGGAATAAAATCTTGTGTCAGAAACATCATTACAGAGTTCCCATGCAGTCTGAGCCACAGCTGTCCATCAACAGCAGCTCTGCCACATTTTGTCTCACCTGAGTGAAATCAGATGCACCCAGATTTCTTAAGGTCCTGATGCAATGCAAACCTGCAATGCTAGGTAATGCCTTAACACTTTTCTGAGGCTGAGTTGGGGAAATAAATTTCCCCTAACTGTGGTTACTGAATTTGGGAAGATGTATTTGCATCATGGAGAAGAATGGAAGGCACTTCTAGAACATGCTTCTGCCCTAGTGTAGAAAGGTGTGCAGATGTGTTTTCACACTCCTTATAAAAAGCCAATAATAAAAGAGAATAAATATTCCCAATATTGGAAGGAAAAACTCTCTTACCTTTAACACCTGAGAGCAACACTTGATAAACATTTCAAGGTCAGCCACATGCTCCACTACTTCAGAAGCTACAATTACATCAAAGGTTTCCATAGACTCTTCCACAATCTCCTCCAGTGAACTGGACTTGTACTGTATTCTCTTGGCCAGGACCGGATCAAATGACTTGTGCCGATCTGCTGTTCTAATGTTGTCCTCCACAGGATCAATTCCAGTAACTGAAGCTCCCAGTCTACCTAAAGGCTAATAAAAAAGAGTGTAATTTATTCTCTGCATGAAAACAATTTACTTAAAGGTTTCTGAAACTTTGCCATGTACGTACAAGATGCAGAAAGCATCAACACAAGACAAACAACAGTAAATTATGAGCTCTGATCCGGCAGTTGTATTTTAAATGTTTATTAAAGCAAAAACACCCTTAGATTTGGGAAAGGTGGTGTTAATTTTCTTAGAAAATTATATACTGGACTATACATACATCTAAATTGTCTTTTAGAATCACTTGTTCTCAATCCATTTCATTACACCAAATAAAGATTTCTTCTGAGATAGAGGAAAAACGAAGGGGGAAAATCAACACAGTAATTAAAGGGGGGAAAACAATGCTGTATTTAATTACTGTCATTACTTTCTTCAACATCCACCTGTAATGGTAAATCCTCATATCTTTTTAATGGTTACTTAATATACGATTATCTCTGTGACTTTCTCACTGCTGAGAACTAAACACTGATGTTTACTAGGATAGCATCAGCCTTGGCTGTCACTCAGGCTTCTCCAGTGTCTTCTTACTCCAAGGTTAACACCTTAGTCATCACCTCTTCTGAAACTGAAACAGGCTGCAGAACATGACCACATGTATGATATTCCAACCTGAAATTCACCAGTTGTTCAGCCTGAGAAGGTGATGCAGCACACTAGTTCTGCCAGCATTGTTGGAGAGACCTTCTCACAAGACTACAAGATTTTGCTCAAAAGAGGAGAAAAAACAAAGAAAGCAAACATGGGAGAGATTCAGGTCCCTTTGTAACACCTCACTTCATATCCTGATGAAGTTCCCAGAGTAAGTCAGCCAAATCTATAACCCTAAATTCACAAAACCATCCCTAGTCTGTTGATGGGACACAGCACTGTTTTCAGAGCCTGTGTGGACAGTGTTCCACCCCAAACAGTAACTTCTCAGTCCCAAGTTTGTGCAGACTTCTCTGGAAGCCACTGTAACATCAGCCTCTGGACCACAGCAATCTCTACTGACATAGGAGAGGTATGATTTGGGCACTTGATGTTATTCCATGCATTTCCCAAGAGATGAAATCAAAGGTGAGGATCCCCACCCCCACGTAAAACACTGAAGATAAGCAATTCAAATAAATGAATGTGTAAGAATAAGTTTATAACAAAAATTACTTCTTTGATAACAAGGATGTCATGATTCCAAGCATTCTTGCCTAGACTCATAAAGCAAAAAAGAAAATAGAGATTCAAGGACTTTTTCATCATTCTTCCCCTCTCCATTACTTTGCTTGAAATCTTATTTTCCTGATTTAGAATCTCAGAATTTTAGAATTTCTCATTACCAGCTCCCTCATTCTCTGTAAACCACCACCACTATGCTAACCAAATACTCAATGGGGTTTTTCTGTAAGAGTGCACTGCACTCTACTCAGTAACTAACATATCATAGAAGAGAAAAGGTCCTCCTTGGAGGATCAGAAATTACACAGTGTAATTAGTACAATTCAAATACCTTGCACACCTTTTAACAAGAAAACACAGAGCACACTGTTTCTCACCTCACTCAACAGTCCTCCACCGCAGCCCACGTCAAGAATCTTGATTCCAGAAAGTGGATTTCCCAGATGATAATTACTACTCATGCTCAACAGAGTATCTCTGAAAGAAAAGGGATGTGATTAAGGTCAAACCCACAAGGTGCTTCAGTAGATGCAATATGTAGTTACCTTAAGTACTGGTAATTGGCTTTTTTTTTTTTACAATATTTTCTGAGGTTGTGCAGAAATAGGACATATTAAAAAAATATGTCCTTGAAACCATACCTAATAAATGGCACTCTAATATCATTCATAGAATGAAGGGCTGCATATTCTCCTTCTTCATCCCACCACTTATGTGCAAGGAGCTGGAATTTTTTCACTTCCTTTGAATCCACTGATGACTGTGAAGTGCTGAAAGGTCTCTTCACAGTGAACCTAAATAATGAAAGCTGAATGTCATTAAGCCAATACTAATATTTCTTATCAGCTGAAATATGGGAAAAACAAATACTGCATCAGAAAATGCAAAAAGGTAAAACTCAAGTTTCTTTAGAGATTCAAGTTACACTTGTTTAGTAGCATACAGATATTATACACTGTATGGGTAACATATCTTCCCAAACAGATGGCTGCATGCCTGTAATTTTCAGTTGGCAATTACTAAAACAAGAACAGGCCACATCAAACATTCAACATGAGATATAAAAATGGCTCCACGTGACACTGTCACGAAGTCTAACTGTTACAGAAAAGGGTAACCCTTATCACACAGGGTTATTTTAGATACAATACTTACAAGTTGCTTTTCATTTCAGTCAGAGAGACAGGCAAGGTACTACTGGATTTCAGTTGTCTTTTCCTGTTGTAGTCTTGAAGGATGCCTCTCAGACCTGTCTGAAAAGACAGATCAGCGTGGTCATCTGCATAAATAAAAGACAAGCAAATGGAAAACGTCAGCTTTACAAGAAGTCAGAGGCAAAATATATAGTTGTAAGAGTGCTGCTCTAGCACAATACTAACGATGCAAATCTTTGCACATTTGCTCACTATTGTACTTAGGGAGTTGGGGATTAAATAAAAGAATGTATTCCAGTTCACCACCCCCGTACTCCGCAAATTATGGGCAATGCCACGTTCAGAGACTGAATAGAAAAGAGCTTTTTAGGCAACTGAAATGTTTCCATTAGTGTGAATTTCCCCAAAATGTTTACCCTGACCGTGAGCTGTGCACACACGCACATTCAGCAGCGCTGGGTTGATTATGTGTTGGAATGAGACACACACAGGTGCACACTCATTTTGCATTGTACGAACCGGTAAGGAAACCTAAGCAAAAAACCCTCACGGAGGGTGCACAGACAAGCCAGGGACAATATCCTGCAGTTGTTCTCCACTCCTTCTTAGCCGAAGCAGGGCTCTCCCTAGCACGGCCAACACTCGCTGACATCCAACTGCTGCCTGGTCACCAACAGCCCCCGAATCACAGCAATGCCTCGCTGTACCCAGCGTAAACCACCCCCTGAAGATGATTTTTGGCCGCAGTAAGCGATGGAGCGATCTGGACACCCCTGAACTGCAAAAGAGGCGGCAGGAGAATACCACCTTCCCGACGGGCCGGCGCTGGGCCGTCGCTGGGCTGGCGCTAATAGGCCGGGGGTGCCGTGGGATGCGGCCGGCAGTCGCCAGACACACGCCCGGGGCCGCCGCCGGGGGGAGGTCGTCTGTGGGGCCCGGCTGTGAGGGAGCCGGCGAAGCGAAGCCCTGTAAAGCCGCCCCTGCCGTCGGCCTCGCCGGGGCCCTGCCGGGGTCCTCCCGCCCTCTCTCCCGCGCCCGCCCAGCGCCTGCTCACCGCCCGCAGCCCCCGGCAGCGCGGCCGCCGCCCGCCGGCGCCGCAGGACGCGGCTGAGGGTTCGGGCCGCGCCGCCGCCCCACATGGCCGCGGCCGCCGCTCTCGCCCCGCCCCAGTCCGCGGCCGGCGGTGCCGGCTGCCTCGCCGGGCGGACGCCGGGAAGGTTCCGCCCGGCGCTGGAAACGGTGCGAATGCCCGCCTCTGGCACTTGTCCCAGGGCTCCTCCTGGAGCAACTCTGCTTAAATGTGTGCCCCCTCATTCCCGTGTCTCGGAACACGAAAAGACCCGCAAGCAGAGGCTCGTTCCGGTGACACAGCGACAAGCCCACAGCTTTCAGTCGCTTTCATTACCAAGAAACACGAGCTTGCAGGGCACGGCACGAAGTACAAGAGTCCTCCTTCGGGCCGGGCCCAGGAGGGCAGCGATCCCAGCAGCCGGCACTACGGCCTGGAGCAGAACTCCTGGGCTCCAGCATTGGTGGGGCTGGGGCTGGGGCAGGCTCCTCACGGGAACCATCCAACCTGGCATGCCGCTGCCTCTCAGAGGCTGCTGCCGTGTCACGGTTGCAGATGAAGTTCCAGGCTGTGGCCCAGGAAGGAGAAGGCTGCCTTCCCTGCTCCCTCGGAGGGACTTGCTGCCCAGGGCCCCGAACTGAGGTTCAGGTGAGCAGCCCTGGCAGTTCAGGGCTGACACACACAAATGGAAAAGAATTAGGCCAGTTTTTGGGTTTTTTTTTATGATTAGTTTTCTGACACTTTATTGAGCTGCAGGTCCAACAAGAACACCCTGTGAAAACGAAACCTGTCTGGAAAGCAGCAATGCAGAGCAAGGCAAAGGTAAGCCGTGAAAGCAGAGCTGGCAGCGCTCCTGTGCCCGCAGGCAGATGATCCCAGGCTGGGTTCCCTGCCTGGCTGTGCAGTGCTGGCATCCGCAAACCCAAGGATTTCCCACATCCTCCAGGCTGCAGGAAATTTGGAGCAGTATAACCAGTCCTGGCTTGACTTCCCTCTAGTGCCAGACTGCTTTATGAACTGACCTTGCTTGGTACTACAACCCTCGCTGTTTGAAATCTGCCTGTTTACAGGTCTCCTCTAAATACAGTATAATTCATGTACTAGTTAAAGTTTGGATTATTTTCTTTTTAAAGCTAAATAAAGACTGCTGAAAGGGCTCAAAAAAGCTTGCCTCGACAGCAATTAAATATATGGCAAACCTGCTTAGTATGTACCTGCCTCAGTTTTCTACTCACCTGCTTTCTATCCAACAAAGCTCATGGTGCACTGGAGTTATGAGTCATTAATAACACCTCAGAGCTACTGAAAAAACCAGAGCTCAACAAATCCTTGATGCTAGGACAGTCTCCTCAAGAGACAAAATTAAGCCTTCCTTCAAAGCATGCAACCACATATTACTCAACTTTATTACTTGCCATTCATTCAGCAAAGCAAATGCAAAATCTGAGCAAGAGAGCCAAACCTTACATTGCCATTGCTTTTATATTTGTGATTTTAAAATTGGTTACAAGCCAGTAAATACATGCACACAGGCAACGTACTCTGCTTAACAGGACAAGCCTGTTTGAAACTAGAAGCAGCTATTCCATGAGACAGTGCCTCAAGTACAGAACAGTTTTAGTTACTGTGTCATATTTCAAAGTACATGTAGTTGTTCAGCCTTTAAAGTCAGAATATTTACTCAACTCTTGTGGCCTATCCATGGCCACAGCTAATTCTTGTTCTAACATAGTGTAGCGGGCACCTTGGTTTACATATGGACATTGGTTGTATTCACCTTCAGAACAATTTGCATGGAAATCATTGGTCATTTGATTCCACACCATCCCTTATTTATTAAAAAAGTTTGCAAGGGAAATGCCTCAAAATGTCACGTTGCTGCACAACATTCAAAATCCTATGTATTGCTTTCCTGTAGTGCACTGAAATGTTTTGCAGCATTTATTTTAAAATGATACGTTCCCATCTTTGTATGTATTTCCACATTTTAGGATCACTTCAGATGTACGGAATTAAAAAGAGCGGTTGTTATTTTAGCCTTTTCTGGTGAAAGACATTCCTAAGGGGAGTTTCCAAAGCCCAAAGAAATTTAATGTTTGTGATGCTGACAAGAGTACCGACGTGTATTTAATTATTGAGTGATGAGTAGGCCATTATAGTAAGATTTCTGAAACAGTGAAATACAGAGATCGTATGCTCTTTTTATTGGCATACAGTCACTACCCATATAAGTGCATTTGTGTCAAAAAATAATTTTCATATTTACAGGAAGTGACAGAATTCCAGTTGTTGGCAGAGTATATAAAGCTTTCCATACACAATCTTTTTTATTATTAGACAGAGAATATAAAATCTGAACTGAAAATCAAATTCAATGCATCCTGGAAACTGTATTCCTCAACAGCTTTTCTTTAGCTTATTTCTAGTTTCTTTCTCTCTCACAAGACATCCTTCTAGGACATCTGAACGGTTAAGCTACCTACTTTCCAAAAATTCCTCACTCTTACCCAGAGCCAAGAGTGTAGTGAGATTGGATCAATACATCGTTAATTATATTCTATCAATGCATGTAAAAGTTGTGTGTTATAAATTATGCCTTATTTTGCTAATAAATATGACTGCTTACTCTATGTGAAAGATATAATTGAGGGGGGTGTTATAATTTATAACTGATCATTTATCTGTAACAGTGTTTTGATAAACATGCACATATTCACTAGCAATTAGCTTGCTTATTAAACACATAGTTAAAATTTATTTCTTTGCACTGAAGCAGTTTAATTCTGCATCTTATTTATGAAAAAAATTACAGTGGAAAAAAGCTGCAAAGCTGAATTCTGATTCAGTTAAATGGATTATCTATTCATGAAGACATGCTTCACAAGTTGCCTTTACTAGTGTAATTTTTTCTGAGAAGACACAGCCAATCAAAGAGAACTTACTTGGATGTTAAGCCTTTTACCTTTTTCACAACTGGTGTCATACCAGACCTTTTAGGCACAGATCTCTCCCTGAATTTGTTCTCCTGTAACAGTCACTGGCCTAGAGCTGGGTATTGTTGGTTCTTTTTTAACTTACATCATTTCACAGGCTTGTTTCTAACAGCAATAGTCAATTTCCTTAAGGAGGTAATCAGTGACCTCTGTCACTTTATGGTAATACTAAAATCAAAAGTTTAGTGGCATTGCTGATATATCAACATATCAGCTTTACATGAGTCACCATTCTTGTGACACTAAGAACCAGCTTTAATATTCACTACGCATTTAATGCATGTGCCAAAATGTAAAGTTATCCTATTGTCAGTTTTCCTATGTGTACTGAGTGACATTTACAAACATACTCCATAAAACATCTAAAATTCTGAGATGTGTGTAATATCCCTGAACATCCAAAGGTCTCTCTGAAAACTGGGTGAGGAATATAGTTCCAGAGCTTAACACTGCCACATGAGATCAGTTAATCGCACATATTCCTAATGGGGTTCAGTCTGTTTAAGTATAGCTTGTATTACAGTGACCCATATTTTACACGCACAGCATATAGTACCAGCTAGACCAAAAAAAAAAAAAATTATTAAAAAATCTATTACACATATCTAAAGAAAAATAAGATGTCTTTTCTCTGTTCTTCCACACCCCCAAGAAAGTAATCTCATCATGTCCATGGACTACAAGTGTTTCACGTTAGCTCTTTTTCAAGTGCTTCAAAAATCTGTTGTACCAAAAAAGCTGCCTTTTTCTTTTTTTAAAGTACTTTCTACCGTTTACCACAAAATTCAGGTGCAAGAATTTTAAACAAAAAATGAACTAAAGAGCTTTATTGACATCACAGTACATTCAATAGCAATTTTAAGAACATTACAGCTGAAAGAGAATGGCCTGTTTTATAGTCTTAGTAAGCACTACCGTTCTTGAAAAAATGTAATACAAAGAAATCCTATTAGGTATTTAATTCTGAGCAGCATTTGGAAAAAATACACCTATTTACACATAAAAAAAAGGATTCTGGTTTCACCTACATAGCCACAATGTGCCTCTATAATGAGACAAGCCTTTTATAACTCATGGAATTTTTAAACGTCATAGCACTCGTGCCATAAATTCCTCAGCGTTTACGATGAAGAGGAGATGTTGATCTGAAAAATAAAGGAAAAGGGGGAAAAAGTTAACTGGAAAAAATAAAAGACCCCCAAACCCACACACACTTTAGGCTTAGTAATTAATAGTTTTAAAAGACTTTCCAAAGTTACTTTTGCCTAAGAAAAAAGTTTAATAAAGACCATACTTTATTAAAAAAGTTCATATGCCGTACACATGAAGACGAATATAAAAAAAAACTTTTTAAAAGTCAGACAAAATACTTAAAAAGTATACTACCTTGATCGTGACTTAGACTTGTGTTTGCGGCTTGCCTTCTTACCAGACCTTTGAGATTTCTCCATGGAGCATGACCGAATATGCTTCGATTTCTTAGCCTTCTTTTCTTTACTACTTCCTGGTGATTCAGAACTACTCCTTGCACTAGATTCAGAGCCTGATCGTTTTTTGCTATCTTTGGTAGTAATTTTTTTGCTTTCTTGTCTGGAATCCTGTCTTATTATTTTCACACATATCGAATCACTGCGAGAGAAAGTTCTTTCGCTGTCTCTTTTTCTCTTTAATCTACTGTCGTCATGATTGCCAGCCTTACTTTCTTTTTCCTCTTTCTTGGGCTTATCTTTTCTTTTTTCCTGATCCCTCTCCCTTTCTCTGTTCTTTTTTTTGTCTTTATCTACACCTCCACCCTGCTCCTTTTTCCTTTCTTGATCTTTACCCTCACTTTTATGTTTGTGCCTATTTCCAGTAGGGCTTCTACGCTGGTCTTCGGCTTTACGCCTGTCCCTGCTCCTGCTGCGGCTCGCACGGTTGGCTCGCCGGTCCCTTGAGCGGCTGCCGCTTCTACGCCTATCCCAGCTTCTCTCTCTCGAAGGACTCCGATTCCTCCGCCTCTCCCCTCTTTCAGCACTGTGATTTCTACTAGATCTTCTCCTTTCCCTTATTTTCTCCCTGCTCCTACTCCTCTCTCTCCTGTTTCTGTGGGAGTAACTCCTGCTCCTACTGCGCCTAACTTTATGTGACGGCGTCCTACTGCGACTGTGTCTCTTCTTCCTTTTGGGAGAGGAAGAGCGTGAAGTGCTGCGACTACTACCTGAGCTAGTGCTATACGATGAACTGGATACTGTGCTGCTACTGCTGCTGCTCCTGCTATTGCTGCTGCTGCTACCACTGCTAGAGCTCCTGGACCCATTCCTTCCTGTCCTCTCTTTACCCTCTTTCTTGAGTTCTACATCAGGTGCAATTGCATTTGGAGATCTCTTCTTTTCATGAACCATGTCTGCTTCAATTTCCTTTGCCTCCTGTGATGTTAAGTTACTGTTTTGTTCTTTATTGATAAATTCATTCATCTCTTTTGAAACTTTTTCATTTTGTAGCTTTTCTTCTGAAAAAAGAAGCACGCAGAAAAAAAATGCAATTAATTTGGAGCAATATGTCAATAATTTCCACACCATTACACTGACAAAACCAAGTTTCCAAGCACCTCTCACAATACGTTTAATTAAAACACTGCCACCATACCAACCACTTAACAAACCACTCTCTTTTCTTTTTTTCTAAATTTGTCCTCTTGGTTTATACAAAGAGCCCAATCATTTTAGATGTCTTGATGTTATTTCATGTTTTAGTGGTTTAAGATTAAGTTCTCAAACAAATATCCTGGAACACCAGAACTCCCAAACTGATCTACACACAAGACTTTTTCCTTCTGCAACCTTTCTGCACACATGATTCTCCCTTTCTCCTTCCTACAAGACTCCTTATCAGTACAGCAGGAAGTAATGATACTTTCTGCCTTTCTTTGAGCCCCGTACATCTAGGTTTGAGGATTACTGTCTGGTCTGAAGGAGTTGTATTTCTCACATAGTGAGACCCTCAGAGCATTTCCCAGAGGTTTCCAAAATAAAAATTATTTTTATTCAACCTAGGATCCTTTGCATCACTGCCAACTTCATCTCCCCATTTTAAAATGAATCCAGAAAAAAACCCAGATGTACATCTTTTGCCTAAAAATGGCCTTTTGATGTGGGCCATTGTTTCCTGAATTTATTATTTAGGGAATAAAACTGCATCCAGAAACCCAGAGTGGTCCAAATGGCAGCTAATGGTCAAATTTAACCCAGAAAATGATGCCTGGTCCCTGAGTTATTAGGCAATACAGGCGGAGGCCAGTATATGTTAGAAGATGCTGTACTGTCCACTAGAAATCTTCTGCCTTTCCAAAACACTGCTACAAATGAGACTCTGCACTAGCATTCTTCAGTATTTCAGAGATGTAGAATCAGCTGCTTTACAATCTAGTTTTTTATTTCTGCACATAGTCCCATGGAGATGTCTCCACACTGACATCCTGCACCAGGAAGGCAGAGGTCACAGGCCACCACTCAGCCATTTTCCATATGGCTATCCTGTTATGCATACATCTTCCAACACTCAGAGAAAGAATATTAAGAAAACCAAAAGTCTGGCTAGTCCAGCCTTTTATTAAGGGCTCCATATGTGTTATTTTCAGACCTTTAAATAAAAAGTTAAAGGAGAAAACCATCAATTTTAAGTTCTATCATAATAGCACCTTCTCCTCCAGCCTGTGAACTTGGTTCATGACTTCTTAACATTGCATCCATCTCTAGACAGCTCTTCAGAGTGACTGTGCTGCCCTTCTGGCCTACATTATTTGTACAAAAGGACAAACCTTACCTTGTATGGAGAAGCAGAAGTAAATCACAGGGTTTTGGGGTTTTTTAAAATTTGAATTAAAAATACATTATTTATAAATTTAGCTTCGCTTCGGGTTGTGTTGCTTTTTTTTTTTGCTCAAAACGTGTTTCTTTGCCATCAGTTTACATACACTAAGCAGTAAACTCCATATACAGTGGCACAGTAAGAGGACATTGTATGATTTACCTTCCAGCTGTTTTTCTAGAAGTAGTTGCTGTTCTCTCTCTTTTCTCCAAAACGCTTCCTGTTTTTGCCTTATTCTGTGTCGTAATTCCTCATCATCAGTATCAGATGATTCAGAGCCTCTGTCACTCCTCTCATCTTCACTGTCTCCTGATCCATAACCACCCAGTCCACCTGCGTGCATAAAGTCCAGTCTATCACGAGGAAAGATTAAGCTTTGTTCTTAATACTTCTGTGAG
The DNA here is from genome assembly GCA_008694505.1 of Cyanoderma ruficeps. Lineage (NCBI taxonomy): Eukaryota > Metazoa > Chordata > Aves > Passeriformes > Timaliidae > Cyanoderma > Cyanoderma ruficeps. The sequence continues at coordinate 7,928,497 of VZDJ01000141.1, forward strand.
GCAAAGAGGAGAGTAACACTGCCCTTCCTTCACTTCCTCGTCTCTGAAGAAGTCACTTTAGTCTGGTAAGTGCCAGGGCTGTTTGCCAGTGTGTTCAAGGCCCCCGTATCTGCATGGATGGTCACTGTCTGCTTCTACTCCTTCTGGAACAGCTTGTCTATTTTCAGCAAGCAACCACTGTGACCATGGTACTTTTTTCCATTGTATGGAAAGGCAAAAAAGCTCCCTGTGGAGACTGTAACAGTGCCTGCCTCTGTATCAGCAACAGGACAGAAAGTGCCTGGGATCTTTCCCAGCAGACATCTCTGAAATGACTTCAGCTGCCTCCGTAGTCCAAGGCTACAGAAATTCTGAATGCCATATCAATTTTTCCATATTTAGAAAACACTGCACTTTGACACGTATGGAGGTGGAGTAGAAACAGACTTTCTTCTCCCCCAGAGATATTTGTAACTACTGGACTGATAAGGATAAAGTCAATTTAAACATCTGACAGGGATTTCTTTCAGTCTGAGGTCCTTAGGATCTTTACTGAGTGAGTTTTGAAACATGAATACTTGTGATGATAACATTCAATCTAATTCATCAGTATTCCATGTAATGAACACATAACTGATCATTGACACTGCTGCAGTACATTTTAGATGATAAAAGTCATGTTGGGAGAAATCTCTTGCAGTTGTGTCTCAAGCTGGAATTTCAGTCTCTCTTTCCTGTGTTGTTTCTGGCAGTATATGATATGGGAGCCTTTGTGTTTATGTAGCTTTTCAATAAAATAGTAATTACAAAGATTACAGTATCTTTATTTATTGACTTTCACATTACTCTTCTATCAACTTTCCCCTCTGGTTTGCATGGATCAAAACAGAAGAAAAGTATGAAATAGTATTCCTTTTTTGAAGGCTGCAGTGTGCATCTGAAGCTATCACACTTTGAAAAGTAAATTTATCTAAAATTTTTACGTCTTTTCAAAACTAGGGCAAGATTCTCATACACTAAACCACACTGCCTAGTCCTCTACTCCAGCAACTATCCCACTTATATATCAGTAGGATCACCTGTGGAACAAACAAAGGTGCTGATAATGATAATGTTATCAGAAAGTGACCCATACTCCCAGGCAATTAAAAGCTAGTTCCAAAATGCAATTTCTAGAAACGCAAGGCAAAAGTGAAACTCCCCCTTAAGCCCTCTCAAAAATAAGGAACATACTTACCGAGTCCAGTGAGGGAAGCCAGTGCACTGGACTGTGCCAGCTGTTTTGCAGGAGCTTTGTATCACATCAACAACAGGAACAACATGTTAACACAAATAGCCACGATTTCATAGTCATGAGTCTATGGTATTGTTAAATCTACTACTATTGCTGTTCTTTGGAGGGAGAGAAGAAACATTAAAAACGCATCATCCATTTAAAACCACTTCTAGATTTTCTGACCATGAAGATTTAGAATTTAACTCCAAATTAACAGTGAACAGAAAAAAAACCCAAATATATACTCATTAATCACTTTCCAAGTTACAGCATCTGCACGTAATTTTCAACTTCAGTAGTTACATACTTAGATTAACTCTGTTACGTTAAAATAATCTGTTCTGTAAGTACAATACATGTTAATAGTGAAAGCAAATTAATTACTAATTGAGGACTCAAAAAGTTCATCTCTTTTCACTTCTGAACAGCTTTGAGATAAAGATGATAGTAAGAAACAGCTACAACTCAAGAGTCATTGACACACAGGTACCGTTTTAACTGAAATGAATTGTATGAAAAAAATGGAATAACTCAAGTAACTCACAATACACTGCACAGGACGACAGTACATGATTACTGGATTTGAACTCTACCAAGTTGGATGCATTATACTGGAATTGTTCTTGAGGGAGAACTATGGAGGTTAAATGTTCTAAAGACATGCAAATACAGATTTTCTGCAGAAGAAATTAAAAGGAAAAAACCTCCCAAACCCAGCATACCTTTAGTTGCTTTACGGTGAACATCTTTGGCCACATAATAGATTTCTTCATTTGTGACATCTAAGAGAATCTCTGTCAGCAGCATTTTTGTCAGCATCATCTGAAAAAAATGCATATACAATTAAAGGCCAAAACATCTTGAATAAATGCTGCATTCAAATTATATCCACACAGCTTCACTTCTTTTCAAGACTATGGAAGTGGTCTCCTGCACATTTTATTTAATGACTTTTTTCAAGAGGCATGACTAAAAAAATCAGAAAAAGATTGAAGCTGTTTAAATGTGACCTGATTTCACAACTTTGAAATTTCCATTTTGACTGTGAACTGTGTCTGCATGTGTTGCACACAGCTATCCAGGACACTGATCCTAATGTCTAAGATGATATAACAAATGAATATGTAAATCAGAAATGTACTTAGAGTGATTCCTATTATTCTTTCAAAAAATGAAGAGCACTCTTCAGACTGGTATGTTGCCTGTAAAGATCATCCGAGTTTACTTATGTAGCATTTTATTATTACATATTTTTTACAAAAATTGAAATGGTGGTAGCTAGTTCTCCAAGTCGTTTATGTCTGGCCACATGCTCTACAAAAATATATTTATCAAACTTAGCAGAATTCAGGGCCTTAATTAACAAGGATTCAGTTAACTATGATTTCCAAGTATGAAGGTGGTGCAGACACAGTGAAACTGTTGCTTATCTAGGATTTAGGCTTGTAGCACTTCCCCTTGCAAGAATACATTTCTTAAATTCCCTTTCACAGGAACTGAGGTTGAAGCACAGATTTGAAGTGGGTGCATTTAATCACTAAAAGTTTTCAGAAATTTGATAAATGACGCAAAATCATAGAATTAATAAAGATGAATGCAAAGATTACAGTCACTACAGTCTTTCACTATTGTGCTAAATATGAGTTATATAACTGATAGCCTTGTTTCTATGAGAAAGACAGCATTATGAAGAGACATGCAAATATAACCCTGCTTTACTGTACTATGCATGCTGTACCTCTATTGACAGTATCAGGCACAGAAAAAGCGATTTACTTTGATAGGCCTGAAAAATATGCACAATTAAACAGAAGTACTTAGTGAGAACTACATTATTAATACCATTTGATACTCCTTCTCTTCTTCTGTCATTTCTGGTTCACTTTGCTCCTCTTGAGGAGCTGGGGATGGACTCCTGCTGATTTTCCCAACACTTACAGCCTCTGTGTTTTCAGCATCTTCATCTTCCTCATCACTATCCTACAAGAACAACATCATACACTTTAGGAAAAACATATATATCAAGCTCCATAGTTTCTACTTGTAATAATCAGCTTCATTTACTTTGTACTGAAATCTGTATCACAGTTACCATAAAACCATTTATTTTCTCCCTTCCTTAAAAATATGCAGGTACCTGTACCCACACAAGCTAAGAAAATACTTAGTTGTCAGTTCCCTGCCAGACACGTACTTTGAACTATGAACAAGATAACTGCTAAAATGAAGGCAATGCAAGGTTTCCTAAATTGGCTCAGTTTAGCAAATACAGGTATCTGAATTTTTTCAGCTGCTGATTTGGAATTCTGACTTTCAAAGGCTCTGTATGTTCCAAAAGGGAAAAACAAACAAACAAACCTCAAGTCCAATTTCATCCTTGTTTCTTTGCTACTACAGATCAAATGATATACTTTTATCTATTAAAACTTCAAAACATCAAGTAATTACCGACAGAGCAGCAGCTTAACCTTACTTTAAACAATAAAACTAACGAGGTAATCAGGACACAGAGTCTCTCCTTTGAAGAGACTAAAAACTTGGTATCTTTCAGGAAATACAAACCTGAGCAGAAAGCAAACCCTTCTACTTACAAATTTACTTCTCTGAGGTAACCGTGGGCCATCCCCTTCTTCAGCTTCCTCACTTTCCTTTTTCTCTTTTTTAGACATCTGTGAACGTTGCTGCTCCATTCTCTCTTTTTCCAATTTTTTCTGTTTTTCTCTTTCCATCTTTTCCAGGCCCTCACGAATCCAGGCAGGCAGAGTTCTACGCTTCACAGCATCTACATAAGCAAGGTTTACAGTTTTGCAAGATGAAAAAACCTTCCCCCCCAAAAAAGGAATAAAAATATTCCCAAGACAAAGAAGTAAGCCCCCCACCCCCATCAAAACAAGTCCCATATCTGATTGTGGTGAAAACCATTTATAATGGCTTTTTCTTTCCCTGCTCTTTTACTTTCTATTAAAAAGGTCTTCAAATCTTGCAATTCTTTATAAAACACAGCTTTTACATTTTTTCATTAAGGAGTGGTTAACATGTACCAATCTGGGGAGGCTCCTGCTTCACAGGCATCGCAATAGGTGAACGCTGTCGATCTCTGAACGAGGGTCTTTCCCTTCGATTTTGAGTAGGTGCAGGAGGTGCTGGAGGACCTGGTGGCCCTGGTGGTCCTGGCTGCCAATAAGGTGGGTGAAATCCACCTTGAGGTGGACCAAAAGCAGCCCCATGCTGAAAGAGTAATGCAGTTTATTTTTCTTCACATGGTAACACTACATGCAGCATGTGAGCAAGTCGGTCTACAAAAATCCATGCAAGCAGGAATCCATGATTTCTATGCTACTGAGATCTCTCAATCTCTTTTACTGTGGTCCCCAAGAAACAAGTTAAATATTTAATGACTAAACTTAGACTTAAGCAGGGATACTTAACAAACCTGCAAGGGCTTCAACCAACCTCCTTTCATATTGTGCTGAACACTAAGCTATATAATCACAATCTGTCTTCATCAGTTCTGTGCCAGCTTAGCATCAGAGCATGCAGTTAAACAGTGTACAAAACTAAGATTCAAAAGTCTAGATATATTAGCACTCTTTTAGCTACAGCATGAGAACAAAAATTTAAAGTTCAGCCTTTTATTACACAGGAATTTTGCACTGCGCACTTTCCAGTAATCCTTCACAGATCTTATTATTATGGCTGATGAAATTATTAAATGCATAAATATGCAATATTTAGAACAGATTCTGGGTTCTGGGCAATCTGTATACAATCCAAAAGTCACAAGTCTTGAGGCATATATGAGGAGTTTTTTATTTCAATATTTACTGCCCAGAAATGCCTAATAAAACTACTTAAAAATAGAGTGTTTAGGAAAAAGGGTATAGTATCAAGTATTCTACTAAGTATTTAAGTCATTTGTACTAAAGTACTCTCCACTACATTTTCAGGTTAAGTATCACTCATTCGCTGCAAAACAAGTTTTGTGTAGTATTTAGAGGAGCTAATTTTAAGAGTTTGTCCCATGACAATAAACAAAAATTATAATAAACTCATGTATTGGAAAATTATTGGTTTCCTATTTAACAATACTGTTGAACAAGAGAATTTTTAAGAGGCAAAATAGTCTAGAAGATAAAAATAGCCTAGAAGATAACAAAAAAAAATGCTGCCCATACTCCCTTGTATTTGTTTATGAACAGGAGGCAGATTTTTAAACAGCTAGTTTGTCATTTATGTCAGGAGTTTTGAAAGAAAAATACTGAAAATAGAGGGAAGATACAAAACTTCTTCATGTTTAAAGATCTGTGCAATGAACCCTGATATTATTGGTGATAAAACCTACATGTTTATTGTATACACAACTTATATGCCAGAATGAAGAAAAAAGTGGATATGGATTTTTATTTTTTTTTTAGAAATACCATTGTTTATTCAAAGAATCACAGTATATAGATATGGAAAAAGATCCATGGATCATCCAGTCTATCTCCCTGCAAATACAGGACTGTTTCCTGTGGTACATTATGTAGTGTATTTAAGCATAATCTTTCTGAACTTTATTTTTTTTCCCTTCTCCTCTTTTTTTCTTTTGTTTTTTTAAACACAAAGCTACATAATGTTAATTTATATACTGGAACACAGTGATTCATTTTAATATTTAGACAACAGCTTTTTCTCATTTCTACTGTAAAAAAAAAAAAACTTTGGCCTCTGAACAGAACTGAGAACTCTAAAGTCTCTTCTGTCAAGTGTTTGGTTAAAATGCATCTTAGCAGATAACAGATTCTGTAGATGTTTGCAGAACTGAAGAATGAAAGTCGCCGCTAGATGATATTAGAGGAACACATCCATGGAAGGGACTCTGCGCGTCTACAATATTAAAGCAACAAATATGTTTCACCTGATAGTCAAACTGGTTCACTGGCCCCATTGCAAAGTTATCAGGAGGTCCCCCAAAGTTGTGATTGTTCTGGTTAAATATATGCCTGTTGTCAGGAGTAAATTCCCCACTGTCCTGACTGTTGCTGTCTTCAGATGGAGGAACAATTTCCATTTGACCTGGGGTTGGAGCCATCCACTGCTGATCTGGAGGTGGGTGAGGGGGCTGGTGAGGCATTCCCCATTCTGTTTAGGATTTAGAATACAATTCAATTCCAAGTTAGTATAACTTATATGAGTCACCAATCACTCAGTGTTCTTGTATTTATCACAAGGTTCCTCAAAGCATCACAGATGATAAAGCAATGAAGAATCATCAATCTGCAGACTGTATTCTACTGTCTCAATAATTTCTTCAACTAAATGAAGGAGACACATACAGCTATAGCTGAACTGCAACATGCATTATGGGGACAGAACTGGACAGGTACAGACATCCTGTAAATTTGTTTTTATAAATTTCTAGTGATAGTAAGTTCACCACAAGACTTACAAATTACTTAAACTGTTAAAAAACTCCTACTTCTCTATGCCAATTTTGAAAGCTAAAAAGGAGCTATTTTACTATTTTGCATAATAGACTTGAAATACCAACTGTGGAAAGAAAATGGTTTTGTAAGCAGCACAACCACTGAAACCTGTGCTCCAAAATCTTGAGTCCTGATAATCAGATGATTTCTTGGATTGTCCAATATCTAGCAGAGATCCTAGCATAAGCTATAGTCATAATCCCTCAAATATAGGTTACACCTGGGCTAATGGAGCGAAAAGGGTCTAAGGAATGAATTAACAGCTCATGTGGCCATAATTTTTGACTGACTCCTTAAAAAGACAAAGTTTACATGCACAATACAGATACTTACAGACTGTGACAGAGCTGCCTTATAACTCACACCAGCAACAGAATTACTATCTAGCCTCTCAGGTTAATTCCTACTTTCCATCCAGTCCTTTAGTACATTTTTTTTAAATTTTTACTGTCCTTCCCATCTGCATCATAATTGGATCCATTACTGTAGCAACTAGAAAGTGTTATCATAGCTTTTCTATTTCTGTGAAAATTTCTACTTACTGTACAGAAATACAGCCAGAACACACTATGGCACACAGAAAAGTTAAAAATTCTTACGTGTGCCTACAATAATTTGTGACCTAGCACAAGCAGGTGAAACCTGGTGGCTACCTCCCTTTTATTAAACATATATAAGTACTACCACTAACATATTAAGCCTACTTATATTAAATGTTGCATTTCAACAAATTTGGATAGTGAAAACTGGGAATGCTATTCTTTCAACCATTAACAAAATCAAGCATGAAGTGCAGTTTTCCCCAAAACAACTGAAGACATGTACATAGGCTTACTAATTATCTTGATCACATGCTTATAGTTTCATTATAGTATAGTGTCATAACCCAGCTTTCAGAAAATAATCTCAGAAAAATTCTTGGCAGAAAATAACCCAATTCTATCCCATTCTTATTACCAGTAGTATCCTGTGAAGTCTTAAAAAGAAAATTAAATTTTGGAAGAAAATGAAGTTTCCAGGAAATTAAAAATTACTGAAAACAATCCATACTAACAGAAGCGTCCAATCAACTTTAGCTTACAATGAGTGAAAAAGGCTGACAATCAGATATCTAAGTTAAAAAGGGTAAATCCTAAGTATATTAAACGTAATACAAGCACATTTTTTGTACAGAATTTTGCTGATCTCCCTTTTTAAAGATTTTAAGACACCTAAAGCCAGCATCAGTTATACAGTGAACTCATTCTATATGTCAAGTTCATGCCAGAAGCAGGTATTACACTACAGGAGAGGCAACAGTAACTCTCTAAGTAGGAGCTGTGATTAATAAGTCAACTGGTAGTTTTGCATTTTGAAGCCTGAGGGACAGGGCATGTTTACACCAAAAAAAGTCCGACAAGAATAAAATGAAGAAACATGGAAAAAAGGAATGAACAGGAAGGGAAACAAACCCGGCTGCCACATTCTGTTGAAATTGGGATCCCCCTGGAAATTGTTATGGTTGTTTGGACCAGACTCTATTCCTGAAATATCCTGTCCGTTTGGCATCATTCCTTGTTGTTCCACTACATTCTGTTGCCCTGAGGCTTCTCGCTGAGCAATCCATGCTTGAGCTAATGCAGCCCAGTCAATCTGGCCTAAAATAAACAGAGGAAGTTAGAAAGGTTAGAACTCACACGCCTGAAGTTTAACACTGTTTCTCAATTACATGTCTTATTGCTCAAGATAAATGGGCAACATTTACCTTCAGCAAGCACTGTGAGCACCATTAAACTTATTCAACAGTGTACAGTAAAAGAAACAAAGCAAATGTCAATGTACAGACTTGCTGAAGTACAGTTTCTCTGCACCTGTTCAAAATGTCATAAAGCAGATTATTTTACATTCTCGTTAGGACTGAATGGGTGGTAGTAATGCACTTTTTTCATAGGTGAGCTAATTTTGACAGCAGAAATTAATATATATCCTTAAATTATAAATTCATGAAAATCTGAGAGTAAAAAAGATACATAGTTAGAAAAATAATTTTCAGTGTACGCTCTTTGTATAACCCTTGCCATATATTATGTTACAATTCTCTCTCCCATTTTTTTTCTTTATTGCCATTCCTACCAGTAAATAAATAAACTGCACTCTCAGATAAGAACACTAGTATGTCTTCTGCTTGTTATCAAGTCAGGAAAACTCTCCAGTGAATTTAACAGAAATCAAAGTGACAGTATAAAACCTGTGTGCCTGATCACTTTGCCTTAGTATTAAATACACACCTGCACTTTCATCCATTTCTCTGATTCTCTTGATATTTTGAATGTTGCCACCTCAATTTAAGGTATACTCTGTTCTACTGCTTAAAGCATTTGGTGGTTTTGGTGGGGAAAAAAAATTCCAAATAAGAGGTCATGACTGATGTAACCTAAATCAAGAACCATATTAGCCTTCCAGTGAGGTTTTTTGCTGTATATATAACCTGCATTAATACTTCTGCCACTCAGGTACTGAATAAAAAAGCAGATTCTCTCAAACAAAAGGTTTAGCTTGGCTAAAGAACTGACAGGGATACAGATCTGGTAAAGGAGGTCTAAATGTTGATCTGTATGACTGGTGGTAAAATGTTGCTAATTTGTGTAGGATAACTCATGTTTCTTGCCTGTACTCACATATTATACATTAACCAGGTGAAAACATTTGGAATCAATGTATATTTTCCATGTTTTCTAGGTCAGAAAAGTATCATAAATGTATTATCTTGAAAGCAGCTATAAAGGCAACTATGAGTCATACTCTGTCACGAAGATTCAAAAATTTAAATGACAACACATAAAAAGAATTAATCCATAAAGCTTTCTATATACTTACTTGGATCTTGCTGGTGTTGAAATGACTGCATCCACTGCTGTTGGTTCAAAGGCCATTGCTGCCAAGGTTGTCCACCTTGATCCCACATCTTTTAAGTCTTTATATAGTCTATATTTCAACTAAAAATAATAGTTGTATGTTTAAATAGATGCCCATGAAATATCACATAACTGAAACTTACATAACTGCAGATATAGTTAAGCCTTGCAAAGCAAGCTGAAGCAATGCTGGCTTAGTACTTTAAGCTGGAGGAAATGGTTCATCCTTTAGAGTAATATCTGAAATATTACTGTAAGATTTCAGGAGTCTAGTATGCTCTCTCTGTATTTTCACAAATTAACTACCAAATCATGTTCAAGGAGAGATATGACAAGTTTGTAGGACAAGATCTCATCTGCCAATAAATGCAATTTAAAGCAAGTCAAAATATAAAAGGCATGATTGGTATCTTTGCCTGCTTCTTAGGGAGAAGATGTGTATTTCTCTAAACAAGTGTCATGCAAGGCTGTTACGCAAGACAAAAGTCACCAAATGGTAAAACACATTGTTAATGATTGCACAGAAGAACTGCACAGGTACGAGACAGTGCCCACATGCATGTTGTGCATTGTACAGACTCATTTTAATTTCTAAGTAATATACACCTTCAAATCTGAGAAAGAAAAATAAATATGACCACACCATTACCACATTGTCCCTTAAAATCAGGAGAAACAATTTTTGCTGTGCTGTATGTATCCTCACTGAGCAGGCAGCAGCAGCCCTAGATGCAGATGGCAGGGAGCAGAGCTCCACAGCCTACTCCCAGTGAAGCTCCAGGGCCGGCTCTGTGTGGATTTGATGAGGCCCAGCAGTGCAGGCAGGTGTGCCCTCAATGGCACACACCGCTTCCTTCTGGTCATTTGCACCTCCGGCACACACCTAACCTGCTGCACATGGAAGGCCTGAGAGCTGCCACCTGCATTGCTTCAAACACTTCCTCCAAAGACAAAGACCAGACACAGTGTTGGGAACACTTCACTCCAGAAGCTGTTCCCAAAAACCAGTATGGGTAGGAATGCACTGAGTGTGACCCCCGCTGTCCTACCAAATCTGTTAAGAACTTCTCAACAGGCTTTCCACTCAATGAATATATCCTCATGGAATTTAACACACAATCCCTGAGTTCATGCTATTAAAACATCAGGCATGTAGGTTGTTTCAAACACTCCAAACTTAAAAGAAAGAGAAAAACTCATTCCCTGAGGTCACAGGAGGAGCATACAGGACCCAGTCGTGGCTCACAGCCAAGTGCAATACAGAAGAGTTGAATAGAGCCTCTCCGCTTCAGAGCAAACCGGCTCAAAGCAGCCAGTGCCACTTGGGTGGCCAGCCAGGACCAACCCCAGTGGCTCTGAGGGAGCAGAACACACACACCCCTCACACAGAGCCTGCTCTCAGCGCATGCACAGAGCTGCTGGAGTGGAACCTGCTCCCAAAGGCATCTTGGGCTTGCCCGCTCACACCAGGAACTGCATGACTGCATAGGAAGAGAGCATCACACTGCAAAAAGTGCACCACACAAAGAGCTGCACTCAACATCAGGGGCACCGGGCCATGCAGAGATGAACACAAGCCTGCATTTTGCACACTTCTGTCAAATTAAATATTTTATCTGAGAAACTGTAGAGCACCTTTGTTTTGAGACCACTCACTGTCAACACTGTACAAAAATTACACGTGTGGCTCTGAAACATTCAGTTGCAAATGCCCGGGGTGGGGCAGGGCTTTAAACAAGACCAGATCAACTCTGGCAACAGGGGGAGTATTGGGCAAAACCTACCCAACACTTCATTACTTTTACTATCTTTTCTCGCCAAACTAAGTATGGAGACTTCTTCCCATTTCATGAACACTTTTATGCTATTCAAACCTTCAAAAGGTAAAGACACCACTCCTTCTTTTGTTTGTGTCTTTTCACATTTTTATCTGTACCCAGGAAATTAACTTTTTTACACCAGTTGAGTGTACAGGTGCCTACTAATGCACTTAATGCAACATTTTAGCTGATCCCATAGATTAACTCTCCTGGTATTCATAGACACATATTCCATACACAAGGTATGAGGAAGTAACTGCAAACACTATTTGCACCCTGAAGTAAGAAAAAGGTAAGTAAATGTTTCTTCCTTCCCTCAGTTTATCTTTCCATCCAAAAAAANAAAAAAAAAAAAGAACCATCTTTCAAATGTCAAAATAAACTAGCAATAATAAACATGGATTTCACTAATTCTGGTAGCACTTTTTTACCTCAATACATAATATGTTGCAACAAGTTTTGGGAATTACACTAAAATAAACTCAGCAAAAGGTTTAATTTTTTTCACTAATAATTTATAACACATCTCTGCATATAACTGAATGAAAAAAAATTTTAAGCAGTTAAATACCAATTTCACTTATCAAAGTGTAACAATATTAAGACCACTTCTACAAATGCAACTAAATTGGAACCTCCTACACACAGCTTTTATGTGATAGGATTAGATGAGATTTATTTTTACTGGACTGGCTCTGTCTCTGTCCTAAAATCTTCAGTATTCCAGATTTTTTTTAAACGTGTTCCAGCGGACACAATTATACACCTATATCTCAATTGAAATGGACACTTGGCATTCTGGCCATTTTTTCTTTACTCTCAGGCCTTGATCCTCACTATGGACAAACCGAAGCACTTGTTTAGATCATTAACAAGATCTAAACAAACAGAATCCTCCACACATGAGTAAAACCTGCCCTCAAGACAGTAACTGCCTTGTTATTTTACAAGGTATTCAAATAAATCTTGTGGGAAAGATATATTACCTTGCAGCTTGTACCAAAAGGCATCTGAAATGGTGACCAGAGGATAAAGCAGACAGGCAGTGACCTCAGACAGCAGCAGCATTCATTCACCTCCTGGCTGCCCTGCCAGCAAGTTATATGCCCTAAGACACCGAGGCCAAGTCCACACTCCTGCAGGAGTGGTGCTGAAGGACCCCACTGTGTCCCCATCAGAGAACAACACTGACCCAGGCCACCTCACTCTCTGGGTGCTTCACCTCAGGTGTGTCACCATGGACTTGGGACCCCACAGGCAGTCGGGACGTGTCCAGTCTCATTTGGAAGGTCAGAGGCTTTCACTCAGTGCCAGCTGGCTGCAGGCCAGAATAAAAAACACAGCTGGGTTTTAGTTGTTAGCACACATAGCTGCTTATCCACTGCTCTGCAACATAATATGGCCCAGTCTTCAACTCGCCCTGGAGAGATTATTTCACCTTACTACTGCTATTCTGGGGAGAGAAGTCAGGTGGGGAAGTGCAAAGCAATAGGTCAAGGCATGGAGCTGGTTTCTATTTTGATGCACAACATTATGACAAGACAGAAACAACAGTGTAAAACCCTGAAGAACTTCAACATTTGATAAATTCAATTTCTGCCGCTCAGAGCAAACTAATGTTAAATCACTGCTGTTTGAAACAGCAATTTTTAGTTTGTGAACTCTATTTGAAAACCTTTAATTCTGTATTGCATTTGTATTTCTACAGTTTTCCTGAAGAAATATTGATTTTCATAGGTTGGCAACTATAAAATATGCTGGCTTTCAAATACACAGATTTATTACCTAATTCAGTGTAAAAACATTCTTCACTAATCAGAAATATGTACTGCACAAACACTTAGGCAATGACATAACTTTTTAATGCAACTGGACATGCAGAAGCCCTTTTCCAAATATGATGTGAAAACTGTCCAAAAGTATTTTTTGTTTATTTCGACTCATCTTCCTTATTGAGCAATGTTTGCTTTACAGAAACAGGAATTGGATATGGAAGGAATAAAATTCTCACCTTAAAATGCTTACAGAAGTAATCTTAACATATATGTATTCAAAATTTTTAGTATTGAAGACTAAATGTGTGGCTCAGAGGCACTGAACAGAAGATGTTAGTTCTAGGGCCTCTCTGTGGTGACCTGGAACAGCAGGACACCATCATTTTCTGGGAAACAGACTCCCCTACTCTTTGGTTCTCCACTAATTTTCCTGCACTTTCTCCAAGTTTTCACCAACTGGTACAAGGTAAACACGGAAAAGGCACTTGATATAATTTTTCTTCATCTACTACAGGGTGGCTACAGGTATTTAAAGATGGTTCATTGCCTTCAAAAACTGTTTTGCTAAGCACTGCAGTGTCTAATAGTTTCATCTGCTTTTAAGTTTCAGAGGCAACACCCTCCCTGGTTTTAGCTCTTCATTTGCAGTTATGTTCTAAAAGGTAACTAAAACAAGCACTTATGCTATTTGATATTACTCTTTTTACACAAAGGCAATGTAACTCTGTATTCTGCTTGTGAAACTTTACTGCCTATGCAAGGACTTTTCAACAGAATCTCAGGACTGTCCTGTCAGACATCACTGACAGTTTCCTTCCTAGTGATGATATTTTAAAGGTGTCCAAAAAACAACAGATCAAGTCAAATCATACAGTAAGGTCCAAACCAGATGTGAGAGTTACCAAAACAACACTTTTGAACCTCAGTCCATAAACAGAAAAGGGCACAAACTACTTCACAAAGAACTCACAAAACACAATGGAGAAAATGTAGCCTGTGTGCGGTAATTTTAAAATTACTGCAAGGGATTGACCTCCAATACCAAGGCAGGGGAGGAGTAAACAAACCCAAAACCAACGAACAATGCCTCTCACCCACCAAACCAGTAACTTAAAGGTTTGAAATAACTGGAACCTCTTGTACTAATGTATGTGACAAGAAACAACCTGAGACACAAACAGCAATTAATAATGGAGAAAAAGAGACTCAAAGTCCTCTCCCACTAACTAAAATCTACACTGACAAAACTAACGATGCTGCCACACAAATAATAAACAAGTTTTTATTTCTTACAAGTTCCCAAATCGGCATCACCTGAAAGAAAGAGGCTTCACCTAATACAGTCCACAGCTCTACTTCCCACCAGTGACCCAAGGCCAAATACACAGCAGAGCATCCAAATCACAGTGAAACAAGCTATATTTTCTGCTGAAGTTGGAGGGGAAGGAGATGAATACTGGCTAAAATTAACTCAGTTCAAACATTAGCAAGACACTTAGTAACAGAGGGGTACCTCAACTGAGCAGTCATTAAGACATATGGTTCTGACATCACCAGTGCGTACAACAGGTTTGAAAAGGAACAGGTTCAAAGAATGGATCCATTCTGTAGGCACCTACTTACAAAGGAAAATGCAGATTCTACCCCTCCTTCATAATGATGGGTTAAGGTTCTTCTACTTAGCTGTTCTATCCTCCAACTCAATTGGACATAGCCTTTTTTTCTGTCCTCCTCTCTCTCTAGCACACACACAAATAAACAAAAGAACATTTACTGGTGCTTCAAGAGCTGTTCCCTGATGTCAGATCACGAACAGGAACCTGAATCTATTAAAAACCTGTTTACCAACAACAAAACAGAAGCCAATTCAGGATTCTTTTTGTTTTATGCAGAAGCACAATCACATGAGCAAAACACCCCATCAACTCACATTTAACTTCAGTTACATGCATTTAACAGATTATGGAAAGTTCACATGATATCTCAAAATCCTGCTGGAGTTTTTAAGAGCAAACATGTTCTGAAATATGTTTTTTCACATGTTGGGTTTTTTTCTTTTTAAATTAGATTTCTATTCAAAGGCTGGACCAGAATCTGCTGGAATTTTATTAAAGCAAATTACTGGTATAAAAATGTGTCACCCTTGATAAGACTGCTAGTGAGGGCTCCCCTGATGATGATAAAAGCTGACACAGCAACACAGACAGGACTTACCTTGATCACCATCAACCTCTGAGAGCCAACAGCACTCAGAAACATTTAAACGTGGTGTCAAACTCTCTACCACTGTACTTAAACTAACTTTTCTTTGGGTAAAGACAAAGAACATATTTTTAAAGACACCTTTCCACTCCCCTCCTTGATTGTAACATGCATCTCAGCTACAAATTACACCTTGATGTTAACCTGTTCTTATAGGGAAAAAAGGCATCCCCTTCAACCTATTTGTTAGCATAATAAGGTATTGTCCAGACATACCACACACTGAAAGGCAGACATGTAGAAGGTACTTACCAGTACACAGAGTCTTGAGTGAAAATTCACAAGCTCACCTTTAACTCTGGGAGACTCCCCCAAGCACTTCCCACAAGACCCAGCTATTTTGAAGCAAATTCTGTATTTCCACACCAAGAGGAATATACTCTGTCAAGGAGAGCATGGTTTCCTGAGAATTCACCAATGGCACAGTGCCTAGTGAAGGCCCTTGATGTCAAAGATGGGGCCATCTTTTAGACAAGGCCACCAACAGAACCTGAGCACTAACAGGCTCCATCAGCTTCCTTGGACAACCTACCTCAGCAGATTCATAGTGTAACTCAAAATCTGCTACCAGCTCGACAGCACTTGTGCAGAGCTGACTGTGCTCTGACCTCTCAACAGGGGAGAAGAGCAGTCTTAGGGAGAAAGTCTCAGTCCTGAGAACGTCAAAAGACAAAGCCTGCTGGTCATCCTGGAGATACCATCTTCCTTAAATACCTTACGACATTGGCTGCAGCAGAACTGAAAAATATCAAGAAACTTCTCCTGGAAAGATAAGCAAGATCTGTCCCCATACAAAATTTAATACAGCTAATGGATAAATGGAATTGCACCAATTCATGCAGCTACTCCAAGATAAGAAGCACAGAGACCTAGGAAGTTAGCTCAGCTCCAGAAAAGCATCAGGAATACAACTAACAATACCAAGCTCTCCTTATGAATGCATCTTGCACACACTTTCTTGCTCCTTCAAAGTAATTCCCATCGCTCTGACAATTGCTTCTTCCCCATATGAATGTTACACACCATCCCAACTATGCAGAACACCTCACAGCTCAGCAGCTTCTGCAGCAGATACAGAGATTCTGAATAACTTGCCAGGAAATTCAGGAAAGTGAAATATCTTAGAAATGAGAAAAAAGTAATTTTAGGAACGTGAAATCAAGTATTTGTTAGAAGCTAGACTATCTCAACTCCAAGAAATCAGGAGGCAGCCTGGGAATCATGCTGTCCCTAGAAGGAGAGTGGCACACACCTTCTGCTGTGTCATGAGCTGAAGAGACCAAGGTTAGGAACTTCTACATCAGACATCAGTATCACTGGACCTGATTTTCAGGATACAGCCTGGTGGTGTGCTTTATTCAACGCTGTAGACAGGCAGACTAATGATTCTGGAACCCACAGAGCCCGCAGCCAATAATCAAGAGTTTTCTGATGCTGAGGGGAGGCTGTTGCATCACCTTCCTGATCATGCTACTCATCATTCCTGAAGAGCAGGTCAATATATGACACAAGATGGCCTGACAAGTTTTTCCTGCAAACTGAACTCTTAACACATAGCTGCAGGAGTTTTTCTGGTGACTAAAGATCTTGTCTTGCAGGCATTCCAAACTGGCATTGCACTTAGCAAAGAAATATCCATCATCTCAATAAACAAGGAAGTTGAAAGAGCAGACCATCATGCACACTTGGAGAATCCCTACACAGCTTTGTCCCCCAGAGTTTAAAGACAACACACTATTTTGCACTCCATTCACAAATCAGGTATCTTGGCAAAAAACAAAACCAAACAACCAGAAAAAGCTAGACAGATGTTCCACATCCTCTAAGATAACCTGAGAGTGCAGCCACGTTTTTTTTACTATATTTAGGTGTACATAGTTGAAGGGAAAGACTCCAAGAGGTAAGAGTGCTGGTTTGTAACAAACTGCAATTACTGGTTTTGAAACAAAATATTATTAAACCATCAGTGTCATTAGCTAGGTAATCTTTTGGTGTGAGTTTAAGACAATACAAGCACCAAAGGCACATTAATCTCTGACACTCTTTGTAGAACCTGGGCTACAGAAGTCATCCACGTCACATCTTGAGAAGGATCTCAAAAGCATCACATACTCTGTGGGCAGAGTTTCTTTATCTCATATTTAGGCTCTGAAGGTGAACCTAAAGAAAAATGGAGATGTTTCAGGAGCAGAGCTCCTTGAAATCAATAGCCTGATTTCTTGATCTTTCATGTGGGTGCCTTATTCTAATGTAAGGTTTCTACCTTTCATTCAAGGCAGCTGGCATTGACTCTGTGAAGTTTTAGCACAGTGACTGAAAGCTTGAGATGAGTGTCCATGATGAATTTTGTGGAACTGTTCAGTTGCTAGCAGGATAAATCTAATCTTTCATTCACCCCACCAGGATCAAAGCAGTTAGTAGAAAGACAGGAATAAGGCAAATACCTCCCAAGAGTTCAAGCTGAACAAGTGCTGCTGGAGAGCTGTTTCCTCCCTCCCTTTCCTCCCACTTTGCTATTGCTTCAACAGGGCCATGGTAGCATTGGAAGGACGAGTGGATAAATACTCTAGGGATACAACACCAACAGTTCACATAGTACTCCCAAGGAATTAGAAAGAGCAGCTCTTCCATGGTATTACCAATACTCAACCAAGCTGGAATCCAAAGTCAATAATGGACACACATTCTACAAATTCCAAAGACGTCTGTTTCAAGGTACTCCAAACTGGAAGGAAATGCAAACTGAGCACTTCTTCCATGACTGTGTCATGGCAATAAAAGGAACTGCAAATGAAATACAGCTTTGCACACCCAAAGGAGTCCCCCTACCAAGAAGAAAAATTTAATTCCGAAAGGGTGTCACAAGAATTATCATCAGCTGGTGGTCTTAGCATAGGAGACCTAGGTAAGTCAGAACATCTCTGCAGTTAAAAAGACGTGGGAGTCTGGAGAAGCACTGTATGCTATGCACCCACATAGGAATGAACCCTGCAAATTACCACAGAGGGGCTGCAGACACATTCACCCAGAGTCAGAATTAATGCACACCATCACCCAGACTCAGCTTTGATTTTACTTGGGAGAATTAATATTTACTACTACATTATACTCAGCTGTTGATTGACAAATCAAATATTTATGGCATGATTTAAGTCTGCAATAAATCAGAAAAAGTTAAAGTAACTGTCTTGCCTGCTACTCTGTTTCACTCATTATACTTTCACTTGGCTGAAGACATGCATCATGCAGGGCACCACCCTAAGTTGTTTCTGGTATTTAATGCCCAGATACTATGCATCTTTTCTCCTCTTGAGAGCCATAAGTTATACCCATGTTCCTGCTGGGATCTGTTAGCATGATGTCAAGTCAAAAAACATGTAGAATCTTCCAGCTCACTTATAGTTCTGTATCACTAAAATTTGCTCCACTGCATGTTTTAACATCAGAACTGTTCTTTCTCAGACTGAAGAATAGAGGCTTTTCAAATGTGTAACCAAGATCCAAAATACAGAATCAGAAACAAAACAGATGAAAGCAGCTTGCTCAGTATCCATGAAGTTTTCCAGAACCTGGTTCACACATCAGTACATCTGACTAATATTTACAATGCTAACAGGATGAAGCAGCATGAACAAAGGTCAAATTAAAAAAAAAAACAAAAACCAAAACTGAAAGAAAGAAAGAAAAAATACTGAGAAGTCTTCTTCAGGGAGTCACTCCACCAGTACAGCTTCCAAGGTCTGTCATTTCAAACTTAAATCCATATATCCACTGAGCTGAACACAACTCCTTTTTAAAAGAGCAAAAGGAGATGCTGGCATCCAGGTACCATTTAATTATTTTTTGTATTTCTAAGACATAAAGACAAACACATAATTTGATTATCATAAAGTACCAAAATCACTCCTCAAACATTTACTACCACAGAAACATTACCATAACTTAGGCATTCTAAGTCAAAATTCTACTGGATTTAGGGGGGGGAAAGTACAATCTGATTTTTTTTTCACATATCATTCCACTGAAAGTCCTGATGCAGGATTTTCAATTAGCCCTCTAACACAGCATTATTTTTTTTCTGAAGTGAATGGTCCCTCTGCAACTTCCTCTACAACGAACACGCTCTGCACAAAAATTAAGAGTACCAATAACAAAATAAACAACTACTCCTCCGTAGTCATGAGCACATATTACCCTCACTGATAAACACAGTTATCACTTAATAAGGGATCATCTAGTGATGAAAAGTAAGAACACTTTAGTAACACCTACCCAAAATATTATTTGTCACTAAAAGCAGACTTAGAATCACCACATACCTCAGTCATGAAAAGAAGTGAGACTGGACACTTCTGTTCCCATTGTATCTTTGCATAATCCTGCACCTAACTAAAAATCAAACATGGTTATGACTCCACTCTATCACTGCAGCTTATAAGGTGAGTTAACCACTAAAAAACTGTGGAACTGTCCTAAATTTGTGGACTCTTAAGCCTACAACACCTCTGAATCCAAAGTACAGACAGCATTCTCAGCAGAGCAGAAGTCTGTATGTCATACAAAGACAGTACAGGAAGTCTTGTCATGGCATAACAGCAGAGATGACACAAGGTTTGGTGCTGTACCAAACAAATTAAAAACCAGGAGCTTGTCTGTCAGCAATCCTGGAGAGTCGTCCCCGGACAAAGCCGAGACTTTCAGTTCCCCTCTGTTCCACAGTCAGGGCAGCGGCAGCATCTGTCACCCCCACAAGAGCCATCTTTAGTGCAGCTGGATGCCAAAAAGAGGTTTCTTACCCTTACCAACAGTACAGGTGTTCAGCTGGACTGCACTGGTATTCATAACCCTGTCTTTGGGAAATGATGTTAGAACACTGGCCGCTGGCAGACACGCTTTATGCTCTGAAGACCACCATTCCCCCTTTCTGAAAGGTGGCTGGCTGCTTTAAAACAAAGCCTTTGGGGAAACCCTTGTTTCATGTATCCCACACCTTCCAACAGATTGTCTGCTTGAAAAGATTTACAGGTGTAACTGTAAGAGAAGAAATAGACAACCAAGGCAGCTGAATACTCTGCAGAAACACTTGTTACAGAAACTCAGCAAATTTCAGCTAGCACATCATGGAATTATCCAGTGGTTTAGGTTGGAAGGGACCTTTGAAGACCATCTAGTCCAACATCCTGCATGAAATGATGCTGCTGAAAGTTCTGTCCAACCTGATCTTGGACATTTCCAATAGTGCAATTTTCTGGGAAACCTGTTCCATTGTTTCTCCACCCTTATCATAAAAAATTTCTTCCTTATGTTCAGTCTAAATCTATATTTCAGTTTAAAACGGCTGTCCCTCATCCAGAGGGACACACCTCCTGGTAACAAGTCTTTTACTATCTTTTTCACATAAGAAAGTACCTTTCATACCCTTTAGGTACTGAAAGGCTGCAATAAGGTCTCCCTGGAGCCTTCTCTTTTCCAGGCTGAACAACCCCAGCTCTCTTTGCCTTTGACACACTACTTGTGTTTTCTGTCTTCACAGAAGAGGGGTTCCAGCCCTCAGACCACTTTTGTGTCTCCATCTGTAACTGTAAAGCCAAGCACAGCCCATTAAAATTCACTTCAACAACTTTGTGGGATTGTCTAATGAAGTACGGAGAACCTGCAGGGATAAATGCTGAAAGCAAAAAGGCTTTCAAACCCATCATCTGTTTGAGGATCCATTTACAAACACCCCGCGTTTGCCAAGCTACTGGTCCAGGTATCTCACGAATGCCGCTGCGCGAATTTCAGTTCTCTGGAGCCCTCCAGTGGAACGAACTCACAGGAACGGCCACCAAACCCATGAAACAGCACAAATATCCCACAAATACATTTCATCCGTAGGAGCCAGGCTGCTGACACAGCCAACTACCAAATCCCAGCGCACATGTTGCTTCCCTAACTAGGCTAAACCGGCTAAACCAAGTCGACATTCCGCCCCGCGGAACCACGGGCGCTGCTCCCCGGCAGCCGGCGGCTCCCCGGCACAGCCCAGGATCCCGCATCCCAGATCGCCGGCCCCGCCGGGTCGGGCGCCCGGCACCGGCCTCTCCCGGCCCCGCCGGAGCAGCGGCAGCGGCGCGGGGCGGCCCCGGGACATGCGCAGTGCCGACCCCGGGCCCGTCCCCACCGGGGACCCCTCCGGGAGGGGCGGCGCAGGACGGGGGTCCCGGGGGTCCCGGGGGTCCCCGCCAGCCCCCCCGCGCCCGCGCCCTCGCCGCGCATGCGCGGCGCGCCGCGCCCCCCCGACGGGCGGCGGGGGAGGGCGAGCGGCTCTCGGCTCGTCCCTTCTCGTGCTGGCCGCCGGTTTCCGCTGGCGGCGCCGCCGGTTCCTCACGCTCGGAGAGCAGCTGCCGCCGCCACCGCGGCGCGCGGCGCCCTCCCGGTTCGGCTCGGAGCGAAGGGGAGCACCGGGTCAGCGACACCCGCCGGCCCCCCAGGAGCGCTGGCGTGCGCAGCCCGCCCCGCTACTTACGCGCTCCCTCGCCTCCCGCCGCCGCCGGTGCCGCCGGTCTGCGGCCGCGCTGCCCCCGCTATCGCTCCTCGTCTTCACGGACAAGACAATATGGCGCCTGCTGGTGCTCACCCGGAAGTGAAAGTCATCACGGTGCTGACCCTCGCTAGGCATATACCGGCGCCTGCCGCCGCCATCTTTGCTGAGGGCGGCGCTTCCCGCTTCCCTTGCCCCGGCCGGGAGCACCAAGGCCGCGTGCCGCCATCTTTACTGCGGGCAGCCCCCCGGGCTTGCCGCGGGCGGCGCTCCGGGACTGCCGCGGCGGCAGAGGGAGGCGGGGACGCGCTCCTGCCGGGGGAATCGAGCGGGATTCACCTTCCCGCCTGCCGTAGTGTGAGGAGGCCCATGGGAAGCTCATTAGCTCCGTGGCTCCACAGGTAACTTCTAGTCAGATTGAGATCCGTGTTTCCAGTACGAGGTCGGCATGAAGAAATATATAAAGCTGGTAGCTACGCGTGTAAGTGGGCAGGCTCTGGGCAATGGCCTTACACTGAAATACATAATAATAACTTCTGTGTTGCACAGCTACAGGGTGTAAGCATTCAAAGTCAGGCCAGTGTATGGCTATCGGGAGTGTTTATGAAGCAGGACAATCCTCCAAGTAGTTTACTACGAATATCCAAAATAATTTCTGTGAGTTCTACCTTGAATTTTTCCTTTTATTTTAAGGTATGAAGAAAAGAATAATCACCGGCAGTAAACAGCTCTTCTTGTACGGACACTGGGGATGATTCTGTAGGCAGGCACTGAGTAATTCCGTTCCTTTGTGTGGAGCAGAGGTTTCCATGAGCTGGCACATTACTTACTGCTGGGATCACTGCCTTCCCTTCCTTCAGCGTCATGGACTTAAATGCCTAAAACATCCACAGTCTCTCTGATCGTTGCATAAAGTAACATTAATGCCCACACGAGGTAACAAAGTTAACTCTTATAAATCTATAGAAAATTGAAGGGTTCAAGAAACATTTGTAATGATTTCAGTGTAAGATTTTTCAGTGCCACTTAGGCTGAAGCATTCTAGATTTTCCCCTTTTTGTGTCACATGGAACGGCAGGATTGAGAATGCTTTCCACGGGCAGAACTGTTGTGGAAGTTTTAAGTCTGTCCAGTGTTGACTCACAGCTGGAACTCTGGAGTGATGCTTATGGATGGACAAATTTCCAGCTACTACTGAAACCGGGCATGTGAGGGAGTCCCACTCTTGGTCCTGGTCTTATCACAGCATTACAGAACTCAGTTCTTGCAAAGGGAACAATATTTATCCCCTTTGCCACGGAGGGAAACAAGCAGTGTACCTTAAGTGTTCAAGGATATGGACTCATCTCTAGGGAGTTCTTCCACAGGCAGTGATGATGTGAGACAAGACAAAAGAAAAAATACATGAACTCAGATGTACAACATACAGCTTATATTTAAATAACACAGTTTGGCTGGATGTTTTATTTACACATTTTTCTAACAATATATAACAGGTGAAAAGACCAAATGAATAGATGACAAATGCAGCTGTTCTCTCAGAAACTTGTTAAAGCACCTTGAGTAGACCAGAAAACTGCTCAGACTTGTGTTTGTTTTTTAAATACAGTCTGTATGTAAGACCCTGTTTACTTGGTAATATTTGGAATTAGAAATCTACAAATGAAATGTACCATGTGTCAGCACTGTAGTCAAATTCTAAAAATACTATTTGTTATTTAAATACCTGCAGAGTAGAGTCAGACTGTTAGTTCAAATATATGAAAAAAAGGAAATGAATGAAAACTAGATGAAACTTTTAACATGCTTGATTTATTGCTCACAGGCGTTTTGAACTTCTCAACAAGATTTCAGATTACTTGGATTGTCTTTTGTGTAAATGCAAACACTCATGAACATATCAGGGATTATCTCCATGTATAAATGACAGAATCAGAACTCAACCTTGTGGAATGGCTAAATAGGGAATGGTGGCCATTGACATGGGGGTTTCATTACAGATACACTAAAATGATTCCCAGGTTACACAGCTCAAAAGCAAAAGAAAACCCTAAACTAGCAAAGCAATGAAGTAATTGCTAAGAAGTCATAAACCCACTCAAAATAAATGCTCTTGTTTCCTTTTAAAAGCAGTACTGCACCTTTACATTTTTTACTAGAAGAATATACTGGAAGCTGCAATAGATGTAAGAAACATTCTTGACACTTAAAAGTTAGTTTTTCTACTGCTATCAATGGAAGTATTTATAACTTTATATAAGTGGAATGTACACCAAGTAGTTTTGAAGTGGTTGCAATGCATTGCAATTGTTTTATTATAATGTATAAATTCACTTAGACTTCCTATTTAATGTTGTGTAAATAAAGTGTTTTGACTTGCATGAACAGACATCCATTTAAAAATATATTTTATAATCTAATTTACAAAAAAATAGATTATGAATCATTTTGAATAATCATTTTATCACAATTTCTGCAAATTGTTTATACACCAACAGGAGAAGTACAACAGCTAGAACAGCTGATAAAATGACAGCCTAAGACATGGTAAATAGACACAGAAGCAACAATAATCCATTCTAAAATAATTAGACTGAAATGGTTCTACCAAAGAATAGTGGCAATTCTTTCACATAGCTCTATAAATCTTTGTATAAATGCATAACTGTGTACAGGGTACAGCAAAACAGAGTCCAGATATTGAAAACCAAGGACTATCAAATCTTTGTTTAATTAGGGCTGCTGTAAAGCTGTTTTCTGAGGTGTGCTACCACTTTTTAATAAAAATTGAATTTGTTAATTTTTGTTAACAGAAGAGTTGTATTTAAAAGCTTTCTTTGTTCCCATCTAATTTGTTTCCATTTTAATACATCTTAGAGTTTCTACTAAAGAAATTACTCCTTTCTTAGTTTGTTACTAATATGTCCAAATAAGATTTTTATAATGGGTTGAGAACATACATGCATTAATTTCATGTCCCTTTATGATTCAGTTTGTGTTAGTACAAAAAAGAAGTGTACAGAGAAGCAAATGGTGAAGTTAAGACATTTCAGCCTTTTAATGAATTTATAAGCTACTCTCACCTGCTACCACTTGAAATCCAGAGGCAAGAGCACTTCATTGGTACACACAGAGGGTGCAGATGGGAAAGGGGAAGAAGGTTTGGCAGACTGCATGGATTTAATTTTCTGAACAAAGGCGATTACAGTGTGTACATTTTGGGCAGCAAAGTTCAGGGTTTATTTTTCCTTCACCCCTCTTTGTAGCCATCTCTAAGGAGAACAGACTAATGCAAACACAATGTCTGTACACATATTGTAGACAGGTTAGTACAATAAATCTTCCCATCACTTTTTGCCACTCTTGGTGTAAATGACGTATAAATCCAAAGATAACAAAGCTCTTTCTTATAATCTGTACTAACTCCTTAGCTGATGCAGTGGTCTTTGTTGATGCCTCTGTTCTCGGGAAACTTGTAGGGGGTTCCAGTGGTTCATATACGTAAATTGGGTACTTCCCATAGGTGAGGTTAACTTACAGATGAGTGAGGAACTATTTAATTTGAATCCTTTGTAATTGTTTTACAGGTAGTGTCTTGTGACTGGTCAGCAGAGAGCGGCTCAGGAGTCAGAGCTTTTCTCAGGGGTTGGTATTGCAGCCTGTAGGCAGAGCCAGTGTGGAGGTGGGGACAGACCAGACTACAGCTACAGCAGCTCTTCCTGCAAGGGCTTTGCAAGTTCACAGAATAAGTGATGAGATTGGGAGCCACTATATTGTGCTTAAGGATCAATGAAAGCAAAGACATTGACACAGAGGCTTATGGAGACCCCGAAAACATAAAGAACAAATGGGGCTGATGGAAAAAGCAGCGGTGCCCTTGTGAGAAGAGAAGGGTGGGATGAAGAAAAAGCAATTTTGAAGCAATGCCACATGAAGACCCAGGCCACTGCACTCTCTCAGGGTAGGGGGCCACAAAAGTATGGTGAAGCTCTGTGAAGAGTACATGCTGTAGGCCAGAAGAGATTTTTGGTTGGTAACATAAGACATTTTAAGGAGAGTCTTAAACTTTCAAGCCATGAAAACATATAGCTCTTCAATAGTGTGCACACATCTGGCAGTTGCAGGAAACTGCCAGTTCCTTGACTCTAAAATCATATTTAACATTCTAGCACATATAGGATGTATACTCTTTTCCCAGAATGCTCTTCTTTTCTAATTCCTGATAAAGTATTATAAGAAGTCTTTAGTATATACATTTATGTAGTTTCTTTAGAGCCAAACTTTACACAAAAAAACTTGTGTCTGTGTAGAGGACACTGTGACTTGCATCTAAAATTGTGTGTGACATCTTGCATTGATCATCAGTATTTTCATTTGAAGGCGTAACTTCACCTATTGCCTTCATTTTTAGAAAATGCTTCCTTCTGATTTTCATACCCGTTCCTGACTCAAGGCTTGGAGTTCCTGCCAACACAGCTTTTTATTTCGACTCAGAACACCTCATCCAGGAGCAACAGTGATGGCTATCTTCAATAAAGACCTTGACTCTTTTTCATGGCACTTTCTCTCCATGTTCTATAAAATACCTGTAAATACAACTAAATGTTCCCTGGCTGTTAATGAGAAAATAATCCTGCCAGCATCTTTTAAGGCATCCTAGACAGTTTTATGTCCACTTGGGAAAATTTCAGCAAACAGTTTTCAAACTCAAATTTAAATGAAGCAAAGACCACCTCAGGAATTTCCTGAAAATAACATTAAAAGTAAGAAGGAACACGTTAAGAACCTGATTCTGTTTCTCTCCTAGTTGTGCAGTCTAGGGAAGTAGTCCTAGTTTAAAAAGTAGATTAATACAGGTTAAATTCAGTAGTTTTACAGAAGTCACCAAAAGGAGGAACTGCAGGTGTCAGCTATTCATTCTATCTGCTTTAGGGTGGAGGATGCCACCCTCCATGTGTCTTCCTAGCAAGATTGTGTCACACAAGTGACACTTAGTTGCCATTTGCTGCAACTGTTGCCTGGAAATCTGAGTTTTGACCAGTTATATGCAAAGAGAAGAAAGGTGTGTGTAGGTGGATGAATGGTGTGGGAAGATAAGGAGCTCAAAGAGAATGAAGGTATTTTAATCAACTCTCATCTAAACATTATCTTTCTTACTTAGTGTGGGCTTAGGTTAAAATGTTGGTAGCTGGAATACAGATGGCTAAAGCTGGCTGCTTGGCTTCTCTGAGTTTTACTATTTTTGTGTAGATTGAGACAATTTTAATTTGTAGAAGAGAAAAAAACATGGTTTTGGCCAAAACACATTGCCTAATCTTGACCTAAACAGAGGAGTTTTCTTTTTGAAAATAAAATCCTGTGCAACCAGAGGCTCACTCCATTATCATTATTAGTTGTACAAGGCCTAACAATCCTTAGTGCCTGCACAAGAATGTGCAAGTCATGTGGCTGTAAGATACACCTCAGCAGTTTGAGCAAATGCAATTCTAGCAGGCTGTGCCATTTTCTTATGCAAAAGAGGGAATGCAAGCAGGATGAAGCTCTGAAACAGATGTAGAGAATAGGATAGTCAGGCAGGTAGGTATGACAACTGGGGGTACAGACAGTAATAGGGACAGCAAGTTTTTTCATTAAAAAACGTTACCATAAATGAAAACAGTAAGCATATATTAACATTTTTTTCTCTACCAAAGAGCAAGTCATACAGGATGGAACTGTTACAGAAGTAATTTGTGTTTAAGTAACTGCTTATTAAATAAATTAATTACCAAGTAACTTCAAGTTGTCATCTGGTCTTGACCTTAGAATGTATCTGTTACTCTCTGGGATGGAAATGAGGTATTACCAAAGGAAGTAACACCTCAAAACAGGGCAGTCAAACAGTCTACAGAAACCAGTTTTACCACTAGGATACCTGCTGTCCCCCACTGCTGACAAAACGAAGTCCAGAGACGTATCAGAGGGCAAAAGTCATCATTTACTGTCCAACTCACACACACAGTGCAAAAATAATTTATAGTTTATTACTCCCGTGAGAAAAGTATTCAGGAACAGATAAACAAGTTCATGTTTGGAACCAAAAGTAACAGAATTTACTGAATTACGCTTAAACTCTGTACATACACAAGCTTATATGCTGTACATTGTCATAATTGTGAAGTTGAAAAATTCCTAAATACAGAAATTATTTGCAATTCTCTTTCCTAGAAGGTAAAATGATAGTATCTATTGATGGATTTATGGTGTGTGTATATATCTGGGGGATATACTTATGCACACCAAGTACATATTTATATTGAAACAGGAGTACATTGCTATACCAGTGCCAGTTGGAGACAACTGAAATGGTACTGGGTATCTGAGGATTCACTGTCACTATTTAGAAGCCATGTTTCCCTAATTATTCCCAGCTCTGCTCAGGAAAGTGCGCTGAAGCGTTACCCAGAGACAGCTGTTGTTACTCCATTCTGGAAGGACTCTGCTTTCCAATTACTAAACACGGAAGCAACACTATTTGACAGGCCCTTGTTTGCAGAAATCTTAACAGCTGCCATCCAACCCAGTGATGGGAAGGGTCTGGACTGGATAAAAAGAAGTTGAACACTTTGTATTGTTACTGTACACCAGCAAATCCAGGCACTTAGCACTATCAGTATTTCTAGTCTCAACTGTTCTAGAACTATGGGCGAAAGCTTATCTTTATTATAATCAAAAACAAACTTTCCCTACACCTCAGTAGGATAGGACATCATCTTACATTCTAAGGGTACTGCATTTTAATGAACCCAGGAATTTTACAAGTTTGGCAAAGTGCATACCTTAAGAGAATCATTCAGATATTTATAATAGCTTAACTGAACTTCAGAGTCAAAATATGATAAATTCTCTACAAGATAAAGGCACAATATTTACAGGTACTCTTACCACTGCAGCTTTAAATAAGATAAACTAAATAACACTACCATCTTTGAAATAAAACTGTTAAGAATTATAGTAATAATCTTTCATAAAAAAGTAGATATGCTTGTGCATTTAGTACTCTTGATTCCGGAACCATCTGAACATGGGCATCACTAACGTACACCCACTGTCCTCCTGATGCTCCCATGGCTTCTTTTAAACCTGAAATGCAGAAGCAAAAAAAATGTTTTTCTTCTCTTTCACGACATCATCAAGCAAATACAGTGGCTATTTCAAAAAGCAAGAGAAGCTTCTAAGCTACAAGAATAATTCATTACTTAGATACAGTTGGCTATTCAGTTTGAAATTTACATGTCAAAGAGCACTGTAAAAGAAATTGGGGGAAGACAATGCTTAGGAATCGATGCTGTCATGGCTTTTTTCGTATTTTTTTAGAAAGCCTAAGATATTTCCAGTACAGCTTGCTGAATTCCAACAGTAAGTTATACTAGAACACAACCAGTTCTGACACAGAAAAAAGATCTTATTTTAAAAGCTGACCAGTATGAAATTAAGAACACGAAAAGATCTTTTCTAATAATCATTGCAAGACAAGCATAAGACTGAAGGAAACTTCAATTTCATGAAAAATGTGAAAGATTGCCTTTCTGGGAAATGAACTTCAAATGCAAAGTGATTCTACATAGGATAGAAAGGGTAATGTTTGCTTCTCACTTTCCCCCATGAAGGGAAACAGTAAATATATTTACCTCACTTTGACAGCTTAACATATTATTGCTGCCACAAATTTTTCACTAACAGATTCTGTCCTGGAAACTTACTTCATTCTTGTCCTAGGGTGACTTTATGATGCTTGTATCCCCAATCGTCTGTTCTGCATATCCATCAAGTATTAATAAGAAAGAACTAGTGTGCTGTTCTCAAAATGCTAACAGGAACCCTACAGCAAACCTTGTACCTTCTATGAAAATGATTCTTGCTGTTCACATTAAACCTGAGTGTTCCAGATTTTTAAGTATTAAAAAAATCCCAATCCTAAAATACATAAGACACATAAAATGCTCAAATATTCAGAAAATGAAATTTAATGTAATGGATTTGACTGGTGTACTAAACCGTTTTCAGATACCAAATATGCCAAATTATTAAATTTTACCAGGCACAACTATTAATCTGGATGTATTATTTTGAGTAGGAAAGAAAAGAAAATTTTCCCTCAATTATCTGTTTAATAGCTGAATCAAAATGCCATTATTCACTCAGCTCTATATGGGATTAATAGCAGAAGTAGGATATGCATTGTGTGCAACAACAGCAAAAAAGAATAATTAATAGAATCACAGGGTGGTTTGGGTTGGAAGGAACTTCAAATATCACGTAGTTCTAACAGCTCTGCCATGGGCCCAGGTTGCTCAGAGCTCCATCCAGCCTGGCCTAGAGCACATGATGGGATGGGGTTTCTACAACTTGTCTAAAAATCACAGATTATTCTCAGCTAAAAATTTATTTCCTATAAATCCCTGCAGACAGTTACTTTTGGTTTACAGTAAAGGAAAGGAAACTCTGTTTGTACATACCCAGAACAGTTTTAGTGGTCGAAATATGCTCTAGCAATTTCTTGGAGGATGTCCTGACCTTCACATAGGCGGCATAATGACCACCTCTCATTGAGCCACTGTGCTCCACTATTCCATAAAGACTGTACAGCACTCTTGCACCATCCATAACGTTCTGCATTCCCAGAAACACAGAAAACAAAGGGGAATTATTTCATGATGAATTTTACGGGCATCTTAAGTAGCTATCAGCAGTATGATGCCAAAAGAGGCAAACAGACATCCACAGCATTTGCAACAGCAAAATACCTCTATGACAAGTACTCAGTAGTCTCATTAATTTGGTTACCATAGAGGCAGAAATACTTGTCCTTAATGCTGTTATATACACCAATCTCACCAGGGCACCTAACTAATACCAGCTAACATCTGTGATATTCTTGATATGAATGGGATTGCACACAGTTACAGTTCTGATCTCAGGACATTATTTGAAAAATTCACTCTACAATTTAATTTAAAAAGAAGGAAATAATCATCATTATCATCATCATCAATCCAATTTAACTTGTGGTGAGGACACCAACTGCTTAAGTACAATAAAAATATAGATTTGAAATGGTACCTTGCAAGATGCAGCACAAAATGGTGCTAAGTCTAAAATCAGTGGGAAATCCACATGCCTGTTTACTTTCCGTAGACTCAAACCAGCCTTTGAAAGAAAAAGAAAAAAAAAGAAAAAAAATATTTTTACTAGGCAGCTTTTTAAAGCTAAGGTGTATCACTATACTACTAAAATTAACCAAATCCAAGAGTAAGATTTCAACTGATTTCAACCTTCTTTGTTTTCAGTACAGTGTCTGATACACGTAAGTGTGGCAGACACGTAAGGGGTTTCCCTGGATACATCAGGATGGCTAAATGCACTCTGACGGTGTTAGGATAATCACAACAAACATCAGCATGTTTCAAACAGTGCTTCTACCAGGTCTCCATCTAAAAAGGCAGTATTGGGATCCACAATGACACTGGAAGAACTGCTTGTACACCAATGGGGCAGAGGAATATACAAGAGGGGTTTGGCCTCTTACCTGGTGGAATCTTTTCAGGTGGAGAATAAGAATAGCAGGAACTGAAGAAATCAGCAGCTGTTTCCGAGCATTTGTGTAGACACCTTCCATTTTCTTTTCTGTGTTTATGAATAACAAAATAATTTGTAAAGTGAAGGCAGTCATATGGGATTTTTAAAGTACTTTCTAAACATCTGACAGAATGGATCTATGCTGTGATGTTTTTGTACTTGTTATATAAAACACAAGGGAAATTTTGGGGAGTAGCAAAAATATTTTCTCATTTTTCTAGTTATTAATAAACATTATCTGCAAAATCTGAGCATTATTTTAGCCAGTCTTGTGCAAATCAGATCAGAAGCTGGAAGTCTGTCCACTATCTAGGTCAGCTTGCACACTGAGATACCTGTATTGTCTGTTACTATAGCACCCAACTTTGCTATTTAAACATAAAATACATTGATGATCCCTTGACAAAAACTGGAAGGCACAAGTCTCTTTATCTATGCTAATGTCCTAAGAGTTTAGTTTTCCATTCTTCAGTTCTTTCTGAATGACTACATACTTCATACTTATTTAAGAGAAAGGTCTGAGGAGGGCTGTCTACTTCAGGAAGCTTCCTAACCTGATGGCTTCAGCAAACAGGATTGGGATATGTGGCCTCCAAAGCCCCTATGGTGCAGAAGGCAAGGAACGTAGGGTGCTTACCAAAAGCAGCACAGTGAAAAGGTCCACAGCAAAAGAGAACATGCCACTAGCATTTGTTTTTGCCAAAAAAATTAATTTACTGGTTTTACATGTGTTCAAAAGAAAATAGTTCATTTGAGGTATAATGGAGCATTTAATGTTTAATTGGGTGACCTCTTACATCTTTTGTTTTAAAAGGAATAAATAATGATTAGTTGTGAGTTGATTTTCCTTTGCCATGGTGCTCATGGAACCAAGGTGTTATTTATACAGCACTTACAGTCCAATGATGATTAAAGGAATGATTATAAAATACAAATAATTTTTCTGAATTTAGTCATGCTTAACTTGTATCTCTCCAGATATCTATAAATGCACAGCAAGCAGGCAATATTTTATTATTATACAAACCCCATTACTGTATTTACAAATTACCAGAAGAGATTAATGTTTTTATTCTTCTGAATTTCTATAGATAAAAAACCCCAATCCTCCAGTCCTTCTAAAATGTTCACTTTTCATTAAGTTGTTTTTCTTATTCAGTGAACTCTAATGGTGTGCTTGGGCTATATAAGCATTGAGGAAAACATTGTCACAAAAAGGTACTTCTCTCTCATCTCCAGTCTTACAAATTTTTGGAATTTTTTTTTTCTCTCTTCATTACAACTCTCTTTTTTTTGCCTCTTTTCCATACATAATTACATTACTTCCCTGAGTACGTAAGCTAGTGAGGTTGAATATGACAGCATTTATTTCAAAGCTTTGAGGATTGTAAGGAACAAACAGCAGCAAAGATTAGTATTGAGCAATGCACATACTCTGTTTACAGTCATCTTTAAATTCTTTATCGTGGATAGACTAAAGATGCAAAATGAATGCTATGTTACATCCACGATTATGTTCTAATATAAAACCCATTCTTGTTGCCATCGCCTGATGAAGTTTTGAGTTGTTTCAAGCAAGTTTTGCCTGGGGAGACATTTTCTATTTAACCACAGCAAGGAGGCCCATGCTGGAGCAATGGAAGAGCAGCCAGCACACAGGCTTTGAGAGGCAATGCTGGAAATTGTCCAGAGGTACAAGCGCTTTACCTGTGGAGATGGTTTTCTTCTGATACTTCTGTTTCCTTTCTGTGCAGCTCTCACATAAAAGCTTGTTGTTCCCCATTAAGAGCTCTACAGAGGTGAACTGGTAAAGGCAGGACTGAACAGAACATTCCTTTGAGCTAGTTATGTAGCTTTGGGAAAGTGTCTGGAAAGCATTTTGAGGGGTTTGGGATAGTGAGGATTTGCCCACTGAGAACATGGAATTATCTGATAAACCTAATGCTGGATCTCCACAGCTTGACTTTTTATCTTCGTTTACAGGATCACAGAAGCTGAGCTTGGATATGGCACTGGAAATCGTCTCTTCGTTGCCGTCGCTTGGCTTGTGCGGTGTTTTAGGGTTGAAGTGGCTGACGTGCACACCAGACACGCTGCTGGGTGGGCTCAAAGCCGTTTGCTTAGAAGCATTTTCGCTTTCTGAGGCTTCACTGTCTGCATCAAAGCTGCTTTCGGAGCGGCTGGCTTCCTTCTCACTGCCCTCCGTCTGGCTTCCATTGACAGCCGCCTCTGCACAGGGATCTTTGGAGTGCAGGATGCCAGAGCTACCTTCCAGCTCAAGCTTTTTGCCTTTTTCCTGCATGATAACAGGACTTCTTTCTTCTTCCTTTGAGGAAGCTTTTCTGGCAAGCCGTCTCTCATGGTTCAATTGATTCTGTAAATTATGGCATTATTAATTCAGTAATGGAGGGGAGAAACAGGAAGCAGATTTGTGAGTGAACAAATCTTTCGAAACATGACAAATGCAAAGCAAATTGTTTGGGGGTTATATTGTTTTATAGCTGATTTACTTCAGATGTTTTTAAACTAACTTAGGATTAGAAACCTACATCCCAGTCAGCTAAGAGCATTATACTTACAGTGAGATGAATACTTCCCACAACTAATTACTTTCACTTTGTGACAGCTGTAGATGGCACATTTGAAGGGGTATTCACGTAATCTAATTTAAGCTTCTAAAAGGTTCTCAAGTTTAAGCTGCTCCCCTGGCCTCCCATGAGAGTCCTTAGTTGATGAGCAGCTCCAGAAAAAAATTCAACTCACCCTGCAGGCATTTGTCATAGAATTAACTAAGGCATCCCTAGGAGGATGTTTGCTGATTTGAATATTACCTGAAGTTGACTTTTTTTTAATCAAGATTGCAAGAAAAAAGATTGCTTCCACAGAAAACTACTCGTATAGATTTAAAAAACCAAACCCACGAAGCTGCCATAATTTTAGGTGATTTGCAAATGTTCATAACTCTTTTCTTGCCTTCTTTTGTTTGGCTACTTTCCAAAAGAAACTAGGAAATTTCCTTCCATTATTTTTCCCTTTATTCGAATTGGATCAAAATTCCAGTATTACCAATGGGAATCCTTCCATTCATCTCAACAGTTTGAGTTTTAGGCCTTTTCTTTCACAATAATCAGTTTCTGCACTACTTCTTTCCATCCTTTCCTTTGTTTCTTCCCCATGTCCTTTTTCTACTTCTGTCTCATTCTCTTCTCCTGTCATTCTTTTATATTTTGTATTTTTATGTCATATTTTATATTTTGTATTTTATATACTGTATTTTTTCTTCACATGTGTTTAATGTGTTAGGACCTGATTCAGGAGAGTTTTTATGGTACAGAGCACAGACCCTTACAATAGTCCCAAAAGCAACATGAATTGAAACTGGCCTGCCGACTTTTTTCTCCTTATAAATGAAACCCTGTAACTGAAAAGCTAAATGGTTACCAGTGACTGTCATTTCTCATACTTCTAACGATGACCTAAATATTTTAAAAGAAGTCTGTGTCAGCTTACTAAAAAACCCCACTGCCACGTGTCAAAATTCCCTAGAAGTTCTCAATCACCCTAGAAACTTGAGTGAACTCAGGACGACTGGTTAGTGTATTTAAGTTCTTACCTTATCTTTTGTTAAAGTGTGTTTCTTGACAATTTTGGGTTGATTATTCAGTGTACCGATAGAAGAACAATTATACTGACCAAGATCTGCCTCCTGTACACTTTTACTTTTACCTGTTCTTCCCAAGGGCACAGGTTTTGCAACCTAAGAAATTAGACAGGAAATTAGGAAAGGCAACATGTCCATTTTGTATTCCTTTGCAAACTACAGAAAAGATGAATGTAGGTGGATCTTTTCCTTTATTTTAGAAAACAGAGACCTACATAAAACCAATTAAATGGCCCCCTGAATTGTGATATAAGGCTACTTTCTATTTTTTTTTAATCATAAAACTGGCCATAAGACTGTCAACGTCTCTAAAGGTTCAACTGAAAGCCACAGGGAATAGAAATGATACAGAATTTGTGTATGTAATACAATACAAAATAATCTATTCTACTATTGTATAAGGACACGCGTAGCTGTATGAGATGTGACTTCATCAAGAGGGACACAGGTCCCCCTAAGTGAGTCCTCTGTGCAGCCTGTGACAACAGAGCTGCCACACCCCCATCACGTAACTGGCAGCAGCACATGTCACCTGTAAAGTGCTGACTGTAATGCCCCTCCTCAAGTAAGTGCAGCGACTGCTGAACAGCCACAGAAATCACTCTCACACAGAAGCCACCAAGTCCCCTTGTTACACATGGGAGCCAGGAAGCACAAGGGCCCAGATATTCAAAATGCTCTTAAAGCCTTAACTCCCACAGGCATCTGCACTCAGTGCACCAATGAAGATGAAGAATTTGTTATGAAAAAAAACCTGGTGTTTGGAGAAAAATACATTTCATACAGAAATAAATATTACATCTCCCTTAAATGTAGATGAATATATGCAGGATGGAGGAAGAACCACTCCCAACCCACCCCCACTATTCTCAAATGAAAAGCCCAAGTACTGAAAAAACAGCTTATGCCTTCAAAGGAACACAGTTCCTCTGCAGCTAATGGAGGGAATCCATGAAATGCTGAGAATGCCAGAATAAATAAATTCAAATATCCATTTTTAAGGGATCTCATCCTGTAGGTAAATATCAGCCCAAGGGACTCAGGTTCTCTAGGTGGAAACCAATAGGTTAGAACTGACCCTCTGAACCGCCAAAAAAAAAGGCTTAGAATCATTATATTTATATAAGTACATACTACTAAATTAAGCTAATCTCAGACATACATTCTGTGGGTTGCTATTGGTATTTGCAAAGTTTGGACTAATTTACAGACATATGCACTTATGACATTGCATGCCTCTATAGAAGGAAAATCATATAATGAATGATGAATGGATGATAACAGTACATGCATTTATGGACAAGTTTACATTTTTAGGCTTGAAATCAAAATTATGTGTATATGGATAAATATCTTCATAAGGCTATTAAAAACAATCCACTGAAAGCAATAGTTACTTATTACATATTCTGTTTCTTACCCTCTCCTCTATTATAGGAAGTGAAAGGTCAATGAAAGGTTCTTTTACTGTTGAAATCTTGAAGAAAAAGAGAAAATGCACTTAAACACAAAGAACAGTATATGGGTTTAGTACATAACTCCCCTTTTTTAATCCATTTATTATCAAAAACTCTACGACAAGCTAATTACTTACTAGATGTACAAAACTACAATGAAGAACTTCCCACTGATTTTTTTAAAAAATTATTAAGTTGTCTCTAATTGTCTTTCTAACACCACACAAAACTTCAGTATGTAGAGGTAAAGGGCAAGGCCCTTCATCTGGGATAAACTGACTTGAAGCAGTGTGGTGCTCGCTTTCTCTGAGCTCCAGATGGATTTTCAAGTCACGTGGGCCTCTGTGGTACCATTTTGCAGAAAGCTACTTTTTAGAGTTTCCTGATTCTGGCCACTTCTGCACAGGTGTCTGAGCTGTTATGCAGCAAGGACTGGTTAATGACAGTTAAGTAACAGGTTCTAACCTCATGCCCTCAGTTAAGATTAAATCAGTCTTACTGGTTACAGTCAAAAGCTTTGTTAGAGTTTTTGACACCATATACTAATCAGTAAAATAAATTCAATCACAGGGGAAAAGGGACTTGGAAACAAAAAACAACCTCTTTTTTTCGTACTGAGGTTTCATTTTGCCATGTACAAACTGGAAATATCTTGCAAAGCATACCTAAAGACAATCTCTTCTAGCGCTTTCCATCTGCCTTTATCACTAAGTTCCTTAGGCTCTCTCCCTTCTCTTCTTGAATTCCTTCCAAAACTGACCTATCTTACCTCTGAAAAGACTGTGAAAAACAAAACCTTAAAAAAAAGAAGTAAAAATCATGTTGTATATTTAAGTCACAGCCATGTCCCTTCTCTTGTCCCCCATCTTCCACCTGTGATATTTGGTATGGACTGCAAGCTTATTTTTACCTGTTGTGCGAGGGACTCAGGAATATTTAGGTTCCAGTAAAGCAATAAATGAGATCAAAAGCAGGCAGCTCTGGTGACTGACTGCCTGGTGAGCGATGTTCAGACAGGGGCTCCTCTAAAGTGTCGGTTTGCATGAAAAAACATGGATCAAAAATATCTTGCCAGTGCAGGCAAAGGAAAATGAACACTAAACTCTTCCTCAAAGGGCTACAGCTAGCACATTCACAAGTCCTGTGCAAGCAGAATATAAGAATCCAGCAAAAATAGATGAGACATGCAAAATACATACAACTTCTATTTTTTTGTATGGTCAAAGTTCTTCATTGGTACTAGTAGCACATTGAAGAATAATCTGCACATCACACACAGGGAAGTTTACCTGGCACTGCAGGACTGTGCTTAATTTTTCAGACTGATTAATTTACTTAATCTCTATAATATGAAATAGAATGTTTTAAACCAAACACAAATGTAACATTCAATTAGAAAAGTCATGCAATTAGGATTTTTCTCTGTCAAACTTAAAAGAAAATTATAAGAATCATGGAAAGCATTTATGATGGAATGTCAGTAATATTAATTATGAAAGGAATATACTGTTCATTAGGGTTATTATGTTAATTATAAAAAATATTTCAAAGAAAAAGAAGTAATTTTAGCATTTTCCCACTCATTCTAATTCAAAGTAAGTAATTTCCAATTTTCAGGTGTATCCCAGAAGAGCAGCCAGGAGGATTTATGTTTTAAAACAGGCGTTTCAAAAATATCAAATAACACAGGCACGTAACATGATTATAGAATTTAGAACCTCCAGTCTTAAGTCAGATGTAAAATCAAGCCCAGTACTTGAATCCTTTTTGAATTCAAAGGATCCCTCTTCTTAGGGTTGGGAGGATAATGCTTTAAAGAAGGAATAAATTATTTCAAATGAGAAACTTCCAATAAAGACTTGCTTTTACAAACAAACAAACAAGTATAAAATTGGCAACACAATTTTATACTTTCAAGACAATGTAATCAAACCAGTATGTGATCTATTCCACATCAAACCAAATTCCAGAATACCTACATTTTCACATTCCTCACACATGACAGTGCTAGTCAATTCACCAACAAAGATTCTATCTATGAAGTTCATCTTCACACCCTCTCTTCCATATGCTGAAAAAACATTGCCTTTTTTAAATGTGAAAAATAACACATCCAATGCCACACTATAAGTACAACAAAATTCTTTCCAGATATATTATGAAAGCACAATTTTAAACATATTCAAAATGTTTTGAACACAATACAGTAACTAATACATCATATACTGTGTTATCTCAACATTTCAAAGTATTTTAATGAGAAGGTTCCCTTTTATCCTTCCCATCCCCATCTTCTGTAACAAAGTAATAGTATTGTATTCCTTAAGAAGAAGCTTTTTAAATCACAGTTTTCTTTTGAATACATAATACTGCTTTGCCTTGATATAGACACTGGGGTAAACAGATATTATCACCCTTTCAAAATGTTTTTTGCAACTATAAAGCTCTAAAACATGTAACAAAATCCTTGTCTAATACATCTTTATGCCTTAACTTTTGCAGATTTGGGAAGGATGACTTACAAAACATCTTTAATGATTAGGACTTTAATTGAAATAAAACCCCTCAAATTAGAACTACTGAATAAATAAACACATGCACAAAAAAAAAAAAAATAAAGCCTCTTCCTTTGAAAAAAAATGCCTTCTTTAGGAATAGCTGCCTATCTTGACTTTGTAATTCTATTTAGAGTGCTCACAGTACCAGCCAACTGACAGAAATCAATTTTATTTATGGAAAGTGGCCTCTCTGAGTATAAAGTAATTATGACTATGTAACAAATACAGAACAGGCTATTTTAGAAAACAAAATTAAATTCTAACTATTATTAAGAGATGGATTAACAGTGGGGAGCCTTTCTCCTGGATACAAAGATGCAAGTCAGCACACACTAAGCTCTCTACACTTTAGGTACACACTAGGCGGCACTAGAGTAACACAGAATAAAGTCTGGCCATTACAGCACTTCAGATCTCCTGTTGGCAACAAGCAGTTCTGAAGAAAATGGTATTTAAAGATTAGTGCAGTTTTAAAAGTTTTCAATAAAGAGTTGCATACCTTTGACTTTTCTTCTAGTTTCTTCATCTGCTGTCTTAGTCGTTGGGTTATTGAATGCTTTTAAGATACCAGTTTGTATACGCTAGAAGTAAAAAAAAAGTATTTTAAGTGCAAACATTCTAAAAACATATACGATTAGACTTTACCTTGTCTTATTTCCACAAAATAAATATAATTTAATATTGCAAAACTATTGTTATTATTCACTAACAATGTCAAAACTACATGAGCTTAACTTTAGTAGATAGTCATCCAAAAATTTCCTTCCCTTAAAAGGGAACCATCACAGGTTACCAAGAAACTATGAGATCTTCAGTGAACTAATGCTATCCATTTCTCCCACTGCAAATGGACTTACACTGATCGACTAGGATACTAAATACTTGGAAG
Organism: Cyanoderma ruficeps; assembly: GCA_008694505.1. Taxonomy (NCBI): domain Eukaryota; kingdom Metazoa; phylum Chordata; class Aves; order Passeriformes; family Timaliidae; genus Cyanoderma; species Cyanoderma ruficeps. The sequence goes on from VZDJ01000141.1 coordinate 7,968,677, forward strand.
GCAGCTAAGAGTCTTTCAGTAGCCAGACTTCAGTGACTGCCTTTGGGCAGTATTTTTATCACTTCTGCTTACTCTCTAACACTGCCAGTTCCAGAAGTATATTAGAAAATCTTAGAAGAGAAAGAAAACTTATTATGAATCCATGTAAATGTTACCAACTTTTACTCAAAACAATTCCTAAGAACAACAGTTTTGAAAGAAGGATCAGAAAGAAGCAAATTCATTAATGAGCTGTAGCTGCCCCTCCAGACAGGGGGTGCTTCTCCCTGCTATTTCTCAACTGCCTGGATGTGAAGAGACAATTATTCCTGGCAGCAGAATTGCATGGGCTGGTAGAAAACCCCAACCTCTGACATGCTGCAGAGAGAGAAGCAGAAGGATGAATCAGGTCCCCTGACTCTAGCTAGCATGCATGACCTGTGCTTTCCCTTTTCCTGGCAAATGTCCTGTCTCTCTGATCCACAAACTCTGGTAACATGTATGACTCTCCCTTGTTGGTGTGCAAAACACATTTATAATTAAATGCTGAAGTCACACTTAGAGCAAAGTACCATTCTAAGAGACAAATGGTGATACCAAACCTTCTGCAAGCAACTCAAACCCTCTGTCCTAACAGGAAAAGATTAATAAATGGCCCTAGTTTCCAGGAAGCAAAGCACACTTCGAAGCCACATATCACTGTAGTGTGAGGATGACAGACAGTGTCAGAGGTTTGGTTTCCAGTTCAGACACCCATCAGACCAAGTCATACTCCGACCTTATGAGTATGTGACCTGGCTTGTGAATTAACTCCCGCTGCCCCGAGCTCAGCTTTGTTCATCTTAAAGCCAACAATATACTAAAAGGATTAATCAATAGGTAATTCATGAAGTTGAGCACCATAAATGGGTTTAGGGCCATAAGCAACCCTTTTGTTGGGATTAGCGCGTTGAACCATTTATTTAGGTCAAAGAAAGACATAGTCTTTGAATGGGCAGGGTGCTGTGGACAATGGCAGCAGACATTAATCAATTAGCAGCAGGGTTCAGCCACTTCAGGCCCCGGTGTGAAACCATCTCCAGCCCACATTGCTGGAGATGGCAGACACTATGTCATCTTTATTGTTGTATGGCCACGCTTTTAGCTTGAAAGTCCACTTGTGTACACTTTGTAACTTTTATCCTCAGGAATATGAAAAGGTTCCGCACAGGTGTCAGATACAAACACAGAACCACACAGAAGAGGCAGAAGTATCACAGGATTTTTGGTTAGCTCCTATGACTAGAGCTATGTTATGTATCATATGTATTTCTCATCAAAACTAAGGGTTTAAAAACAACTAATCCTGACAGGGATAGGGAAGCAGGGATGGTCAGGCTCCTGCCTGCACCCAGCTGGTTGTCTGCCATCTACAAACCTGAAACATGGGATAATTAAAAAAAAACCAAAAAAACAGAGAGAGGGGGAAGAGAGAGCTTTTACTAGTACGGTCGGTGGCAGAGCACCCCGAGGTGATAAAGATGTGTTTGCAGTCATGCACCATTAGGGCAGCAGTGGGATGTAATTGCAGGGCAGGGTGGCATCCACATCTCTCTGCCCAGTGATGGAGTGGCAGAAATGTTGCCCAAAAATCACCATAAATTCTTACCATCTTCCAATCACTCTCTTGAGATAGGTATTGTAGCTGTCACTGCTCTCTAACAATAAATTATTCAAAGGCAACTGCTAATGCAGGTTATTGCAATGATGGCACATCCACTGGTGAAGCTGACAGGAGACTGACTAGAGGGGAAAGCACAAGTACCTCCTGGAGAAAGCAGCTTAGTTGTAGTAATCCTGCTTTCTGTGACTCCTCCTTTGTCAAGAAAACATAGTTTTCACCTTTCATTACATGAAAATCAAAAAGTAAAATAATAAAGCTTCCCCCTGCTGCAAAAATATAACAACTGTTTTCTAACTGAAGTCAGCTGCTTCTGTTGTGTGCCCGGTTCAAGACATCATTTTCTAAGTGTGAGTGTCAAGGTTTCTTCTTGCAGTTCAGTTCTGTTTATAATCAAGAATGCTGACAAGACCAATAAATATTAGTATTCTGGCAGGATGGATTTGTTCAGCTCTAATGTAGGGCCAGGAACCAGGCTCAGACACAGCTTTACATCTTATCTGGGAGATAATTCAGCTCAGGTTCATGACATTCATCAGGTTACTAAATGAAAGGGAAGAGGAAATGCTCTGGTCAGTACAAGATTTAAGGCCTTCCTTTAGAGGAGGTCTAGGGAAGGTTATTTAACACAAAGTATCATCTGAAAAGAATGACTTTCCTAGAGGTCCAAGACTAAGTCAGACAGATTAAATCTGATATGGTCAAAATAGCAACCGAACACTCTCTCTCTTGCAGGAACAATGCAGGAAGCACAAATAATGAAGGAAAGAAACAAAAAAACCTCACACAGGAACATTTTCGATACAACAAACTACTTCTATGCTTTGCATACTTGGACATAGATTTTAAGCAATGAAAAGCAGCCCCTTATTGATAAAATAAGGAGTTCTTCACACTTTCAAGAGACTTTCAAGAAACTTTGCAAGATTACCACCCCCCCATCTCCCAATTTTCAGAGAAAATTTTCAGGTAAAATTAGGGGTAGGCCCATAGCTAAGAACTGCTGATTTTTGTTCCAAAGCTTTAAAAATTCACTTTGTCAATTAAGGCAGAGGTCCTACCTTTTCTTTCTTGATGTTTCAGATGTCCTTTTTTCCTACTTTTCCTTTTTTTGAAGACAAACAACTTGGATTCCCAAAGTTATCATGTTCTACTTACCACATTCCTAATAACTGAAACTTTGATTCCAATCAACTATTTTAACAAATCAACATGAACATAATTAAATATCTTTCAAAAAATTATTTTTCTCAAGATAATGAAAATAGACACTCCTACTTCATTAAGTACATCTTTCAAACATTGGGAACATGAAGAACATAGAAGCAATGATTCTTAGTAATTCACTTTTAAAAGACACACAAAGACATTACTTTTGTCTCCTCAATCCTGACTGCATCCAACAGATAATGCAGAAGCTCCTGGCTGTCTTGCTGCTGGAACCCTTTAAATCGAGGAGCCCTATGAAAGAAACAGTAAAGAATTAAAAATTATCTTGGGAGATTCTTAACAAGACAATGTCAACATCAGACACTTGTTGGATGCTGAGGTACAAACAGGTACAATCCCTGCAGAATCTCATGGGCCTTTAGGAAGCTCCTGGTGCAGCAGACAATTTTGCCAACAAGGCTTCACTTTAACCTGGATTGCAGTTTGACTCTACAGAGTATGGCTTGACTAAAATACAGATTTGCCAGTAGAGTTTAATTCTTTATGCAACTCAACCATGCTAGCAGTCCTTTCCATGACAGACTACACCAGTGCTTCTGTACCACCAGATATTCCCAATGTCATGGAAGAGAGAGAAAGATTTTCCAAGTGCTTAACCTCTTTATCTCACCCTTTTCTCCATCGAGGAGACATCTCAAATGTGCATGAACAGTCCTTTTAGACCAGCAGCAGCAACCCCATCACCCCCAGAAGCCAGAAGAGGAAAAATGTCTGTGTCTGACTATGCTCCCATTTACACTGGTGATCTTTTAGGCAACTGCACTGGAGTAATGCTGCAGCCATTCAGTAGCATCAACCACTACTATAAATGAACTGCTGAATTCTTTTTTTACTATTCACAGCATCTAAATGTACTCTAAATATAATATTTTTCAGGCATAGATCACATAGAAATTAGAAAAAATAAGCTTATGAGTACATAGATAGATCCTTGAGGTGTTCTCCTTACCACAGCCAGAAGGCTTCCAATAAACAGTTTGAATCTTCAGGATCTTGCAACTCCAAATGAGTGAATAATACTCGCTATTAACACATCTCTATTCATGTTAACTGGAACTGACTGGCCAAACTATACCTGTCTTTCCAGGCAGGTTACCCTTTAGATCTTTAATTACAGTCTTGAACTACTTAATCTAAAATGAGATTCAGATTCCACAGAATCACAAGGAGTTGGAAGAGACTATTGGTGGCCACCTAACCCAACCTCCCTGCCCAAGCAGGGTCACCTAGAGCAAGTTACTCAGGATTGCAATGGGTAGGTTTCTGAATTCCCAGTAATGCCACCAAATGGCAGCTGTGACTCTTGCTGCAGACTGAGGTGAGCACACACAGGCCTAACCATGCACACCCCTTCCAAAACCTAGCACAGGGGACAATTGGATTAGCACAGCTCAAACAGGAATCTTATCAAACTGGCAGAGCTGCCAGAGAAACCAACCACTCACTCAGCTCCTTAATTTCATTAAACACACATTGAACCAGTTTTCACTCTGAGCTGTGGCTAGCCAGTACACAGAGCTGCAAACACATATTGGTATTTTTCCTGGCACAATGATCTCACCTGCCCAGCAAAGTTCTTCAGTTGTCCAGGTTCTTGAGGGTTAGTGAGGCTTCATCCCACTCATACACTAAAGCTGCTCAGATTTGCCTGAGAAGTTTGTGCTCATGGACAGGAAAAATTTAAAGGTGATCAAAAAACACCCCAGATGTGTGATGTGCCTACAACAGTAAAATGTAAAGCTGGGCAAGGTGTCAAGACACCAAGTTAGGGCACAGCAGACACGGGCTACAGGAAGGATAGTGCTACAGGAGTCTCAGCTTTAAACTGCTCCCTGGAGCCACTTTGGGGTGTAACTGGAGAAGGATTTGAAGGTGACAATGCAGATATCTAAGGTCAGTGCCTAAAATTAAGTGGAACAAATCGGGACCTGCATATGCAAAACAACATGTTCACATTTACAAATATGATACTTTCACACTTGCACTTCATATCTAGTTTTTGAAACAAAGTTGACAATATCCCTAGTTAAAAAAGATTTAATGATGCTACTGCACTGTGAGGCTTACTATAAAATCTGTAACCAGTAGAGTGGGTGACTTTCTTAAGCATTCTTAAAATACGTAAAAGTGAAATTTTTTTTCATGAGCAAGTCAACCTCAAAAATTAATTTCAAATGTAAAAAATTTAAATAATCTTAAAAATTAAATATTTTGTTTAATATACCTAAAATGCCATTTCTTCTATTAAAATCGCACATTTTATTTCTAATAAATTTGATTATAAATTGCAAACACTTTTTAAAAAGCACTGAACCTTTATTTTGGTTCCAATAAAACACTCAATATACATTAAAAAAACAAATAACATATGTAGCTCCATGCACATTTGCACGCATGCACAGTTTCAATTTTGTATTCACTAAAACAGTTTTCTCCCAGTGAATGTCTAGGAATCTGAAAATACCCAGATGCCAATATCAGTTCAGTTCTGAGAAACCTGTATTATCATTAATTTATAAGAAATCTCTTGTTTTCCTGAGGCAGTGATAATCAATGATTATGTTCAGCCCATCTCCTCCAGTACAGGCACATTAATAGCTCCAGTATAGCATGAAAACCTTCCATGTATACATGTACTGGATGCTGGTACTAATAGGGATTTTATTATTTTTTGGCAATAAAATCAGACCTTTGCAACCATAATAAAAGGGAAGAAAAATTAATAATTACTTAACAAAGGAGCAAGCAAAAACTCCATCACTGTTACAGGAGGGTTTTTTTCACTGCAGAAGACACCTCACAGAACTCAGTCTTCAGTGCAAATCAGGAAAAAGCCCCACACATACTTTTTGTTACTGCACTGTAACCTCCCACTGATGAGTATACAAAAATCATTTCAGGTGAAAATTAATTTCCTAATTTGTATTTCTAAGTAAAATAATTTACCTGTATGTTCCACAGTTTTATTAGCTTAAATTAGAAAGGAGGAAATTAAGTCAGCCACGGAAGTTTTTAATTTTGGTTTGGTATTTTTTTCATTAGAACACGGTGCATTTACAAGTATATGATTATTTAGGCTTCTCAGGGCCTGTACTAAATCTACATGCCTGATTTTAGTGGAAACAAGGATGATGGGAATGTAACAGCTACCACTTTAAAAGGGAAGTGGCAGGAAAAGTGACTTGTAAAGATTCCCTGTAAGGCTGAGTCATTTACTTGGACCGACAAACGATGTCATTGTTAACACTGCTTAAAATATATTTAATCTGTCATTCATGTACAAAGCATGCTATGTAATGTTGCATATAATTCTAAATATCTCATGTTTTGTGGAAAAATATTGGAAATTAGTGCATTTGTTTGGGGGGGAGGAACCACACTGGAAACAAACAAAAAAAACCCAATAAAAAGAAAGGAGGGAATTTCACACCTCACAATGCATTTACTGAAAACTTCCTACACTTATAAACCAGTATGAGAGAAGAAAAAGGAATTAATCCATGCTGATACACAGAAATCTGACAACTAAAAGATGTGTGCTCTCGTCTCCTTGAAAATATGCTTCAAGCAATATCGTTGGCAAAAGCGGGGCCTTGGAGATGGTTGGTTGAGTTGACCGCTCACAGATGTGCTGACATATGGAAGCCAGTGCCAATGCGATACAACCTGTTGTACAGTGTCAGCAGGATAATGACAGAACAGGTTGAACTCCTGCTAATGGCCATAAGTGGTGAAGGACAACTGTGACATCTTATCTCCCCTCTCGTTGCTCATCTGGAGACCAGTTATAATTGCTTGACTGTCAGTTAAAGAAATACTTTTCATGAAGATCTGCTCCCTAGAATGGTGTAATAACAAAAACTACATAGTATTTCAAAGAAAAAAACCTGAATAGTTTTAATTCCTGTATTATATTCATTTGAGGGAAATTAAGCTATGCTTTAAAAGCAGAACTGGGATACAATTAAAGTCATTCAATCATACTGCACAGAGATTACACACTTTTACTGTCTAATAAAAATCTTCTACAAAACCATCCTTTCAGGAATTACTATCTTTGTGCAGAAGATAGCCTAATGCCTTGGAAAACTGTAGAAACAACAATAAGCCCTTGAAAACAGGAAACAGAAGATACTATTTGATTTTTTTCTGTAAGGCAACATGCATGGGAATCCTCTAATGCAGTGCATACACTAGAGTTCTGCTTGGTAGGAGGTGCTTGGGAGAAGCCCAGCCAAACATGGGCTTATCTCCACATGTAAGTAACAGATAACACCAGGCACAGGTGGACTATCTCAAGGGTGTGGACAGACAGCACTTAGCTCTCCTTTGGATGTACTGGCCGATTCATTTCATCTTTTTTGTCTCACCTTCCCCCAAAAGGGAAAATGAGATACCTCTACCTTCTCACAATGCACCAGATCTATTCTTTCTTCCTTTAAGTCCTGATAAGATTTCCAACAGCAATCTGCTCTGACAACAAGTTCCATAGGTTAGCCCTATAAAATGTTAAAATGCCCTTTTTTTTTTTCCCCCATGGCTCTAAATCTGTTGCCTTTCAGTTTCACAGACAGCTCCTTGAACTCTTATGAGGGCAATTAAAGAAGCACAGCTAATCTATCATTCATTGTCTTCTCTTGCTGTCATGTCTTCTTTTCATGTTCTCTCCTGCCTAAGCTCCCAATATTCAAGCCCCCGTTGACATAAAGACTTCCTATTTTTGTTACTCCTCCCTAAATTCTGGTTAACCCAAATGGAGAATACACTGCCAACATACCTAATAAAATTACTGGTTTTCTTCTTCATTTTATCTATAAGCTCCGCTTACACAGCTCACCAACACCACACACTGAAAATACATGTGTTCTCCAAAATGATACACAGGTCTTCCTCCTGAGCAGAAGTGAACACAAAGCTCAGGAACACATGCAGATGATTGCTGCCCACACACAGTTTTACAAGCAATTTGTCTACTTTGCACTCATAAACTTGTTCCTAAAACTATGAAAACTCTGACAAAGTTTGCTGAAAAAAAAGACATGCAATCTCTCCACTGCCACTGCCTAGAGAAGCTGTAATCTCCTCTGTCAGAGCTCCTCAGCGTGACACAGCACCACCAGCAAGGCACATGGAAGCATGACAAGGACACAAAATACTTTGTAACTACTGCTCAAGGGAAGAAAAAATGTGTGTTCTGCTATTATACCTAAATGGTAAAAGTCAATGGGAAAAATAGGCAAGCGAAAAATCTTTTCTAAGAAGATATTTTTCCTCAAGCAGTATTATTTCAACAGAAAAGACTCAAAAAGACTCCTTAATTAATGAGAAAAATCCTGTTTCCTTTATCTCTCATATCTTGTATAACATCACCTTAGTTTTCCTTAGTGTTTCCTCTCAGAAGTGAGAAATGTGGAATTGTTTAGGTTTCCCCTTCAAAACTATTGTTCTGTTAATATCAACAGTCCTAAACACACATGACCTCCATTCTGCCAGTCCCACCTCTGCCTTCAGTTCTACTTTCTGCACATGAGAAGGAAGGATGAATAATAGTCTTCGGAGAAGGACGACCTATGTAGATTTTGTGAACACCAATAAAATCTTGGTTAGGGATGTATTTTTTTCTGCATGGTAATGTAGCTATAAAATATCTCTTTTAATAATTATTTAATGGAGGTTTGAAGCAGCTAAATTCTGTAACTCCTTTCTGGAGTCATCACTTACATGCCGCAACATTTACTTGCCACACAAAACTAAGCTTTCCTCCACCAATAAAATTATTCAATCATAACAAATAAAGGAAATAAAATTTATGTCCTCTTAATACATCAGTGTTGCGTTAGTCATTAAGTCTCCAGATAAGTCAGAAGTCTGCAGTCCTGATATTCAGCATAGTGGAAAACCAACAGAAGGGCCCCGTAGCTATGCTCACAATCTGTCCTCGCAAAACATCTGACAGCTGCAACACTAACAAAATTAACAGTGGATGAATTAGTACCAGACGCTAAACAGTTGCTATAGAAAGACTCATCCACTTCTTTTCTTCTTCTCTCCTTCTTCAACCTGGCTATTCCACCACTTGATAAAATTAACACTTGGTATCATTTTTTTCTTCTATTATTTAATTTAAAAAAAGAGCACCACAAATGTCCTTTCGTACACAAGGTTATGAACTTCACATCGTGATCTCCTCAGACTATTAAAGAAGCAGTTTGCAGTTGAAAATGACTGCGCTCCAGTTCTCTTACTGCTTTTGGGCAGTGAATGTCTATTCACTTGCAGGTTTTGGGATCCCACTCAGGGACATGCCAGAGCTGCAGCTGAACAAGGCAGTGTCTGCATCCTTTTCTATCCTGTACTATCTGTACAATCTCCTTCATAAATTCTTTACTGAAGAAAGGTATGGTGATATACTGTACACTTGCACTGAGACAGCAAGATCTGCAGGAAAGAATGAATTTAAAAAAAAAAGAGGTTGCAACTGGAGTCAGCAAACTTTCATGTAATATATATAAACCCAAAACATTACTATCAGAATAGTAATGCCTTCCCCCATGTCCTTCTCCCCAGTAGTTGTGTCAGTATATTTCTTTCTTTCACACATTCATCCTGCCACCTCTCTAGGAACCTTGTTGTTTGACCTTTGCTTGTTAAATAAGAAGAGTTCGTGCTAATGCAATATGAAGACCACAAGCAGTGCCTGCCCCTAGAATTACTTCATTAACACAACCCCTTGGCAGCATTCAAGAAGCAGTTTTACAGAGAATGTTGCAGTAACACAGACTTCTTCCTCACTGAAACTCCTGCTATCTTGCCCTGCTCTCTCTTGCATTTCAACTTTGGTGAAAAACAGAATGCCAACTTTAAAACAAAAAAAAGAAAAAGGCTTTGTAAAAATGGCATGGCAGAACACTGCATTCATACTGTTAAAGCTAAAAAATAGTAAATGTATTCAGTTTGCAAAGATAAAGATTTTTCCATTCTCCTACTTTTATTACTGCATAGTGTTGAATTTTCTGAAACCTTTCCTTTCTTGTTTCTGTCAGCAACAATGACAAAACAATCCAAAGAGCAAAACCTTCTGTCATATCTGTCCAGCCCCTTACTGCCCCTGAACATCTAACTTCTCACTAACAGCATGTGACTAACACTTTTGTTGTTGATAGCAGAGCTGGTAAAGGATCTGCATCTAAATGGTGTTATGCAAAGATAACAAAAGTAAGAAGTAGGGATGAAGGCAAGAGATGGTAGGAGCTGGCAGATACATGTCTGAACAGCAAAAGTCTGCTGACCACATATACAATATAGTTTTCTTCCCTGTGTATTTTTCTTCCAGGTAGGTAATGCTAAGCAAAGAACACTGCTGTTTGACTCAAAAATGCTGTAAGGTAGCTTTACACACATTTCCTATTACAGCTCAAAAGAACCAAAGGGAAGACAAGTACAGTAGAAAAAAATATAATACTAAATTTCTGAAGCTGAATTTGGAGGATAAAGGAAAGGAAATTACATACTTCTTTACAGAATTAAATTGTTCCTGTTCTATCCTAAAAGCTTTTGTTTCCTTCTGCCATATTTTACATCCATTCCTGCTCAGTAAGGTTGTCCTGGAACTTCACGGCAGGAGGCTGCAACTTTCCTAACTCTTGTGCTGCAGAATGCTTAAAGTTCCACGCAATAATACTGTAGCAAATAAATCATTATGCAACATTATTCTTTTTTAAATGTGAGATTCCAGTTATTCTGCTTCTACACATTGTGTCACTGGTAAGTCAGTATTTAAGTATTTGTATCAACTTTTAAATAGACCTTCCACAGGTGCTTGAAAAAGCAAGATTGTTTGCATCATAATTGAAAGTACCTACAAAGCACCACTGTAAACGTTTTCCACACCAAGAAACAGGAGTTTCTTTAGGGCTTGTAAGCTCTTTGCAATCTGGAGCCATATGCCATTTCAGTACTGCTTCAAGTCTTTACTTGCTAGAACCCTTTTTAATTTTGAACTGATGCCAAGGTTAGACATCATAGCAGAGGTTCCCCATTTAAAATCTTATTCTTTCGTACAAAATATTTACATACACTTTGTAGTGTTAGCATAGCTTTATGCTAACAAACAACAAAACTTGGAACGTAGTCCTATTTTCTTCAGTTTTACCATGTTCTCTTCTGCCCCCTCACACTCCGTTCAAAGCCCAGTGAATGTTCATAGTTATGAACAGGGCCACACACTAGAAGGAGAGTAGGTACAACCCTGGTGCACAACAAGGAGCTCTTCAGCTTTAAAACATGAAGAAGCTGTTTTCTGGACTTCCTCATAAAAATCTAACAGCTTCTTTAGAAAGGACAACAGACATTGCACACTTCGAAACACATCACTGGAAACTAAAATTAAAAAATAAGTGAAAGATGAGCTTGAGGACACAATACATACTTTTGACAAAGCTGGCTGAACAGCACTTTGGGAGACAGAGGACCTTTTCCAGCCTCCCTCATGCTGTGAAGGAACAAGAACATTGCTGAAGTCAAAGGTCCTGGGCTGGACAGGTTTACCACCAAAGGATCCTTCAAAAACAAAGGTAAATTACACATCAGATTTCAAAAGCAATGCCACAAGAGTTCTTTCAAGTTATTAGATACATGATAAAGAGCAATGTAACTTCCAGTCTTAAAGAGTGTTTCAGGCTGTTTGTTTTTTAAATGTTGATGTCACCTATTTGACTGAAATAATTTAAGAGCAGGCTTATTATTTTAGGAGTAACAGTTGCAAAACCAAACAATTCTTGGTGGTAACCAATAGCTTTGGAAACAAGCATGTCAATGAGTCAGTCTGGCTTTCACAAAAACAGGCAACCTTTGTATTACCTGCTTTATTCTTACCCTCACATGCACTGAAATTAATCTGGAGAGACCACCAAAGTGACCACCTCCATGGGCCAGCGTAAGATTGTGCTCCGTGGCTCTCTGTTACCCAACCTTAGAAACAGGGCATCCACCTTCTCTGATCTGTGAGCCATAAACTGAAATTTCCACATATCTGACAGTCACAGGAATACATCCTGATTCTTGACAAACCAGGTGCTGCGAAGGCACCTGCAGTGGTTCACAGCAAGAGCTGATGGCAGATCCCACATGTCCCCTGTGGCACTGGGAGACAGGCACAGGGTGCATCCTGCACAGCCCCCCTTGGTATGACGTTCACCTCAGCCAGCAGATTCTGGATCTGGAAGGATCCAGCCAGCAGCCAATCAAGCCAATTTTAAAGCAGAAGGCAGTCCTGCACTGCTGTCCCAGGGTTACTTTGTGATGCTTGGATCCCCAGTTGTCTGTTCTGTTTTTGCTGGATATTTAGTTCTGCACCTTTAGGACTGGTTCTGAGAGCGAAGGGGGGAAGAAGCACAGGGTTTGTTGGCAGAAACTGCACTTGCTCCCCCCCATTCCTTCTCACGGACTGAGTTGTCTGCAGCACGGAGAGCAGGAGAGAGCTCTGCTTTTAGTTAGTTTTTAGCTAGCTGAGCCAGAGAAGTTCCTGAGACTGTGGCTTTTCTTTTTCTCAGAACTGATCAGCCCTGCTCTGGACTGGAAACCACCAGGAAAACACCAGGAGCTCATACCTGTGGCCCACCAGGGCCCGGGGCCCGGCATTTTCCAGCACTGGAGGGACAAATAAGAGACTGAGCGAGCTGAGCTACACCCCACGACAAGGACTTTCTGAATTTGCCATCTCCTCAGAACAGCAAGAGGTTTTATTGTTTAATATTACTCATTTTTTATGCTTGTAAATAATAATTTGTTTGTTAAATAAACATGTTTTTTTCCACTTTTCTCCAAGGAAATCTTTTCCCAAACCAGTTGGGAGAGGGGCCACTTGAATCTGCTTTCTAGAGAGACGCCTTCAAAAGTTTCCTCACAAATTTGCCCTAAACCAGGACAACTGCTTATACACCACGTGTCACAATGACCACAGACCACCAGCTCTCCCTAACATGGTCCAAGGTTCCTATGTGCCCACAGTGCTCCCTACTAGCTAACTTGATCTCAGAAAAACAGATTACAAGTGCCAGATAAACACTTGGAGAGGGTGCCTCGTCCAGAAAGCAGATCCACACAAAATGTAAGTGCTATGGATACACACAAATATAAAGTATTTGCTTTATATGCACTGTCAAAAGGTGGGAAAAGGCCCCTTACCAAGCAAGAAGCTGCAGGTTTCTACACTACTAATAATTAGAATACTGTAGCCCTCTCATTCTGCACTGGCATACAATGATTAGAAAACAGTGTCTTTCCTCCAAAGACCTTATTTACATTGTAAGCATTGTCATGAAACAAAAAATAAATCTTTCAACCTTATGGCTGTGCAAGTTACACATCAAGCATAAGCCAACACCCCACCGGCTTGCTAAGCCTTTGGGCAAAAACAAGCTCCAGACCTCTGTTGTGGCTCAGGATAACTTCATGAAACATGCTGCTGCCCAGAACTGCCACTGGAGGAAATAAAGACAGCAGTGCAGTGAATTTCACACTGTTCTTGCCTGGAGAAGCTATGAACATCACCTACAGCAACACAGTGAAATCAGCATCATTTCAGAGGTATCTGAAACAGAATACCACTCCTCTACCCTCACTGCCACCAGAAAGCTCACAGCAAACAACAGGAAAAAGAAGGAAAAATCTAAGAAAAAATCCTCTGTAAACTGTTTCCTTCAGCTAGCAGAGGGGAAGGGGTATTATCTTTATTGCCAACAACCAACAACATATAATGAAACCCCAGGTCTCTAAGACATGACTGGAACAGAAGAATATTCTTTGGATAATAGCCACAGGAGACACTTTCCCATATGCCTGCAATGAGCTTGAGGACAAAAAATTTGCTCCTCACTGAAATTTTGCTTCTCTCATTTTAAACCCCGGGCCTGTGAAGCATGTAATAAACTTCACAGGCCTTCAATGAAGGGCTGGGATGGACTGGAATAAAATATTTCACAGACACTTTCTAGAGCCAAACAGGCTATTTCCTGTATCATATGTTCATACTGAAGAAATTAAATGGCAAATAAAAATATACCAGCTGCTCTTTCTTAAGGTAAGGCATTATTGATACTTGCTTTCACATTCTGTGATATCGATACTTCAATATCACACTATGTGAAAGTAAGTAATTCTTCCTGCATCTCCAGGGCTGAGTAATGATTGTTGTAAAAGAAATCAGTTCACAGGTAATGTAAACCCGCTAAACAATTAAAATATGAAAGAAATGGGAGAGTAACAGTGTGCCTTAAATGGAGATGTGATTTCCTGTCCTTCAGCTTCTTCCCACATTTTCCAAAATTTGTACTTCTCAGTGCACACTTACCAGTTGAGAATCTGAATTATGACAGATTTTTAACTTTGTTCCTTTCTCCTTTATCTCATACATCAGTTCATTTAGTACATGAGTCTGTGCCAAGTTCTTAAAGAAAAAAAAAAAATAAAAACATGAGAAACATGGTGATCATTCAATTACAGTTTCTTTAGTTATATATTCTAGATTCAGGGTTAGACCAAACCAGATATACTTCACAACATGTAACTGAGGTTTAGATCCAACCACTAGAAAGAGCACTAAAAAAGTCCCTGATCTGAATGTTTCTAAAACTGTATTTATTTCTTTTTCTGTAATTTCAAAATAGCTTGCTAGTAATAACTTTGTTATTTATGTTGAACAACAAGATTCTTTTTTTTTTTTTTTTGGATGAGGACATTACTATCAGAAACCATTTGCCTCTCTTAAACTCTGCAGTCCCTTTCATCATGCCCCATGAAGCACAAAGGCTATGGCACAATGAAAAGTATTTCTGCTCTGAATTTAGGAGAGAAACCAACTCAACATATCTCAGCTTTGTTTCTTTATTTTTGGTCAACTCTGACAGCAGAACACTTAGGCTTCTATGATGCCCTAAGTATGGACAGATAACAATTTGCAGTTTTACTATCTGTTTGATGAGTTTTGTAATAAACACCAGGTGAGGGGTGCCAGTGCAGAACACCTTTGTAGTAGTTTTCTTTCACCTGTCCACTCCTGTCTGCAGACATAGAGATGTCTCTGCTCAGCTGACAAGCAACAGGATGGTGCAATATAAAACCCACTAAGGCTGCTGCTTTTGTTGAGGATGTTGGATTGGTAGTACACTAAACATCAATAGATATGTATTAGTACAGCTCATTCCTCTTATTCTAGTCAGAAAAAACCCATAATCGATAAAACTAATTTTATAACTGCACCCATTGTAAGGGTTTAAAATCATCCCAATGAATAGTGCAGACATTCACATTATGCACACAGTACCACCATTTACATCACCAGTATGGTAGATACCCTGCATTAGTCATGACTGATAATGCTGAACTTCAAATAAAACCATATGCCACAGTACAGCCCACACACGTACGCAGTGTGTAAAACTTGGCACTTTCACTTGTTTCATTACTGTGCAAAATGCTACTGATACGGGAATTCTTTTTAATTCTAACAGAAAACATTCCGTGGATACCAAGGAGTAAAAAGAATTTGAAAAGGACTTTCAGATAACAGAATGAAGACTTGTAATACTCAAAACCTTTTCAGAAGCCCACAGATTATACATATTTAGTATTTCTGAAATCTGTTAAGAGAAAGTGGTATGATCTTTCCATCTTACCTGCATGACAGCATTAAAAAAGCAGGTATTTCCTAAATTATTTATTCCTTTAACTGGAACTGATGCACCATTACCAGAGCTTTTTCCTTTCAGTATTTCACTTGTTTCACTGTTTTCTTCACGAAGGCGTATGATTTTTGATGAACCTGTAATTAAATTATAGATTAATATGACCACAGAACTTCATATTTTAATCAATCAATGAAGTCCCTCCATGGTTATGTGCATTAATTTTAACATGTGTGGAAGATACCTTGATAATACTCTAAGCTGCTGTATGCAGTCTTAAAAACACCAAAAACCAAAAAAAAAACAAGCATCAACAGAAACAACCCTGGCGGGTAAAAAAATGCCCTCGACAACTACATATATCCAACCAAACCTTCCATAATAATTATACTGTCCTATAAGACTGTAACTCCCACAATTACACAATCAATAAATAAAGTAAAATGAGTTAGCTTATTAACAATAGGCAGCCGAGATATATGTTCATTAGACAGATCAGAAACACCACCCAAAGGCTATTTTTGGTGTATTTGAAAGGAGGTAGCCCAAAGTTACCACTGAACGCTGCAAGTCTTTATCAACTATAGTGTTCCGTTCCAACTGCCTTGTCAACAGCCCAACTGGACTCATTATCCCTATGTTTACTCCTCAACTCACCTCCCTTTGTCACAGCCTGAGGAATTACTAATCCACATACATACAAGGCTAGTGTTTTAATTTCAACTAACAAAAATTTGATAAAACTATGCTGTAACATCCACATAATTCCCTGCTTCCCTTATTATTTAAATAGATGAGGGGCAGCAAAGTTAGACAGTCATTAACTTGTAGCCTAGAGGTAATGGAGAGACTTGAGATAGCAATATTTAGCCTTGAATTCTACTAGCAACTTTCATATTGTCATGGTTGCAGGACTAATGTGAACATTACTGACATCTGCAGTGTCTTAAATATTGATTAACAATGCACGTCAATGTAAACGAGTTATGGACTTAATAGATGCCAAGAACTGTGATGGTACAATCTCTGTCTTGACATATGAATTCATGTATTTGTTCTAATGAGTTTCACATTGAAGTCTCATTAAAGTGTTCTTGAGAAATAACTAACAGACCTATTTATGTTAATGAAATTCTCATGCCAAAAGGTTCTTTTATGTACACTCCTAAATACCTTCTTGCTTAGAAAATGAAAAAGAATATAATTAAATAAAAAAGAAGTCATTAAAATATCTATTGTATCTGGCAACAAGCTTCTGATGCAGTCTGCCTGCACCCTACAGTGCCATCGAGGCACAACTGTTCTTCCAAATTGTATCAGAGTTTTTCAAAACAGAGTTAGAGGTGCTTTGCTGTTTAAAAACATTTTTAAATGTTCTTGTTAACAGTGTTTACACAGCTTTAAATTACTTTCCTTTCCATTCAGGTGGAAAATTAAGACAGTACAAGGGCAAAATAAAAGACAGAGTTCTCCTTGAAAAAGCAGACAAAGTAGCTTTGAATATAGTAACAACAAGGGAGCTGCTCATACCCTGAAACAGTCACTGTTTTATAGGCTACATGAAGCAACACCTTTTAACTGGCATGCTTACAAGGGGAATGCTACGGTGTCTGAGGCTTGTCCATCCACAGAGCCCCAGAGCAACCACAGCATGGGAATGGGAACTCCAAATATCAGCAACTCAAAGGCACTGCTCACTCTCAGATGTTTAATATTATAAATGGAGATATTTTCCCCTCAGAGAAGTGGGCCATCCAGAGTAGAGCTGGGGAAAAGAGATGGTTAAAAAGAGAAAAAAAAATGGAAAAAAAAGCCAAACTGTGGAAATAATTTGTGTATTAGTATACCACAGTTGTTGCATTTATCCATCGGCATTCAAAAACATCTGGGACAGCATCTTAAAGTAAACAATGTTCACAGGGCCATCTGGACAAAACTGCAGGCAAAAATTAAAGCATAAGCATATGGAAAAGCAGATTTTTCTCTTCCCTTTAGCAGTACAGGATGACAAATGTCAAACCTAGATCTGTCCACGCTTCACTGTGCTATGCTTTGCAGCACCACCTGGCTCTCCTTGCACAGCCACCAAATATGGACAGCACTGCCACAGTGGACCATATCTGCAGGGCAAACTCAATAAAAGCATTTCACTTCATGGTTAAATGGCAGCTTCACACAAGTAGCAAGTTTCCATTTGGTGAACCTTACATATAAATTATTTAAGGGAGGGAAAACAAAGCCAAAGCATCCAGCTTTGTGATAAGAGCTGGATGAATATGCAATTACAAAACACAATAAACGAGAACCAGACATCCGATTGCCACAAAGCTAGATAATTAAAATAGGGATAAGGAGAAGTAGTAAGAAATCAGAAAAATGCCTGGATGTTGGTATCAAAGTTAGGAACCTCCTTTCATTCAGAAGGTCTTAATTACTGCCTCTTGATTTTTTAATAATTTTAAAAACACATTCCATGTGACATTTTACTATTTTTTTTTTATCTGTGAGAAAGTCCTGATGCCAAAGTGCTGCTTTGCCATTGCAAACATTACTTGCTGCCTTGCTTATAACACACAGATATTTTTAAGTATATATACAGAGCCAGAGGAGGGACAGCAGTTTTTAATTTAGCTCTGCTCAATGTCCCCAGCTCAGTGATGAATGACAGACAGGCCTGAAGCTGAATGTTTACTTGACATGTGAAGAGTTGGTCAGTCTTAATAGAACATGCTGGTAATGACTGTGATAGCTAATACTTCTACAGATTGGGACTGGAGGGTCCTTCTGCAAGATTAACCCAAGGCTACAAGCATGTTATTAATCAAAAAGCTAATACGTAATTTTTTAAAGTGAATTTGCACTGAACAACTTCTTTGTAGATTCTTGCCGACTCAAACTTGCAATCCCGTAATTTAATGCGCGTGCTTTTGGGTATGAAAAATGACTTTGAAGCCAGTATATATGCAAGGATCCCAGCTGAAAGATTCCATCAGAACGGCTGTCATCTGCTGCTGCCCGCAAGGACCTCCAGCTCCCGGCATAACAGAATAAAAGCAGTCCAAGGCATTTTTCCACATGCAGTAATATTTGTTATAAAGGACCTTGTTAGCATTAATGAGAGCAAGATGGGTGAAAAGCACTGAAGTAATTAAATTCAGTTAGACTTCGGTCGTTAGTTAACTAATCTTTTAGAGAATTGACATGGTGACCCTCAAGCTCTCTGCCTTTCTCAGGTAGTGTGGACATCAGCCCTAGGCAGGCCTGTCCGTCCACAGCAGGGACAGAGTATCCCAGTGTTCCTGGGACACACATTCAGACCATGCCGCTCTGCCAGACTCTTTCTGCTCTTTTGCAGCAGAGGTGACCCTTCTGATGCAGCCATACAAGGAAAACTCTCACCTGAGCTGTGCCTTGATCACCAGAACCTTCTCTTCGACAAAGTATCTGGCTGCAGAGACACTCTCCTTGAGCACTCTGTCAAAACCCATTGCCTAGCTCTCCATCCAGATCATCATACCCTACTGACCACCTCTCCACAGGCACCAGGTCAGTGCCCACCTCTGGTCCCACCATGATATCCACCTCCAACTCTCAGATAGAAGAGAGTTGCTTTTGTACATAGACACAGTCCCGTGCTTGGCAAAGCTTCCTGACTCCACCCTGCTCTCCCCATGCAAGCCCCCTTCCCACCAGAGCCCTGGGAAGAAGGGCAGCAGAAGCTGCTCCTCTGCTACTGCTCTTGCCTGCAAAGCACTCTTTTCTTGCTGCTCTTTTCTGCAGCTTCTCTTGTGCCTGCTCTGCTCACCTCTGGTCCTGTCCCATAAGCTCTCCGGAGGCAGGGAACACTGCTTAGTCCCAGAGCTGCTCAGCACCAGCCTCATGGGCAGTGACTGAGATTTCTCAGCCAAACATTAGCACAGACAAGCATTCATTCCACAAAGCAGAGCCACTTACTGCACCAGGTGTACAGGCACACACAGTGCAAAAGGAAACTTATTGTGGGTTCCCTATCAATTTGTTTTGCCAACGTTTCAAACATTTTCAGCGCACATTGACTCCTGCACCGCCTTTGCTGACACTGAGCTGTGTCTGGGGGTGCAGATGGTATGCAAGCAAGAAGATAAATGACATCTTTTTTTTTTTTTTTCAGCCAGGGGGGTAAGTACTTTTGCTCATCTTTTCAATGCAACTTTTTTTTAATTAAAAATAAGTGTTCCAGGAATACTTTTATTCCAAGGTCAAGCCTTTTTTATTGAATACAACTCTGGTACTTCAGCTGAAGGTCTTCACAGTAAAAGCAAGGTTAATAGACTGCCTTTCTTCTACCAAGTTCTCATCATGCTGCGCTGTGAAATGCTACTGAATTGTCTGGCACTCCTTTTTTATCTAAACAATTTAGATTTATTTTCAACACTGTACAACAATGAAAATCCAACCTTTAGAAAAACAGCCTGGTTTTCTTCTGAAATGGTCACTAGCTTTACAGTTTAAAAGCCTGATTTCTCTAGCAGTGTTACAACCCTACCAAATCGAAGATTACAAACCGTAATTTTATTTCTCTGAGTCTTGCCACAATGTTATAAACTGGAAAAGACATCTGCACAGTGTGGAAGAGCAATCTATTCAAGGACTGCTTTTGATCCTCTACGCTCAGATGACTTGTGTTACAAGTAAACAAATAACTCACAAGTAAATAAATCCGTAACAGGGAAGGTAAGCATCTGTGGTTAAAAATGACAGAATGCCTAAAAAATTTTTTTGTCAATGATTCAATTTTCATTCCTTTGCAAGGAACTTACTAGGAAGTAGGCAAATTTCTGACCAGTAACAAAAATGTCTTTTTGCCAAAGTGAATTTCAGATTCAGAGAATCAACATAATCTGGTTTTTTTTGCTAGTTAATTTTAAGTAGATAGAATGGTCTTCTATGACTCCAAACTACATGTAGTAAAAGTCACTCGAGAAAGAATACCGGTTTTTTCAATATGATTGTCAATTGCTAATATCCACAGCAGAATGCAGATCTGCAAAGTTATCCATCACACTAGCTGTTTTTCCATACATGTCCGCAACTCTCACATGTACTGCAAAACTGTATCTATTTTTATACATCAGTCACAGCCATCAAAACAAAAAGCAAGTTTCTAAGCTTCACTTACTGGCAAATCCAGGCAGCTGAACTTACTAGCAAAACCTCATTCCCCTGCTTGTCCCTCCCAACAATAAATTTAACTACAAAATTCGAGAATATATTTTATTCCTTCCCATTCTATTGCCACACAAACCAATTTAATTAACTGCTCTATAAAAAGTACACAATCTTATGTTTCCACCAACGTATAATTCGGCTTTTGTAAAGGAAAATACGCGTAAGATTCACTTTTAAGATTGCAAAACAATTTGTTTTCTCCAGTAAATGAGCAGACACACAGATTGCAATGTCTCAGCATGGTTCCTGTGTACTACATGTGCATTATGTCCATGTGAAGCTCACAAGTGTGCCACACGGACAATACTGCACCTGCCTTTCTGTGGAAATCATCACGGCCTGCTAACCTTCTCCACAAAACAAATTTCTGGGTGGTACACCCTAGAAAGCAATCTTGCTTTTTTCTTCCAGCTTGTGCCCAACATGACCTCTTAACCAAACAGACTCCTCAAAAAAAAAAGGGGAAAAAAAAAAAAGAAAAGAGCAGGCATTGCTGGGTACAACAAACCATAGGATCAGATGTGAAAATCACACACCTGCAAGCATTCTTTTGGGAACCCAGCACTGGGATTTATCTCAATCGCTTAATGTAATTACAAAAGTCAGTCATGTAGTAGTAATGTAATTTGCACATTTTTACAGCTGAAGTGAAGTTGAATCTTTATGAGAGGCCAAATGAAAAGCAGGGATCCTGCTGCCACACTATTCCACCACATTAGTACCAAATGACAAGCATTTTGCTTTTGTTTATTTTCCAAGATGCATTAATTAGGAAATCTATATAACCCTCCCTCACATGTTTCAACTGATCATTTTATCTTTAAATGAATCCTGCATTTTTGAGAACTGAAAAAAAAATCCTAGCAACCCTCATTTTCTACTTAATCCATGTTCATACTGCATTTCTACAGAAATTTCTACACAATGCTATTTGAATTTTAATGATGCACCATGCCAACCAGTTGTTACAACAGAAAGAAATCCAGACGTAAGATGAATTCTTGTTACAGTGCTACCTTCTGCTATGAGAACTGTCTTCACTTTGACTGCTTATATAGAAAGAAATGGAAAAGCAATGGGGAAAAAAGCAGAAGATTGATTTTTCAGTGAGAAAAATGAATTAATTTTCAGTTTGACACTGCTTGTTTCTCAAAGGCTATTCTTTTTTTAAAATTAGCTTATGTTTTTAAGGGGTGAATATACAAAATAAGTTTTAAAAATCTACACCAAATAATAATTTGAAGAATGATAGTTACACTAAAAATAGCAGTGGAACATGAAATAAAATGTTACATTAAAAAAAAAATTAAACCGAAACAAAAGTAGAGTTAATTTTCACAGTAATACATCATGTCCTTTTGTGTTCCGGACAACAGCATGCATTACATTTCAATTTCAGATTTTATTTTTTCAGAATCCCGAAAGGTAGTCTAATTTAAAGAAAAGAAAAAAAAACTTAGATAGATTTATGTAGGGGAAGTACCAAGTCTGTCATTTATCAAAATGAACGAAGAGTGCCAATTCTGGCCAGGAGTTCCCTGTCATGCACACCAGTCATTTATGAATACACGGCAGTTTTCCAGCCTCTTCCAGCAAGGAGCCTGGCCCAAAGCAACAGACAGTCCCAGGGAAAGAGCTGTTCTGTCTTTTCCTTGCCACTCCGGAAAACCCAACAAATCATCTTTGGGTCAGCGTTCCCGGAGCTTTCAGGAACACAATCCAAACTGCTCAACACAGACAGAGTGGAGAGGGTCACAGACTTCCACCTTAAAACATCACTGGAAGCACACACATGCACTTTATGCATGAATCCAAGCTCGCACTTGAGCCTCAACCCTTTCCCAGAATGGAGCAGGAGGCGCGACTGCCCTGCAGGAGCAGCCCTGGCACGCTCAGACCTCTCGCTGCCAAGGCAGGCACCCTGCAAGGCTATGTCTAAGCCCTAAACAAAAAAAATACAATTTTGGTTCCAGTTACAGCTAAGTCTCCAGTTATACCAGCAAACATTTACATGAAATGTAAGCATTTTCAAAACAGAGTACCAAAATTAAACACAAATGCATATACAGCAGAAACATATGCCGCCCTGCTCTGCTATAAATATGCTTACTTTTCCTGAGTTAGTTTGGAATTTTAGTTGTTCAATTTAAGACATTTCACAGAAAAGTTCTGAACTTCTTTATCTGAAAGCTTTAGATGTTTTGAAGCCTCACAAATTAAGAATCTAAACCATGAGGCACAAAGCTGTATCACTCAGAAAGTCTCATCCAGCAGTACAAGAATGGAATAAAATTGTTTTCATTACATTAACTGAAAAAAAAAACCCCACAGCATTTTCAACTGCATGAAAGCTGCAACACCCATTTATTTCACATAAATTTGAAACTAAAGCTGTGAACAGAAGTGAAATCACATGCTGTATTTTCACTGCTCCAAGAAAAAAAGATGCAGAAGGTAGCAATATATAAAATTGAGTAACTTAATATACAACCTGTGACTAGATCATAATATTCTATTTTTAAGCAGCCCTGAATTTTTTCCCTCAAAAAATATGTAACATCTCTTAAAACTGGTAGGATTTATGCACATGCAGCTAGAAGAATAGTTCGCGTAATTCTGTAATGCAACTGTTCTCCTTTCTTACTTCTAACTGTTTGATTATCTCTGCTAAAAGAGGCAACCAGTTGTTTTAGAAATTTACTCAAGCTGGGTTTTGAGAGGCAAATGTGGAATTCAATGCACTCTCTAAGTCACAAGCCAGAAATGCTGCCAAGTGTACTACAGCAGGGACGAATAATATCAACTTTATCGACTTTGTAGTGTGGCCCTCAGCTGTCTGAGGGCCACACTACAAAGTTCTATCAACTATAACATATATTGAGAAGGTATAGTATGCTCCTNTAACATATATTGAGAAGGTATAGCATGCTCCTAATAGAAGAAAATAATTTAATATTACCTTATTTTAATAGAGATGACCATTCTATCAATTAAAACCAAACCCGAAAAATGGACATGATATCCAACAACAGAGTACTAGAAAAATCCACTTAAACAAATCTAACTAACTGGGGAGAACAA
Source organism: Cyanoderma ruficeps (assembly GCA_008694505.1). Taxonomy (NCBI): domain Eukaryota; kingdom Metazoa; phylum Chordata; class Aves; order Passeriformes; family Timaliidae; genus Cyanoderma; species Cyanoderma ruficeps. The sequence continues at coordinate 7,992,518 of VZDJ01000141.1, forward strand.
GTTTAAATCAAAAAATTTAAGCTGCGATACATCCACACCAAGAAAATTAAATTCATTTATAGTGAATGTATAGTGTATGCTTCGATATATTTTTATGCATTAATTTATGATTAATTTATTAGTTTATATGGCCTTATCTTATTTAAGGTAACAACTTCTCTATGGTAAACTAACTTTGTTAAAGACAAAATTAAGAACAACTGTCCTATAGTGTCCAAAATATTTTTAAAATGTTACCATACTGCAGAAAGAAACTGACATTATGTTTCGACAGGCATTACTTCCCCAAGTAGCTTTGCAATTATAAATTACATTATGGTCACATTGTACATAATTTTTCGATTGTATTTTTAACATGACTCAAAATCTGAAATGCTTATTTTTGGAGACAGTATATTACAGGTGTCTCCAGATAAAACTATTTGTGCAAACTCACTTGGTTCAGCTCTGGCACCATGTTTTTGAAGGAAGTCAACTATCTGAGCCAGAACCTTTTTGTTGCAATGCGTTGACAGCTCTTCATCACATTCGTAACACCTAAACAAAAGAAGAAACAAACTGGAATTCAGGGCTATCTGCATGCACATCCAAGCTCTAGCAAACCTCCCAAACAACCCTACACAAATTATTTAAGCTCTCAGTTTCAATTTTTCACCCTAAAAAATGGAATAGAATTTAATTCCTTCATCGCATATATGCTCTTCTATAGATCAATCGCAATTCACAGTCTTTACAGATTTAAATAATTTCAGAGAACACAAAGGACAAACACATATTGCCTCCAGAAAGCCTACCTTTCCTCTATAGAAAGCATTAATTTTATCTGTAAGAATCATTCTTTATCATGAGAGGACACTGCTTTAAGTGAAGTCCTTATGTACAGGCACACATAAACACCTGCATACTGATCCTTACCATATGATCCATGTGCTGAGGTTGATAACGATGCAATGAGGTTCTGTGCGTGCAGTTTGGAAGTGTTTCAGAGAATGCTGGCCTTCTGAATTCTTACTACATCCCTAAAAATGGACACATCAACCCAGTGGGGACAGGAAAGGGAAGAAAGAAAAGACTATATTATTAGTAAATAAATTACAAAATCTCCACTTCTCAAAATTAGACAAGAAGCTATTCTGCCCTACCTATTTAGCATTCTTAAGGATTGACAGGATTTAACATTCTTGTCTTTTCTACTCGGAAAAATCACTTAAAAATATAGAGATTTATTAAGTTTGTTCTAACTGAATAGAAATAATTCCTAGCTTTTGCGTAAGTATTGAGTAAATATCAACAGACAAAAATTTGTATCATTCACAAAAGCAAGAATGCTCTAGTAATTGTGAATGAAACAAGTATGTAGCATATTTGGTCCACAGAATATCAAGGAAGAGGACAGCACAGGTAACCCTCACTGCTCAAGAATGTCAAATGCATTCCAGACAGCAAATGAAAAAAGTACATCAAGTGCTTTGTACTACACAACTGCTCAGAACACACCATTTATGTACAGGAATTTCAAGAGAAAGCATTTGCAATTGTTCAAGTATGAACAGGGTGGGACTTAGATTCAGGACTAGTCTCTGAATAGGCATGAGTTTTAGAAGCTGTTAACAGCATGAACATGAAGAAGCACACAGAATTAACCCCTTTTAAAAACCCTCCTTAATGGAAATTTTTCAAACAAGGTATGTGAGTCCTCCTCAGATCTACTTAACTATCTTCTGAACCCTGTGAATAGCATGTTTCTTTGCAAAATCAAATCTGTTCATATTATACTGGTAGGAACTAGCTTCTATAGTAAAACCTATTGAAATTCCAAGAAAATTGTGAAATGCTTTGTTCAGGCAACTATTGGCTGAACCAAGCCTGACACTGCTCATAAACTGAATTCTGCCGTACCAAGCAAAATTTTTTCTCAACTTCACTCCCAGGGAAGAAATCTGTGAAAGCCCTTGAGGTCAGGACCTGACATTTTAAACTCTGAGGCCATGATTTGACATTATAACTGATCCACAGGAGCAGCATGCTCACTCCAGCACAATCCTTTCTCCCTGGTTTCAATCAAATCTAGCAATTGAGTGTCCGCAGCACAAGCTCATTCAGCATGTTTGGCTTCTCATTCATTCCTGTTTGTGGGAACTTCTGCCAGAGGAGCCAGCCACACAGTTCCCAGAGCCAACTCTCCATAAGAGGCAAGAGGATGCAGACAAGAACAAAGAAAAAACAGGACTGTCATTTACTAATTGTGATGCCACACTGCACTGTGACACATAAAGCTAACCCTAAACATTGCCAAAAACAAGACAGGAACGTATGGTCACATCCCACTTGGCAAGGAAGCTGAAGCAGGGACTCTCACAACCAAGCACTTAGGTCACACTGCTCCTCTGGAAGTAATGAGATGCCAAACAGACAAGGATCCACCAACAGTGGTATCCTTTAGAAACTCCACCTCTGCAAACTGAGCACACAGGCTTACCTGAGAGCCACATTTGAGGCAGAGCCAGATGTCCGAAGGTGCCACGGGCTCACCATCGCTCATCCGCCTCTCCTTCAGGCATTCCGCGCAGATTGACCACACGCTCTGAGCCACCGCTCTCTTCACATGATGCACGTCCACTGCTTGGCTCACGTGCTGGCAGGTTAACCCTGCAGGAAATAACACACACTCGCTTTCATCCATCAAAAATAACAGCTAGGAAAGACAGCACATGTACACTGAAAGGCCATGGTCTTCAATGAATTCAGTATTAGGAAGAAAAAACAGCAAAGAATTAAAGTAGGAAAGATCAGCCAGCTGCTCCCCACATACTGAATTTTATGAAGGAATCTCTTTCGGTCTTTCCGTAATGGAAATTCTTTTCAAGTCAATAAATGCCACCTCTTAAAACCAAATAAACTACTTTGTACAAAAGTACAAAGACTATTTTTGTAGAAAACTAATTTCCCCATTTTTTGACAACAAAATAATAGATAAATCTATTTTTGCATATCACAACGCAGACATTGACCTCTTTTCAACCCATAAAGAAAGATTTTCAAATACCCGAGGATCCCTACTACAACTGCTCATTCTGAACATGAAATCAACTGTTCTTCTCTGTCATTTTTTGCACAAATTCCACTATATCACAGAATAAGCCAGGTTTGGAGTAACCTCTGAAGGCTATCCTGCTGAAGCCCTCACTTAAAGCAATCCCAAACACTAATTTAGATCTGCTGGCTCATGGCTTTGTTCAGCTGAGTATCTTCAAGGATTGAGGCTTCACCAACTCACCAGAAAATCAGGTTTCTGTCTGACTACCCTCAGAGTAAATACAAAATAAGTTTCCTCACACCTAGTCAAGTTTTCCATGCCTTAAATTTGGTCTGTTGCCTTCAGTCCTCTCACTGTGGACCTCCTACAAAAATCTGGTTCTGCCTTCTCTGTAACTACTATCAGGCAGACAATGAAAGAAATTATACTTCCACTCCTTTGGCTAAACAAAGACATTCCCTTCAGCCTCTACTCCCACATTGTGTTCTCAATCTCCTTAAAAATGTGGATGAGGTGAACCACTGTCCTCACTAACAAGTCAGCCTTTCTTGTAAGAGGGAGCCCACAACTGGGCACAGTTCTCCCAATGAAGTCCCACAAGCGCTGAAAAAATGGAATCACCTGCCCGCCCTGCACTCTCATTAGTAAAATCTTGCCTACAGTAGGCACAAAAAGCACAGCTTGGTTTTATCAAGTGTGTGCATTAGGACCCCCAGGACCTTTTCTGCAAAGCTGCTTTAATCCCCACTCTGTAATGGCACGTGGTCATGCCCAGGTGCCAAACTCTCCACCTTCCATTGTTGAATGGCGAGAAGTTTCTGCCTGTCCATTTCTCCAGCCAGTCTAAGTCACTCTGAGTGGCAGACCTATCCTCCCCCACATCAACTGCTCTCCTTCAATTGTTCCCATGAAGAGATGGCAGAGCACGGCCTTGCAATGACATCAACCAGTTTTCTCAGCACTTTCTGATGCATTCCATCTGACCCCATGGATTTGTGCACATCCAGTTTGTTTAACAGTTCTCAATCTTCTACTCTGGACAATGTTTATATCCCAGACTCTGCCATTAAGGTCATGAGCCAGGGAGGATCAAGTGCAGAGCTTACAGGTGAAGACAGAAGCAAAGGAAGAATTGAGTTGTTTGGCCTATTCCCACATCCTGTGTCCCTAGAACCCCTGCCCCCTCACACAGCAGGTTTGCACTCACCCTAGCCTTCATTTTACTGCCACTGTATCCATACAGGCTCATCCTACTCTGTATACCTTTCACCAGATCCAATTCCAACTGAAGCTGCTTTACCTAATCCCTAGTCCTGCACACTCCAGACCTCTGCAGGGGCAGCCCAAACCTGCCTCCATCCTCTCTGCCATTCCTTTTTCCCTCTGAACTCGGCTGAGTTCCCTATTCAGCCACACAGCCTCCTACCACGCATGCTTGACCTCACACGGAGAGGAAAGGACCATTCTGCTTTGAAGAGAGAAGATCAATCAACTCTCCAGCCCTTCATGTAGTGTAACAACTGATCATGTCATAAACACTTGACAGGGGCTATTTCTGTTATAAATTCAAACAAGAAAAGTATTTCACGGTACCAATGATTTGTGGTTTTAATCAGTCAACATGGAAGTTATTAGCCCTCAACCTCAGGACAAACATCATTCTGTGTACGTACCTGAAATATCATCTGAAGAGTCCTCATCCTGCGGCCTGTTAGGCCTTTTGCTTCTCTTTGGCTTCTCAGGGTTGGTTCTTGATGGATCTTTCACCCGCATCTGTTGCTTACTAAGAAAGACAAACAGAGGTTACTTTATTGTTTATTGAAATGTTTCACTATATGTAGCAAGTTTGAACCGTAAAAGCAGAAGATCAAATCACAAATTCGAACATCACAAACACAGTTTTAGGCTTGGTCTAATGTCAGCTATTGTGTAACAAGCAGTATGAATGTGCCAGGAATGAAGTCTTAGAAATGTCGCAACACCAGTTACACGACACTATGAATTGTAGCTGCAGGAAAAGGGGACACACGCACACTCACTTCTAGGCAGTGGTGATAAATATTTGAGGTATTAAGATTTTCTTTATTTTTGTTATTGCAAAGTAAGTTATTACAACCATACATACCAGAAAAACTCCATCAACTCTTCCCTTATGAAAGGTTTCAGTCGTTATTCACCCTTGGCATATTCCCTAAAGGTTTTTGAGCAATTTCTAAGACTTTAAGAAAATAAAAAAGTCTTCCAAATCTGATTAAAGTGTTCTATCCTACAAGGGATAACAGATTGGAGTGCAAACTGATGCCTCTATTAAACACTGGAAAATCCATAAAGATTAAGTCTTTCATAGGAAATTTGTGTCATTAATCAAGGAGTCCTATGAGGAACAGAATTAAAGCATAGATATTTGCCAGTAAACTTTTTTAAAAAAACGGAGAGATTTCTGGACACCAGTCATTTAATCAAAATCCAAATGTGAATCCACTGAAGGACTGTAGTTGTGCATCATACAGGCAGTTGCTGGGGCTTAGTTTACAGTTTGTCTTTTAACGGTGCGGTTCATAAAAACAGATTTTTGTTTCCACATACAAAGCATATGAATGTAAAACAGTCAAATACTCTGCAAACGTGTGAACCATTCTGTTCAGAAAGAAAATGATATCTTGTTGTGCACCAGAAACAGGCTAGTAATGTCACCTGAGCCACCAGGTCCAAAGATTTTCAACTGTGCTACTGCATTTAACTATAGGAAACTTCTAAAGTATCCTACGTTTGGGAATAGCAAAAAGTATATTCTTACTACAGATCAACTAGTTAAATTTGCCAAAGTTTAGCAAGTTTGTCTACTTCAGATTTTTAAATCTTTTCTGTGTACGCATTTAGACCTTTGAATTACTAAGCTCTGAGTAATCAACCAGCATATTGAATTCAATATTCCCTCTCCTTACTTATCCACTAAGCCAATCAGCACAACAGTCATCAATATTGATATTAGAGCACCACCACCACTGGTATCTGAACAGCCTTCCCTGAAGCAAAGCAGGCAATCTGTACCACTGAGCTCCTGTTCCAGGTTCCCACACATACAGATAGATGCCCCTGTGTCTGCCCCACATCCCTACAGACTGTTAGTGCTAGACGTCTTCTGCATGAACCTACCCATTAGAGATTTGCTTTGGACAAGTCAAACTTTTGTAGAGTTTGAAATAAATCTTTACTTGCTGCTTCCTTGCATCAACAGCTTCATGTCTCCTCAAGCCTTCAAAACACAGCGCATTTTTTTCCCAAAATGCTGCATCTACACATAAATTAGCTTATACTATATTAAATCCCATTATGTTCTTCCTGTTGTTCAAAATTACAGATTTCAATTTTTCCTGTACTTATGGTTATAAAGCTCAGATATGCAAATGAACAGTGCCACTGAATTCAGCCTTGCTGATTTCATGGCAATTCCTGTAAGTACAGTACTTACCAAATACAGTAAGAAAGATCTAAATATTCCAGCTCTTGACTATAGATTTTCAGCAGATGTTAGCACACCTAAAGTCTATCAACAGCCATGCAACCTGGTATACCTAGAATATGAGGAGGCTCAAACAACTTCAACTGTGCCTTTCTGCCTTGGCAGCTTCTTATATATACACAAGTTTCACGTGAAACTACCCCTCACCACTTGTCACTTAACTGAGCACAAGATTCATCCAGACATTCATCAAACAGGAGGGCCTATAGAGCTGCTGTGAGAAAACACGAGACCTTACACTAAATTATGTAAAGAGCCAATAGCAAAGACAGCAAAAATGTCCTCCCTAAAGGAACATAGCCGTGTTTAGGTGATTCAACATCGACATAAACAATCTCTAAGTTCATTTCAGTACAACAACTTTGATCTCTTCGGACAGATTATGTAAGACTGTCCAAACCAAACTTCACCCCAGTGAAAGTCACCTTCATATCAGTACATTTAGAGGGCTCCAATAAATAATTGTGGGTCCAACCAGCTGAAATACAAGCCTTTCCCACCTGTGAAATCCTGTGGCCCATAGCACAAGTGATACAACCTGGATCAGGGCAAACACAGCCCACTGCTGGACCCATATCCCAGGGACTCTCAAGACAGGGGGGAAAAACAGTGTCAGCTGATACCCACAATGACTGAAAGCATGGCACTTCAAGCCCAACCTAATCAACATGGCATTAGAAATGAACACTGGCATAAGAAACTGCACTCACACGGCACAGCCCAGACACTTTTCAGTCTCATTTCACTAAGAGCAGGCGGAGGAAAGGACAACACGGACCATTAGATTAATTACTTTCATGGACACACACATAGCCGGACATCCATCAGACAATGTTTACTGACCTGTGAGCTCTTGGAAAAACCAGAGTATATCAAGGACTTAGACAGCCAGGGTTTGTGCCTGATTTTGAAAAGCACATGGAAGTGTGGTGAAAGGGTAAGAGCAATGAGCTACCCACATGATCTACAATGCAAGTGTATATGGAGTACTACCCTTTCCCAACACATTCAGGGACCGAAAACATTACAAATCAAAAATCTCTTTCAATAAAAACATGATCAACATCAATCAACATATTTCCAAAATCAAAGCTTTATGCCAGGAATTTGATTATTATATTTGAGTCCAACGAGGAAGAAACTTCATAAACAACTTCTCAGAAATATTTCAGTTTATGGGAAATAAAAGATTTGAGATTTTATTGGAATGAAAATCCTCAAAAAGCAGACTCAAGAAAGCATAAAATATAGCTAAGAAAGAAACAAAAGGGATGCTCTATAGCTTATGGTTGGCCATAGGCACAAGCCATTCAAGCAGGCATAAGAGAAAAGAACAATTCAGACAAAATTAACTTGACACACTGAAGATTAAAGACCATGGTAGTATTCCCATGATTTGACTCTTTTCGACCCATTCTCCTATTTTCTTAATATGTCCAATGAAAATTTTCTGTCTACAGCCACCAACTATGGAGTATCCTAAAGGGGACACTCTCCTCCTTTTCCTATGCAGAAAGAGGTCACCACAAATCTTCCCTTGAAGTTTTCTTTTGTGATGGAAAAACAAATACACTAAAGTTTTTCATTTCGCACACATAAAATCAAGTAATGGCGCACATGATATTTGACTGCTGAATCTGACAAATAAAAAGACACTGATTTTTGTGGTAGAAATACCTGAGTTTAGTGGGTATGTTAGCTCTGCCCTCATCCCTACTTGGCACACAGTAAAAATCTTAAGTAGAAATTATGCAGTTTTGTTGGAATCAACCAAAAAATATAAAAAGTTAGATTAGAAAAACCTAAATCTTCTCCTTTCAAGAAATCATTTCATACAGAACTAAGAACTAATCCTTGCCAAACATGCTCAGATTGTTTGAGCTCACCATACAAGAGTTTGAAGTGTAATCATCACCATCACCAGCTATTCTCAGTTGACTTTTTACTTTTTAAAAGACTCCTAATGTCAATCTTCCTACAAAAAGCTGATTAAGATCAAAACCTCCTCACTCAACTGCTCATTTCCACCATTCTAGAAAGAACAAACCACATCAAAAGCAGAAGAATGATCTGCCTATCTAATTTTAAAAGCTTCAGATTTGACAGAGTGCCAAAAATCAATGTGCTGAATTTGTCAAGTTAAATCTACGGTATGCCTAGACTATTTTAAATGTAAGATATGCTTCAAATAGTCTATATTTAACAGCATTAATATTCCCATATTTAGAAATTGACCCTCTTCATAAAGTATATATTTAGAGACTTACAAGAGTTGAATGTTGTTCCCAAAATAAATAACTGCTATTTTTTAAAAAAATACATTTTACAGTAATTCAGTAGAGCTAAGACCAATAAAAGTTACAAGGCTAGTATGAACTAAAAATCACTTTTCCTTGGGAAACCAAACCAATCCAACCAACCAGGTTATTCCTCTTCACAACATCTTTATGCAAAAGAGTTGGAGTAGCAAACTGTCTTCACTGTCTCCACTTCCCAAAACCTTTTCCCACATTACCATCTTGCACTTCTCACGTGGAAGATGAGTCCCTCCTCCTAGAATGTCTACAGTTCACTTACTAAATGCTGAAATGTGTCATCTGAGTGAGTCTTCCCATGCTGTACCTTTGCCATGATGCTTGCAAAAAACACAGACCACACCACCAGCATGTCAGAGAAATAACCTGCTGCACTGATTAATACCATATCACTGCTTCCATCTGCCTAGATCTACTTTTCCCCTCCTCTTATAATTAGGGTGCAAGCTCTTTCAGACAAGTGCCACATTTTTGTACTTATCTGTGTAATACCTACTACAATGTTTTTCTGATTCTTGATTAACTAGGAGGATTACAGTTGCATTACTAGAATGCAAACAAGATAAAAATTATGCAAAACCCACCAGCCTACCTAAGCATACTGACCCTATGAAATGTGACCAAGTGAGTCTACAGATAATCTCCAGGTACTACTTTGGATATGGGTAATACTCTCCCAGTAGGACTGTCCATCAGCTGTGAAACCAGTACAGTTAATTATTTCATCAGTAAGCACCTGAATTCAAAGAAGCTGAGACAAGTACATTTACCTCAATCCCCCAATTCTTCTGAGGCAGCCTAAATTCCAGCTCTCTCACTACTTCCCGTCAAGCGTTCAAGTTAAAATTGTATCATTTTACATTGCTAATGCAAAGAAAAACCTGTGTCACACTGAAAGGGCAGAGCACACATGGAATACTAGGGAAAATTAGCATTTTCATGTGACTTAACAGAACTGTCCAGCTGTCAACAGCAGCCTTGCACCAAAGGGGTGAAGGAACAGCACAGATGTGCAGACTAAGTCCAAAGATGCTTCGAAACACATCTGTGAAAGGTCCCTGAGTGGATCAGTAAAGCCAGATACTCTGCAGAACTGCTACATGTTTTGATGTAAGCTGCAAGTTGATATATTTTGGACGTCTGTTCCGAGCATTACCTGTGGCATTTTGCCTTGCTCGCCACTAGACCAAGTGTCACCCAATCCAAACAGGCAGCACATCCATCACAGTCAGCAGCAGGGCAGTGTCACCCATCAGCAGGCCAGCAGGCTCAGCGCTCTGACAGCCACCGAAACCTTTGCGGAAAACAAGCCCCCGCTGCCTGCAAGAGCAGTAAAAGGACCAGAATCGCTGACTGGTAGTGGCAGCGAAGCCTCTTCCCCTGGAAAATGTCATCTGAAATTCTGAAAGCGTCATCTCCAAGATTTCCTAGCCCAAAGGCACATCACACATCCTATGCTATCACTGGAGCTCAAACACCAATCCTGACGTATTACAGTCCTAAAAAGGGTGAGACACTGACGTACATTTTGAGCCAGGAGTGAGACGGAGGCTTTGGACTGCTAGATACAACTTTGCAAGTGGCAACAAAAATCTTACAGCATCTCTCAGTAATCCACTTTAGCCGGCTGCCCATGCTAAGCATGTATCAACTTTCATGTTCATATCCTCCACAATCCCCCTCAGATGCCCTTATAAAACCACCTGCCATAGAAAAATTACCTCTAAGGATGAACAGAAGCGAGACATGTCCAGAAACAAAAATGAAAAGATTCTGTAACTGGGTTTATGACTAGAGTATATTAAAGCATTGAGTGGGTAAAAAAAGTAGCATTTTGATGACATATTTTTTGCTAGTATCTTATAGCAAAGTTTTATGGAAATTTTCAGATATACCTGGCAATATCCAGCCCCATAAAGCAAATAGCAACTTTTTTTTATGTCCTCTATCCCACATTAAATGTTTGGGGCTTTTTATAACCTACCAAAAGGGAAAAATATCTGGGTAGATGCATGCATGGTCCAACGTAGGTCTCTCTAGAAAATTCATCCTTTAAAAAGCAAAACACCTAAGTACCATAAAAAGAGCCATAGCTTATAACTAATGAAGTTGGCTTGCAAGTGAAAACTTTGTAGGTGAAAAGGCTGTCAGATGACAGACTGTGCACTCCCATGATACAAACACCATTACTGTACCATCACCACAGAAAATCTGAGGGCATAAGGACTGAAACAGCTGGAAACTAACCAGAGAACTCACAATATTTGCCAGGATAACCATGTGGCCAAAAGCTGGGGGAAAAGCAGTCCAAGATGTCATAACAGAAAATAAAGGGGAATATGAGCAATGGATGAACTTTAGAGAAATGCTAATTCTGTGAATTCAAACAAATAAAAAAGGGACTGTGGCTGCAGTATGTGTGTGAGACAGAAGGCTGAAACCCACACAAGACAATACTTTAACCTAAGGTCCTGCTGTACCTCTGCCTAAAGGGCTGAGTTGGACAACGTAAAGGAAGACAACAGCTGCCCATAACTTCCCATCTATTCTGGAAGGGTGTTGTGGGAGCTGGTTAATCAGTGAGGGTAGAACAGGTAACACAGTAAGTTACTACTACTCTGAGCTCTTTGAAAGTCTAAGTCTTGCTGTCAAGAACAAAAAATTTAATTCCATTTTCTTCCTCCACACAGACTGCCCCAGTTAGCTTTGATGGCATGTGTGAGGCAGAACAACCTGTCCTCGATCTACAGCTGATGCTCAAAACAGAACCCCTGAGACACCAGCTGCAGTTCTGTGAATCTCACAGAAATAAAGTTACAGAGTGCCAGTTCTTCAATATTTCATGAAGAAATATCACAAAATATTTACAAGTGTAGTAAACACGAGAACAATTTCACAAAGGCATAATCTGCCTCAAGTTTGCATGTGCTTGTGACATTACTATGTTTCTGTTTTAAAAGCTAGAAAACAAGAGCAGAAAGAATCCTTTAGAAACAAGTCTGTTCTTTATGTTTGTATGAGAGGATTATTTAATGGAATTGGGAAATACTTGTAGTTAAAGATGACATGCAACTAGAATACAGTGCTACACCTGCAGCTTTGCCATCTGCTTCTATGTTCTTGATGTCTTCATTCTACTGCACTTATGTTCAATATGTTGATGTGCATATCCTGTTTAATAATGCAAGTAGCAACAGAGCTACAGCAAGGGCAGGACAAAGTCCTAAAGTAAAGAACATCACAGCAAAAGAAAGAAAAAAAAAAAAAGACCAAAAAAACAAACCAGGAATCAAATCAGAAAATCCCAATAATAAATAAAACGTGAAGACTTGCAGCTATGGGTCTAGAATATCACGTCTCAGGCTAACCGCGAGGACCGGCACCAGGCTGTCATCTCATCCCGGGCACGGACCGCAGTTGAGGCCGCGGCGGCGGCAGGCGCAGGCCAGCGCGGGCAGCGGGAGCCGGGCGCTCGCCGCAGCTCCGCGCCCTACGCCAAGTGACCGGGCCGGGTCTTCAACCCGGCCACAGCCGCTGCTACCGGCCGCCCTCAATCTAACACACCGAGAGACGCGCTGCGGCTCACGGAGGCGGCCCGGCGCTGCCGTTCTCACGTCTCGGTAGGGTTAACCCGCTCCACATCGACAGCGGGCGGTCGCCACCAGCAGCTCGTCGCCGGCGACCGAACACGAGCGGCACTTGGCCACCAGCCCGGAGGGGGAAGCAGCGGACAGCGCTGCCGCGGGTGCCGCCGGCAGCAGAGAGGGGCTGCCCGGCCGGCCCGGGGCCGCGGCGGGGCAGAGCTCCCTCCCACCGCCCCCAGCCCGCGCCCCGCGCCCGCCCGGCGCCCCCCGGGACGCGGCTCCGCAGGCCGCGGGCCCGGCCGCCGCCATGGCGGTGTCGATCGGCCCGGCCCGGCCCTGCGGCCGCGGCCGAGGCTCCGCGTTCCCCCTCGGCTGCGCAGGACGGGCCCGGCGCGGGCCCGGCGCCCCCTGCGCGGTGCCGCCCGCCCCCTCCCCGCGCCCTGCACTCACGGAGCGGCGGGCGGCGGCGGGCGGGCGCGGCGGCGGCAGGAAGCGGCGGAGGAAGCTCCGCTCCGCTCCGCCCCCGGCCTCGCCGCGCCGCTCCCCGCCCCAGCCGGAGCCCGGGTGGCTCCGCGCGGAGCCTGGGGCAGCCGCGCCAGTGGCAGCGGGGTTGGTGCTGGTTCCAGGGCACATCGCGTCTCCCGGGTGGGAAGGGCGGTGGGGAAGCGGGGCCGCCCGGGAGCGCACCGGGGCCCGCTGAGAAGCAACAGGTAGCCACAGGTCTGGCTGCGGGACAGACACCCTGCAAACTCAGGGCAAAGGGTGGGGTGACCACTTCTGAATTTTGCCGTAAGAGCTGAAGGTGCTGTGCTGGGTTTGTCCCCGTGAGCAGCGCGCTAAGAGGAGGTTTGCCAGCGCGCAAGGCTGTGGATAGTCGTGGCCACAGATTATGCAGCAGGGTCTGGGCCCTGCGTGGATTTTCGAAGCAGCCACCGTGGGAGAGACTGGAAGAACAGCATCGAGCGTGCATATCCCCACCGAGGACAGGCAGAGACAAGGATGTCCAGCACTCGAGGGAGGAGCTACTGGAAACTGGGTTGGGTGCCACTGGGTTTGAGTGTGGGAGGTTGTACAGAACGGGGAAAGTCAAGTGAAGAAGAGGTGAAATGGAGAGAGAGTCTCAAGAGGTGAAATGAAAGAAGTTGCTGAGGAGGAGTTGACTGAGTGCAGCCATGAAGACAAAAGGAGAATTGAATGTGCTGCTTCCCACCTTTTCACCAAGATGTGGGAGTTTGCTAAGCTTGATCTGTTCTGACCTCAAATTCTCAGTCTTTTACAAGATGGCTAGTGAATGCTTCCTATTTCAGCAAACAAGCTAGCGTGTTCTCTCTTTTTGTACATAGTATGATCCAGGGTCTAATCAAAACCATAAAAATGCTTCTTTCTGTGAATATGCATTTCATATGACAAGTGTTCTGATGCCTCATATTGATCGCTTTATGGTTCTTATGGTGATACATGCAATAAGTAGAGATTAACTGCAGTCATTATTTTACTACAGATAAAATATACAGTAAATTATACTTCAAAAGATAATTTCTAGAAGTAGTGTATTCTATTCTTATCTTGTGGGAAATGGAGAATGCCTTAAACCTCAATTCTTATATAGATATACTGCTTCAGACAGACAATTTGCAAATGCCTGTCAAAGAGACCATATGGAGCGGCTGGCAGAAGGGCAGCTAGTGAACCAGTTATATGTGCCAAGTTCAATTTGTCACACTTTACAGTACCAAGAAATATTTTGTTCTCGTTTTGAGAAGGAAAACTCTCATTAGTAATGATTCAACAACCTACTCCTCAAAATGCATCTTTTATGAAAAGATCCAGCATGCCTGCTTTTAAAGACTAAAATTGCTGATATGTAACATATCTATAAAAGTATGCATTAAATATGGAATACTGATCTAAAATGTGTGGAACAGAAGAACCCTCATTTCTCCACTCACATTTGTCTTGGCCATTAGACCTTGTGGCTAGAAGACTGACAGCTTTCAAAACTAAAACTAGGGGTTTGGTTCAAAACTGAAATATTAAAAACTGAAACCAGGGATCATCGAATCATAGAATATCCTGAGCTGGAGGGGACATACAAAGTTCGAGTCCAACTCCTGACTGTGCACAGTCCAGCCACAAGAATCACACACCACTTGCCTTAGAGTATTGTCCAAACACTTCTTGAAGTCTGGTGGGTCTGGGCCCATGATCACTTCTTTGAGGGGCCTGTTCCAGTGCCTGACCACCCTCTGGGCAAAGGTTTTTCTTAATATCTAACCTAGACCTCCTGTGATGCAACTTCATGCCATTCCTTTGCATCCACTCCTGGTCACCGGGAAGAAGATCGGTGCCTGGACCACATCTCCCGTGGCTGTAAGGGGACAGTGACAGTGGTGAAAGTGCAGGCCAGTGCTAAAATCACCTTTTCTCCTCGGTGTGATACTCAGAGGCTGGGGATGCTTAAATTTGATTTGGCATCAAAATTCCTCATCTCTGTTTCACCTCCCAGCCTTTGGTGCTTTCAGGCGTCTCAACAGTTTGGGTTGGCTGGTGGAATTCACCCTGCCCAGGCAATGCGGGGTGAATGCTGGATGTACCGAAACCAGAGGCGGTGTCTGTGTGACGGGGCTGCCTCCGATGCCGGCAGGCGCCACACCCCGGCAGCGCTCCCCGCTTCCCTGCGCCGGCCGGCGGCCACCAAGGCTCCGAGCCCCCGCCCCTGTGGAGAAGGCGGTGTCTCCTCCCTGCCGGCGGGGCCGGGCGTGCCTGGGCGGCCGGGACGGGCCGGGATGGGGCTCAGCGGCTGGTGGCGGGCGGCGCGGGCCCTGCGGGCGGCGGGCGGCGGCTGGAGCCGGGCGGCAGCGCCTGGTGAGCGGGGAGCGGGGGCGGGCGGGGATGGGTCTGTCCGGGGCGGGCGGGGGCGAGCTCGGCCGGCGCCCGGGGACAGCCCCGTGTGGCTGCGTTTGGCGGCGCTGCCCCGCCCCGAGCGGGTCCCGCGGCCCGGCTGAGCGGCTGTGCCTCCCCGCCAGGCCCCACCTGCCGCAGCCTCTGCGCCGCCGCGGAGCCGAACGTCTCCTACCAGGAGCTCAAAGACTTGAAGAAGGCCAACGTCCTTCACATTGACGTGCGGGAGAGGTGGGAGATCGACCGGTTTGGAAAAATCCCCGAGTCCATCAACATACCGCGTAAGTTGTCAACGCTGCCATGTGCAGGCGTGGGGTGTTTCGTGTTCCTCCTGGCTGGAATGGTCAGGTGGTGGTGACTGAGCAAGGAGAAACGGTGCTAGAAAGCTGCTGGCATGTAATGAGGCTGAACTTTTCCTCCAGAGGAATTAGAAGTCTTGCAATGTAAACCTGTCTCTGGATGGAGAATAAACAGTAGCTTGTTTTCTGTATTTCCCAGTGGGTGAATTAATGGAAGCTCTACAAATGGACCCAGCGGAGTTCAAGGAGCAGTATAATCAAAAAATGCCATCCAAGTCAGACCCTGTGGTTTTCTCCTGTTTGGCAGGAACTAGAAGTAAACAAGCACTTGGTTTTGCCACGTCCTTGGGTTTCAGCAGGTATGACTTTGTGTGTAAGGATGGGATTAATGCTAGAACACATACTCACCTTGGGGGCAAGGGTGAAAATTTACATGTGGAATATGAATAAAACAATTGGTATTTGAGCTAAATACTTCCTCTTGTCTCCACTGAACCTTGAAGGATGCCATTGAGTGTTGCAGCAAAGTGAGGTGTACCACCCTCTGAAACAACCCCTCAGCAGCTCTGCACACGTGCTGCTGGTGACACAAACTGCTGCAAGACCACGCTGAAGGGTCCTTCTGCCTCTTTGGGCTCCCTTGCTGAGATTCTTCTTCCTTATACAGCTTCATAAGCACTAGTCCTGAGATGCAGGAAGATTGGAAAGGTGGAGAACTCCTTGCTTTGGTAGTACAATCTTAAATAGTTTAAGAAACCACACCCTTTTGTTGAATTGCAGTTCTCCCCGCAGTTCACTGTTGACAAATGATGCCTTCGCTTCCTGTAAAGCTTTGGATTATTTGCCAGGAGTAAAGGAGTGAAGGCAATAGCTAATGAAACAATGATAGAATGAAATGTAGCATTTGGTTTGCAGAATTGTTAAACCTATCTTTGGAAGGTGCCTCGCTGTCTTGAAAACTGCAGGTAAAATTTAAGGCATTGGTTATTTGTTTATGTTTCCACTGAACTGCAATTCAGGAACTGGAACATTCATATTAATTCTAGTCAAAAGTATGGAAGCATGTTCGTGTTTCAAAGTGAAAAATATCCTGAATTACCTGTTTTTCATGCTGCCTAATTGAAAGAGTCAATGCTGTTTTGCATAGTGGATTTTTGTTTTACAGAGTTTAGTTTTGCACAGGTTGATGTCGGACCTATACAGCACGTAGGTTTGCAAGGAAGTAAAGATCAGTGTGCTGGGCTTATTTGGTGACAACTGAAGCATTAAACATAATAAATAGATATGTAAATCTCCCACTGCGGTGAGTCTATTCTCACTCTTAAAAAAGAACTGGCAACTGTTTCATTGAACCAGCTGCTATTTCTTGCTTGATGTTTGAACTCCAGCATTGCCATTTGGAAGAAAACTCACAGAACTCACTGCATGGAAACAGGGAGTATTAGAGTATAAGGAATGTCCATCTGGCTCATTGAAGCTAGGTGCAAGTGTATACGGTTGGAGAGAATTTCTGTGGTTTTGTAGAGATTTTTGTAGAGTTTTTTTGTTTGTGGGGTTTTGGTTTTAGGTGTTTTTTACTTTTGGTTTCAGCTTTTTTTGCTGTGTCCTCTTAAGAGACAATATTAAGGACTCTTCTTGAGAAAGGTATCTTCTGCATATTTTCAGAGTTCAGCAGTATGCTGGTGGCTTTGATGACTGGATAAAACATGAACCTCCCGAAAAGAAATGAAGATGACAGCCCCAGCCCTTACCCCCCCATCAAGGCTTCAGGATGGTTTGCAGGTTTTAGCAAACCACATTCCACTTCCATAATAAAGCTCACTACTGGCTTCTTGTGTAAATGGGCGTTCACCTTCAAACAGCCATGCATATCAACTGCTTGGTTTAAATTATACCCGAAGACTACAACACAAACAGAAGACATGAAATTTGCTGAACCTTTCAACCTTTACTTTGGGTTATGGTTTTGGTGAATGCATGTGAAGAGAACCTAAGTACAGATTATGTTTACTTTTTTGATTGATGTAGTTTATGACTGTTTAAACTAATGATGGTAGGGCAAATAAAATTATTATTTCTCAAATACCTGCGTCAGGTAGTTTGTTTAGAACAGTCAAACAGCAGAAATTCTAGTCTCAAGGGGCTGGGGGACAACAGAAACCCACTGCTGGCTGTGTTGTGCCAGGCCTCACCAGGACTAATGATGCCTTTTGAAGATCATTAAGGCCAGACTGTATAGAGGATTTCAAAGCCACTGAAAATACTTAGTTAAATGTGTAATTCATCGTGCTTGGCTGTATTGATCAAGCCACCAAACTTCAACATACAAATCAAGAAATCAACGCAATGTAATCAATTGAGTCAGTACCTAGTCATGAGCAGCCAATGCTTCCTTTTGCAGCTACATAAATGTTTGTTGGGAACATCTAAAACTACATAACCACAAAAAATAAGTTATTCTGTGTTACACCAAGATATATCTAGCCCATTATTTTCTGTTAGGCAGCAACTGGTAATAAACATCTGAGGAAGAGCATAAAACAGGATTAGTATGTAGTGATACAATCTCCAGATTACTCTCATTTACAACTCAAGAGTTGTAAATGTTGTAAAGCTTCAGGCTTTGCACGTCTTAGTGTCTTTGGGTATTTGTAAATTTTCAACAGAAACTCCCATCACACACAGCAGTGGTGAGAAATCTTTCCTTTTGTTGCTTCCCAACTTGCCATGTATTCTTTTCATCAGCTGCTCTGTCTTCTTCTGTCAGCAGTGAGCAGTTGTCACCCATCAGTCTTCACATCACTCGTGATTTTTCTAGACTCTTGCTGTTTTTTCTGAACTGAGGAGTTGTGGGTTGTTTTTTTTATAATTGGAAAAAATTACTGTATATATATATTTTTTTTTAATCGTGATAGCTTCCTGCAAGATGTTTCTTAAACTATTTGTACCTTGTCAAACTAGATGATCCTTTCTAATTTGCTTTCCAAATGATGGGGTTTGAGTTAAGTAACTTGTCTGATCCAGTTTGCCTCCTTTGGGATTTTTCCTTAAGCCTTTTTGGCATTTGGCTTGTGTTTGCTTTGACAATTCAGAGTCACCTGTTGCCATATGATCTGTGAAGACTCTTAGCTACCTCTCTTTCAATGAGATCCCACATTTTTATGCACCTCTCCTTTGAAGTGAAGCACAAGAAAGTTGCTAGATTTTTTTTTCTGCCTGCTTAGTAACAAGACTGTTGAATTCACATTATATTCCCTTTCCTGTTCTTCAAAATTACATCTTTTTAAAACTGTCTTCACAGAATCCAGCTCTTTTGACTGCACTTTATTGCCTTTTACTGGAATCAAAGCTGGTAAAATTAGCCTCATCTTCCCAGTAGAGAAATGCCTTAAGAAACTTCTAGGTACTATCAAGAAGTGCCTGACATTTTAGCTCAGAGATTTAGGTCCCACTGTGCTTTAGGTGTGAAAGTCTGCAAAGACTCTTCGGCAGCAAGAAAATATTTAATCGCTCTAGCCAGAATTCTTCATTAATTCCCCAATTCCAAAACATGAACTTTCTTGGCAGATTATGTGGTATATGTGAGAAGACTGATATTTACCTAAAGAATAGTTCCTGTTTAAGAACTCCACACAACAGAGGTCAAGTCGCTTTGATTTATTTCTATTCCCCAAGTCCACATTACAAATAGCACATTTTAGACTTCAAGAAATTAAAGCAAAATAGCCAAATTCCACTTCATCAATCAAGTGTCTATAAAAGGTATGGATCAAATGGCAACCAAGTAGCAAAGACCGAAATGTATATTTTTTTCTACCTCACCAAAGTGTTTGGAGCTGGTTCACATAAGGGTTCATGGAAATAACCTGAACAGAAATAAATGCTAGTAGCCTAATGGGCTACATACAAAAACACTTCAGTTATATTTCACTGGATGACCAGCCAATTACAAAGACAGGTATTTGCAAAAACAGGTGAGGCTTTTTTAAGGGGACAGCTTTTTGAACAAAGACACATCACAGAGCACATGTTTTCAACAATCTCCCTCCAGTATTTCAGAGCAGTGAAATGTGTTGTTTCAAGAAAACAAAACAAAACAAAAAATTTTAAAAACCNAAAAAAGAGAGAACAATGTTACTGAACTTTATCATTCAACTTTTATACTTGAGCAAGTTTGCATTATCATTCAAAATAAAGTTGTACAGAACTTAATTAGAAACAGAGTTATCTAAAAAAATCAAGAAATCAATTAAGGCCAATTCCTGTCTTCAGTGGGGTTATCTGCCTGAGTAAGGAATGCAGGATATGGCCTTCAGTTTGAAGAAATCTCATTTTCTCCAGCACAAAGTTAACCAAGGAATCCCATTTCAGTTATTCTAGAGTTGCCCCTAACATCCCAATTAAAATTAGCCAGTATGAAGCTCACCAAACACTTGATTCTCTTAAATAAACTCTCTAATGAACCACACAAAATCACACTAACAGTGAAGGCAGACTAACAGTGTATATCTTTTCTACAAAAAAAAAAAAAAATCCACCATAAAAAATAGCAATAATATCCAGATTTGTAATTGATTGTGAAATATTCCGATTGTACCATACAGTACATTTATTTGAAAAAAAAAATACTAGTATGTTGGGTTGTCTTAATTGCTAACACTTGAAATGTTTCAGAAAACTGCAGAATCACTATACATATTGCACTTCTCTGGTAAGCTGGGCTACTATGTATCATGGCAAAAACAACCAAGTAGATCTACTGAGGAATACAGCTTTTTTAAACCCAAAAATAGAAACTGACTTTCTTTCCTGCAGCTTTCATTAAAACTGTAACAATATTCTTTACAGGCTCTTCTAGGCATTTGTTTCTGAAGGACTGTGTGTTACTTGTTGCAGAATCTGTATTTATTTTTTTTTAAATCAACAAAACTGAAGGTAATGGATAGACTCAACATAGAGTGCACTATCTTCCTTCAGTCACAAACAAAATGAAGACAACACAAGTCATTAATACAGTTACACTTAGGCCTTGGGTTACTGTTGCTCTAAAAATAGTTCAACACAAATAAAACCAATATTGAACTATTTGTTTTGAGTGAAAAATGTTAATCTTTTGCAGCTTGGTTTAAAGTTTGATTCCTTACACTGAAAAATCTTAGCACATTTGCTCCAGCGTCAGAGAAAATGATGTAGTTTTAGAGAAAAAGCTTTCAAAACGCTTGACACAAACAAGCTATTTATTCTTCGAGTTCTTTGTCAAAGATGTTACTAAAACCTTCTGTCCATTTCGTGAACACAGGAAATATCCCAGATGTCTTGAGTCAAAGTGGTCCATAAAGAAATTCTTTGGAATGCCTTAAGATTGGCTATAACTAGAGTTCTGGCTACCATTTGGACCCTGTTCTCCTTCACTGTTGAAGAAAACAAAGACATGTCTCTTCAATAAGAAGCATCACATTACATATTTATCCTTGTTTTTTTAATTAAAAAAAATTACGGTATTCTGAAAGTAATAAAAACCTTTTGAAAGAAAATACTTGAACATATATATAAACAGGTCAAAATATTCTGCTCAGTTTCCTAAAGAAAAATGCAAAGGTTATTCTCAGCACGCATAAATAACTTCACCATATTTATGTGAATAATAATTTCAATATATGCCCATGAAGCTGCCTGCTGAATCTACTTCTGAAGTCAACATTGCAATGTTCACATTACACAAGCATGTGCACAGGAATTTGCATGTGCAGATTCCCAGCAGTGATATTTAATCACAGTAATTAAATACGACACCAAGCAGGCCCAGTTCCATTGAATCTGGCCCAGCCATGGAGCCTCACACTGGGGTTCCTTACATTTGCTGAGCTGTATTGATCACATTCTAATCACATCAACAATCTCCAGAAGATAATGAATGTCAGGCTTCCCACTAGCTCCTGAACAATCAGGCTGGTTTTGTGTCAGAAACATGTGCACTATAAAAAGACACACTATACCTTGAATCAAGCATTTACACATTCTTAAAATTGTAGTCTAGTTTTTCCATAGGAAAGGTGTAATAAGGAAGTACCGTACCTGTTTGGAGGTGGTTTTGGTTTAGGCATTTTACTAAGAATAGTAGCCATCTCTTTCCTCTCATCAAAGTTCTTCCACTGCTCATACAGCTTCAGAATAACCCTGATTATTTCTAAAATCTGTATTAGAAAGAAAAGAGATCCTAAGGTCAGACACAATAGTGATGCTATCTTTGTCATAACCTGTTTAGCGTCCAATTTTCATATTATAAACAGCGCTGTCTCACACTTAATCTAGTTGCAAAAAAGCATTCAATTAGTTTTTTTTTTTACTTTATTGTGAATTGAAGCCTGAACAGAATACTTTCCCTTTCAACTATATTTACTGCTTCTCTTCCCCTGCAAACTAAATACCTATTTATTTATTTATTTGCAACTACTGTCACAGCTTATAACTAAGCTCCTGGGAAAGTACAGACTTGGGCAGCATGATTGCAGCTATACGACCATGCATTATCAATACAGTAATTGATGATTATCAATGTTCTATACATATTAGGGGCACACACAGTGTGGGAAAACAGAAGCCCAAAACCACAAAACATTCATCTGAACTCTTTCCTTCCAAGGAATTTTAAAATACTTCTTATTTTCTTATATATATATATATATAAAATAAGAATTGTTGACACGTCATGCTCTGCTTCTGGAAGCATAAGCAAAGAATTCCATACCAGCTTGGACACTTTCTATCTACCTTAATTTCCTATTAAATTTCTAGTGTAACATTTTATATAAAAACTGGAGAATGTTTCACTCAAAATATCTTTCATCATTCTCTAAATTCATAAAGTAGACTTCTTTCTTCTTTTTAATACATCAACTTTGATTGAGTGCTAGAGCAATATATTTTGTCCTCAAAACAAAAGTCAGTTGGTGAAAAATTCCATGGTGTTCATGTGAAAAAATCAAGCTTAGGCTTTATCACAAGAACCAATACATATAAACATTCAAAGATATTGAGTATCAGGCTTATATTAGTTTTATCTATTAAATATAGTTATATTAGTTTTATCTATTAAATATAGGTTGGTTCTCCTTTGCTGCCATTTGGTATCACCCTGCTTTTAAATGTATGACACCATAATTCACAGAGCTCTCAACACAGCGTAGCATCCACATTGTGTTTAAATTTCAAGACAAACCCTGGAATACAAACACAATGCCACAACATCAGTGGGATAAAGGGCAATACCAAGGGCACAGAGGGAAATTATACCTCTCAATCATAACAGGCTATTTAATTCCAGACACTCAGTTTCAAAAAACAGACTGAAAAACATGTGCTAAGTTAAACAGTGTGATAAGGAATATGAATGCTACTTCAGTTTGCTTGCTGGAGCTAAATAAAGGTTAAAGAAGCCAACCTAAAAAGTAAAAGAAACTAGGGAGAATGAAGAACATTGTTAGAATAAGGACAACTGCACCCTGAAACATAATAAATTAATGAAGGGGATTATTTGATATGGAATTTGCATCAGCAGGGAACACAGCTAAATGATCTTGGTGTCTCCCTACTTAGCAGTGATTGAAGTCACCATGCTGGGTATCCTGAAAGTGTCAAAAATATTCTACATTATGCTATACTCTGCACATGTATAGGGAGAAAATGAAAATGGTGTGCTGGCATAATGCTGAAAAGTGAATCAGAAAATCACATGCACTTGAACTTTAAAGTCAAACTCGTGCTGGCAATCTTGTGTGTTGCAAAGAAAGATGCTGGGAGCTCTTTTGCTGGCAAACAGTGTAAAAGATACCGGGTTTATACTTCTGTCTGGAAAATGGCAATACCAGCAATGCTTTTGTTATGCAATGGTTTCCTCTTGACTTTCAGAGCAGGGTGATAACAAATAACCTGACATTGTCCCCCTTCCAAAGAGATCTGCCTAACTGCAACAGCATCTGACAAGATCACTGAATTTTAAGTTCAAATCAGTATTTCCAACCATGACTACCATTTCTGGTCAGTCCATAACAAGTGGTGGGAATAAAAAACAGAGTACCTTTTCCATATCAACAGACAGCTCAGCAAACCATTGCCTTGCATCCTTCTGCTGGACAACACAGGCCACATGTAGGCAAGCTGCAAAGATCAGGTGACATGGATATTGAACAAAGATACACTCCCAATACAGTTAGAAATATTCAATTTTTTATAAATACTGTACAGTTCAACAGAGAAAACTTGGGATCAATTATCTGACTTTTCTTTAAGGCTTTTTAAGTTGCAAGGCTACAGTGTCAGTGCTGTAGGGAACACAACCTGAAGCACCTTATGAGGGCACTCTGAGGAATGCTTGTGATGGGACAGTGCACAGAATACATCCAGTTCAACAGGACAGGAGATATTACTCGTTACTTACCTAGAGCTATCATGAAAGGAGGGTACAGCAGACAAAGATCAGTTCTATATGTGTCATTCACTATCCTCCTGTGCAAAAAAAAATTTGTAAGTATCTTCCTATTCACTTTTAGAGGACATTCCTTCAAAAACTGCTGTTGGCTTACAAATATTTTGTCAGTTTTCCAGATGGTCAAAGCAATGAGGCTGCAGGGCAAAACATCAAGGAAAGAGATCTTTTCCCTTGTAAAAATCTCTTAAAGCCTTTCTTTTTTTTCCACGTAGTCACAGCAGAAGTTTATCTGGAAATATTCTTCTAGTGCATAAATGTCTTTCTGCAGTGGATGTGTATGTATACCATCAAATAATTATCTGTTTCACAAATAAATAAGGGCTAGCATAAAAGTAGTACTTCTACTGTCTTTCTGAATTTGAAACAGTTGAAGGATAGGAGTTCTGCTAACACACCTAAAAAACCCTATATATTGCTTCTACCTCCTATGACATGCTACAACAAAAAGACAATGTTGATAGAAAGAAATTTCCTGTACTCGCAGTCACCATTCAGTAATGTTAAAACTGTGCTATTAGAGCTAGTCTTAAAAAATAAAAATTAGACCACTGCAAAGTAAAATCATTACAGGGTTAAAGACAGAATAAGCTGTCAGGAACATATACCTGCACAGGTTAACTAGGGCACCCTTTGTATTCAAATATGGCTAAGCCTGCTTGGTTCAGCGAAAGCTTAACCACCTTTGAAGCATAACTGTTAAACACTTGCTTTCTTGACGAAAGGAGGAACTATTTCCATTGTCTTCATTACCATGCCAGAGGTAGCAGCATGTCTTCTTGGCCCATATCTTGCACATATTGGAGCAAAGGTCTATATGGATGATACACTATCAAACAGCAGTCCTAGGAAAAATGTCATCGGGACAGAAGTTAGATTACAATGCAGAGCATGTTGTCAGTTTGTATTAAAACATCTGGTTTACAAGACAATTACTGATTATTTTTTTAAGTAGCATTCTAACACCTAGCCCTGCTCTAATGAGGGCAGTGCTCTCTCTAGAATACCATCACACAGCACAGTTGCCAGTCTGTCAATGTCCTTCCCCTAAGAGACACAGAAAGTCACATCTGCAGCACACTGAAACCTCATTTGCTTACAAACCCGTAATTCCCACTTGGAAATACAAAACGCTGCCAGAAAACAGTCTGCTACTAAATACCATACATGGAGAGCATGCCAAAATAATTGATGCTGGTTTGGAAAGAAAGAAAAGAAGAATTCCACTGCTCTCAAATCCCCTCATTTCAGGTCCAGATAAACAAGAAGGAATAATCCTCTTGCTAAAAGCAGCCAACTGTGCGGATACTACAGGGAAAAGCCGCATTAAGTTACATGTGCTGAACACTTAAGTGGAACACTGTTACTGCACACACTATATACTGCATAGCACACTGGAAAAATAAGTGAATCCCCAAACATAACTTCTTGTAAATGCAATTGCTTGTGCTAAAACTCCTATGTACAAAACTCAAGAGTTACTGCCACATATAGCAGAAGTATCAAGGACTAAATCTAAACAGGAATCTAAAAACTGCATTAAAACACTTGCAGACAGAAACAAAAACTTTGATCTGATCTCCTCTGTGTTCAGTTCCCAAAATATATTCTCTCATCTGCTGTCTAACTCACTAAGCTGCTCCCTGGTTTTTCTCTCCTTTTCTCTGCACTTGAGCAGAAATACTCTAGTACAGTAGTACTAGAGTCCAAGCCATAGGCAGAAATTTGGCACCACTCTTCCCAAGCTGCCTAAGAAGCCTGGGTTGCCTCCTTTCAGCTACCTGAGCAAACATAGCAATGGGATAGCTACTCTTATAAAAATCAGATATGGCTCCTTTCTTTGAAAGGGTCTGGAAGAAAATGTCCCACTGTGCTCCATTCATCCAACAGCCTGATGGTTACAGTACCACCTCGGAAAATAGGAGGCCTGAATTCAGTTTCTTCCTCACAGGATTCAAACCCTCATCTCACTTCCTAGATTACTCTAATTATTAGATTGTTACAGACTAGCCTGAATGGGATAGTACCCACACCTTCTGCTAGAACACATATGTGTAGCCCCAGATTCTTCCAGGAAGGAAGAAGAGGGCATAGAAAGAATACAACTCGTCATGGCTGGCCATTCCATCTAAGGAAAAAAGGACACTGACATCCCAGGCTCTGCATCAGGAGATTATATAGAGTTACCTCTCTCACAAAACCAGAAGTAGATCCACCAAAAAACCCAACCTACCATTAATTCTAAGAGATAGAATTCACATTCTAGTATCTGTAAAGAAGCAAAATCACAGTTAATAAGCAGCATGTTTGAGGCAGCAGAAAAAATTAACTGACACACAATTTAACATTACAAATGCACAAGAATTCTCAACAACTATTTATGATGGTCCTAAATGCATTTTATCTGAAACTACAAAACCAAACAAAAATAAAACTATTATTGGCTATTGCCTTATCACTATTATAACTTAATTCCAGTCATAAACAATGAATTGAAATACTTTGCATCAAGTTTGCTTCATTCAAGACTGCTTCATTGGCAGCACTTGTCTGATTTGTTTCAACACTTGGTAGCAGCAAATTGTTCCCAGTGCATGAAAACTTCACAGCAACAGAGAAGTTATTTTGTAGAATGAGAGCGTCTTCGTCAGCCCACTAACTTGTCAAACAGCCTTTCAAAACATTCTCATTTTTAATTTCAGATTAAACATTCTGTCCAATTGCAGCAATTAAATCAGGTCTCACTCTCAATAAAGAAGGTGATGTATTGGTGCTATCAAGGGAAAGACTGGCTACACAAAAGCAGCACTCCTAAATGTATTTCCATTTGCCTTTATCTGTAAAATAGCAATGCACTTCTATTATAAAGTCTTAGGTATATTATATTCTGATGTATCATTTGGGTGAAAAGCAAACCAACAAAAAAAGCAGTATTTGTTATAGGCAATCTAAAACTATTTAGATGTTTAGCTTTCAAAATTCTACAGCACAAGTCAAAATTGGTTTTAAAAAAAACTATGAAACTTCTCAGCATTGTGATGGAGAATACCTTGAAAACCACTGGTAAATTTAAATTTTAAGTACTAACCCTAATTAAAAACTATTTTTCAAGACCCATTAAATTTTACAGGCAAAAATAAAACTGCTTTCTGTAAGCCAACTGTTCATGTCTGCAAGCTTGGAACCATTCCAGGTGCAAAGGCCATTTACTTTCCCTGGAGCAATGTATTTGTAACCAAGGATGTCCAAAAAACCTAAATCTTTTTTCTCATCATGCTATAGAAAACTACCATTTCAGTCACCCTAACACTTGTTTTTCCTGACAACAATTTAAGAAAAGGAGGTTATGTAAGATTTGCATTACTTTTAAAAGTAACTCCCAATATTCTATACAAAACTAATCACGACCAACCCTGACATAGGAGTATGAAAATATTTCTTTCTTAGAATTTAAAAGACAGAATTTCCTCTAACAATTATTAATTTATTTGATCAAGTTGCATTTCAAATAGCATACTTACATGGTTCATCCTATAAGGAAACTCCTTTGGAAAGGCATATGAAAACCTAGTTTTCACTATAGTAAACAGAAAAAAAGTATGTTAAAGATAATGCAATTAATACTTCTTTCAGTTTCTATTCATTCATCCATATATAGACCTTCAAATCTATCTGGCAGCACGACTTTCAGTTTGTGGCTTTCAGTACAAAAGGCTTGTATTTTAAAGAGAAAATTCACAAGATTTAAGATCCTGAAAAGGAAAGAGAAATACACCTGAAACCCTGATTTGCATAGATACTCAGACAGACATTTTGACTGCTGCTTTGGACACTATTAAGTCTTTTGATTAACCACCAACTAGCTCAGGGACACCTAACTTCCCACAAGTTATCATTCACAGAGCTCTCTGGCCACTGATGTTCAGGATCTCAGTTCCAACACTACACCCATATGGAATTTTCATGTGGGACTTTTTACATAGGTTTGATCCTTCAACATGCAAGCTTTTAAAAGAACTAATGAAGTCTTAGAAAAGCAAGCCCAAGGGCAGGGTAAGGGAGCTCAGCCAGACTTCCTGCAGGTCCATAATGCAATCATGATCTCCAATAGAGATATTTAATAAATCTTTGTGTATTTTACAAGGAGAGTAAGTACAGTTAGTGCACTGGTAAGAAGCATGTTAATACACAAAACCAGAGTGATTTCATGTTAGAATGGAGAACAAAGAAAAACAAGAACACTTGAAGATGCGGATTTGAGATTTGCACAAGTAAAACATACAAAAATCTATTTTAAGTCCTTGTCCTCCAAGGAAACAGGTAACATTTAACATCCTGGAAGTGGATAATATTCCTTCCATTATTGACAGACTGTATATTATTAAATGATGCTATTGATATTACTTCCAGAAAATCAGTATGACATTCACAAGACAAGACAGCATCAGTCCTCTGGACCAAAGAATTCACCATTTAAACCTATGGTGAACTTGGCTAGAAAATTTGTTGTAGGACACCAAGACTGGGCTACTGGTTGGAAATTATAATCATTTCAAGAAAGAGATGAATTAATAGAAGAGTTTCTCAAGATGTATGCAAACTGAAGAAGTACTTAGTAAAAAAAATTACCAATTTGAGAAAGAAGATAGGGAGAAAAAGCATTTTTCCCACAAAGCAAGCTGCAGACACAACCACCACATGGAGCTGTCGTCCTAGTAAGATGTGTGTCCTAGGGTGAGTTTATGATGCTTTTTTATTATTATTATTTTTATTTTTTCATATTATTCATTCTTTATAATTGTAAGCACTTTGTCTATTAAATAAATCGTTTTTTCCGCTTTTCTCCAAAAAACTTCTTTTCCCAAACCAGCTAAAGAGAGGAGCCGTTTAAGTTTACTCTCCAAAAGAACCCTATTCAAAAGTTTCCTCCCAAATTTACCCTAAACCACAACAATGTGTTAACAGAGGAAAAATCTTTTGAAGAGGTTGTTGAAAATCAGGCTAAGATTATCTTCCTTACAAAGGAAGCAAATGTTATTAACATCATGTTGCTACCTAGCTAAAAGGAAGCAAACCTCTTAAACCAGCCACTGTTACATTAGTCACCCCTTTTGTTAGCTTCTTTTTGCTTTTACTTGTCTTGCCTCATGTTTTCTTGCCTTTGGTACTAAGACCTCCCAAAAACTGCTGCGTGCTACTGAAGCAGCTCTGGTAAAGGAAGACCAGGTAGAATAGAAGAAAAAATGCTTGGAGAAAGCCTGTTGCATTTTGCCCCTGGTTCCATGAAATGCACAGTACTTATCAGGGCTGACAGGACTCCCAGTCTGAAGGAAGAGCTGTGGGGAAAATCTTCTATAGGATCCTGAGACTGGGATTTTGAGGAACAGCACAGCTAAGAACTAGATGTCCAAGTAAAATCAGCTGCCGCGTATTTACCAAAATCCATCTAGCCTTCTACTGATGCATCAGAACTTCCACACAATGATGATTCTGATGTAAAAATAGCAACTCTCAGTGTTAAATCCAGTACTGGTCTTGGTCATGCTGGCACTGAAGATGTGTCTCAGTTCCTGGTGGCAGAACTGTCACACGGCCAGCCCCATGGACTGATGCACTCTCTGCATGTGGAGGCTACAGATGCAGCCAGTCACCTGTCCCCTAACGGCTGCGAGGGATTCTGAAAGCGCTGACCTACATTCGGAAGAGCACAGCCAGGAATTGCCCATGGAGAGCAGCTGGACCTTCTGGGTCAGATAACAGCATTCAGCTAAGGAAGACATCACTTCAAGAGTTTGATGGATGAGATGTAAGTTACATGAACTGGGAAATACAAAGCAAGTGGGAAAGATAGAGAATTAAGTAACTACAGTGTAATTGTATGGAATTTATTGTGAACAATAGGTTATAAAATGTATTTTTAGAAATAAGTATCATGTGCAAAGACTAATTTTATGATGGGGGAAAAGGATTAAAAAAAATTTGAAGGTATACAGCCTACCAAAAACTCTTAAAACAGGTACTTCCACAGAGTCATACCTTTTAATAAACAGACAAAGCTGTAAATTTCCAATTCTATCTCTGAGTAGTTCAGAATTCAATTCACCACTTGAGGTTGTTTAGTTTTATTTTGACTTTGTTTTCACCTATGCCTGCCGTAAGTTCCAACCATAATCAACTAAAGAACCCTTCTGTCTCTGCATCTGGAAACAGAAGCTATTTATTCTAAATGGTTTTAACTGGCTCTTATAGTCCTTCGTGCTTTGATACAAAGCTACCTTTAAAAAAACAAAGCAAAGAAACCAACCAATCTCCCTACAGAGATACCTAACTAGAGTGAAATGAAATTACTGATACTTACATACAGAAGTAGCAGCAGAAATCAACCTTGTATTTGAAACAACACCAAATTCCTGAAGAAAAAGAATGATAAATGAGGTGAACCACCTGAAACACCATACACTCACACTGTTATCAAATTAAAATAACAGCTTCTTACTAAACTGGGCTTCTTTTTGCAGTGTTGTAGTATTTGGTTTTTCCCCCCACCCTTTTTTTTCCTTAAGGTGAACAGGATTAAACTCTTTACCTATTTCACTGATTAGTTGGCTTGGTTGTCTGTGAGGAGCAGTACAGACTTATGAAAGGTACTAAAGCCACAAAAGCTCAGCTGGCTAACATTCTTTATATGAAATAGACAAGAGGGCTTCAAGAAGGTTATGTTTTTCCTTATCCCATTTGGAGAGAAAACTGTCTTTGGAAACCTGCCATTAACTACCTTTCTTAGTTATGTTTTCCTGAAGCCTTAGCTCCTTTGCTGAGACAGTTGGCAATCTGAAAATATTCTGTATGCAGTGTTCTTTCAGAGAAGTCCAGAGCTGAATCAATGGTGCTGCCCTCTAAAGCTGCAGAAGCTTTACAAAGGCTACACAGGAAGGAAGGCTACACAGACTTCTAATTTAAGGTACATCTATGTATATACACTCTATGTCTGTGCCTGCCTAAAGGCTTATTTAACAGGTTGATAAGAGCATCCTCTCCAATACTCTCTCTTTTCCTTGATGTCTTCCAAATACTGCAAAGTGTCACAGTACTCGTACAGACAACAGTATTACATGTCACACTAGTTTAGTAGGTCTGTTTCTATCATCCATTAAGTATTTGAGTTCCCTCTGTAAAACTCCTTAGTGTTGACATATCATAAACTGGCCAATTTGACTTTTTTCCATTGCACAGGCACTTCTCAAACAGCTGTGAAACTTGCTGCATTACAGAGGACTAACAGCAGCACCCAGCTGATGCTAACTCTCAGCCACATTCAAAGGGGAGTACCAATGGTGGAGCCATGGAATCCTCTCACCATGATCCCTAACGGGTCAGTTCCTTATGTTCATTTCTCAAGGACAGCACATGAGCTACAACATACTTTTAATGCAAGTAATGAAAGTGTGGTAAACTCTGAGGATCCCTTGCTATATAAAATAGAACAAGATAATTAGGAAAAAAAATCCAATTATGTTTTAAAGTTTGAGTAAACATAAATAAGGAGAAACACACCAGAAAGGAGACACTGATTAAGAGATACACAATTTAAGGTACAGTGTATGTAAATATGTAAACACTGTGTCACAATGAAACAGCCATTTAAAATACTTTTTTTCAATTTTCAGAGGCACGTCAGGGTTAGTAATTCAGATGAATTTTGAAGGCCTCATCAGTCTCCTTTTCTTAAATGCTATAGAAATCTATGTGAAAAGGAGAAGGTTTCAACCCCCAAAGCATGAAGAAAGACAAAAAAATTTAAAAGTCCTAAACGTTTTCTTTCTCTCATACATCACATAATGTTACATTAAAAAATTGTAATACTTCATACCTCTACTTTGGATGCCAAAAACACACACGTAGGAGCCATTAATACTGGATCTATACTTTTTAGGGAATATCTGAAACGTTACAACAAAATTATAATATGATGTTTCATACATGTAGAACGATTAATCTATTAAGAGCACCACACTTCCTTTTGAAAAAGCAAAGCTTAAGTTAACTTTATTAAAGCATAAAAGCTTTACACCATCCAGAAAACAAAAGTGGCACTGTTTTTAATACAGAACTGCATTTTTAAAGGGCTACCAAAATGTGCCTAGCAAATGTTTTATTCTTGTACCATCATAGTAAACAGTCCTACCTGGCATAGAATCTCTTGAAGTAGACTGTAGCAGTGGCAATAACTTGTTGTCTTAATTTAAGATGTTCACCTAAAGCCTGGATAACTTAAAAAAAAATGAACAAAAGCTTGAGTTGAGTTTTTTTAAACAATTTGACACCAAATAGCAAAGGGTCTCAAAACATGGCTAGTGCTGGGGATTCTAAGGAGCAGCACCACAGTCTTCTCCCTCAGTTCAGTTGCTCTAGAGAGACAACACGCTGCTGTAAACCTACAGACCTGCAGGTGAAGAACCGCTGCCTCCTGAAGCTTGGGGACACCTTCAAAAAGGAAAAGGTACCTTGACTTCATTGTGTACAAAGTGAGTACAACCTTTAAGAAGATGACAACACAAATCTCAGAAGGGTAAAGCTCAGGTATTCCATTTTAGAGCAAAACGAATTCAGACACAGGAAATATAAATCCTCAGCTCTCCAGTGCCACACAAAATGGATGGGTTTTTTCAAACAAGTAAAGCTGCCAACACAAACACGGTCATTTAATTTGGCAGAGGCAGCAGGTGTTAAAAAAATTACATATTTAGTCTAGGGAGAGGGGGTGGGAGACCAGAGGATGCAGTCAGCTGCTCCATCACGGTGGTCCTCTGCCAGTTGGCCAAGAAACAACCCTGGTGTCATCTGTGCAGGTAGCTCTTGTTTGGCCTCCCAGGCAAAGGAAAGGTGCCAAGCAAATTAGATGCATCAAGCTGGGATTAAGAGCAGGGGTTGGATGTAAAGAATGGCACAGTGAAACATAAGGTCATTACTTGTTATTTTGCCCATACTTCTTTGCCGCCATTACTGTGAGCACGGCTCGGCTGTGTGAAGACTCCCTCTTCTTTTTTTTCCTCCCTCATGAGAAATGTCAAACACAGTATTTTAAAATACACTTAAGTAGGCATTTAAAATATGTACAGCAAGACCAAGACAGTGACCACTGGTGGAAAAAGCAAACAGCTCTGTTGTCAGTCATCACTAAATTCTTAGTCTCTACTTAAACACTGAGTAGAGAGTTTTTTCCCCATGCTGTCATCACGTATCCCCTGCAAATGGCCAGGCTACACATTTGTCACCCACTGGCAAGGCCCAAAGCAACACCAAATCCCTGTCTGTGTCATATCATTCTTTTTCTAGAGAAGAATGCCAAATTGGGACTAGCTTGACAGCGACAGTAGGACAAGCAATCCTTCTGAAAAGGGTGTTAAACCCAGTATGCAATGTCTGTACAAATATTAAACATTTTATCAGCATATCTTGGGAGGTTGGAAAGAATTTTTGCCTTTAATTTGACCATGGGGCTAAAAAGCTGTCCTACTACTAGGGCATCAGAAAAATTCAAGTGTTAGGCTAAACAGAATTCTCCAAATATGTTTCATACTCCCATGGGATTTTCAGGAATGGTTAGGCCATCTGCTGTCAGAGAAAAATCAAGTGTGGTTTAAAAGAAAAAAATGGACAAGAGCCTAGAGAGACTTAATGAAATGGAAGCTTGTATATGCTGGGAAAAAGTCCAATGCTTGTAACTATTTTAATATTTGAAAAGAAACTGTAAGATCATTTATCCCTGTACGTTTACAAAGTAAGTGGTTTCAGTGGTTTGGTTTTTTTTTAATAAAGGTTGTTTTAAATCTGAGTATTTTGAGTAACTTCTAACAGAAACATTACTGCTTCTGCCCAAAATCAAAAAGGGAAAAGAACTAATACACTTCTCAACCAAAACCAGTTAAGGTATGGTGACCCAAATAGAGAAATCAACATCAGTTTCTTTTTTCAAACTACTTTAGAAGATGATCTTTTTCCTTTTCTTCATAGCTGCAGGAAGCAATACAATCAGTTAGTGATCTACTGCACTTGTTTTCCAATGAGGAAGCAGCAGGAAATTGCCCCTCTCCATGCAGATTTTAATTGCTTTAGGGAACAACCATCTCCTGGGCTGACACACACCGAATGTGACATGCTGTGGCCGAGCCTCATCTGCTCTCAGGTAGTGCAGATGGGAGACAAGGGGGGACCCAAAGCAGGGTCTCTGTTCAGAGACAGGCGATGATACAACACATCGAGGGCTCTGCCTGAGCACAGGGCAGCCCTGACTGTCCTGCCCTCCTTGCTGGAGAGGGGGAGGCAGCCCAGCCCCGCTCTCTCCTGCAGAGCAGGCTGTGTTTGTACAGGCACAGGGGAGACGCTGGCAGAGCTGCTCTCCAGCTGCCCCCAGTCACTCACCTGCCTTCAGGGGAGGCATGGAGTACCAAGGAAAAGGACCCTGGGAACCACAAACCAAAACTAACTAACTAACTTGTTTACCTCGTAAAGCTCTGCTCACTCAAGAAAAACAACAAAGAGAAACATTTAAAAAGCATAATTCACAGTTGAAATTACTACTAGTGAAAATTAGCACAGAAATACAGTTTTAGAAATACTCATAACCCTCCTTTTGTCTCTTTTTGTATTATGAAGTTATGACACTTGGTTTTAATCTAAAGAAATTTCAGGAATGGATCAAATGGGTAAATCATTGCTAGCTTGATTTCCTGATGCCCTATAAGCAATAACACAGAGGTATCCATAGTGATCGTGTTTATAACATATGCAATTGTTACAAAAATAACTAAGCTAAGAGAGAAGCTGGGATAAGTATCTTTCACAGATATCATTCCAGCACTGACATAAGATCTTCCAGTGGCTCTGGCAAAGTCACTTCACTTCTCTGTCTCAAGTCTGGCCAGACAGCTGAAAAAAATAAGCATTCTGTACTTTAAAGGACTGCTGCAAAAAATATATAAAGAGCTGCTTGCAAACAAGTTACTAGTTAGCAATATCCTTTGCATGAGTAGATTTTTTAAAATATTGAACAATTGCACAGGTGCAATTGTTAAGTGCCTTTGTAATCTGATACACTCAGGTGTGACCATTCATATGGATAGCTGAACGCTTTGCAAGATCAAGTAAATCTTAGATAACTTCACATACAAGTCCCAAATTCTCTGGGAGAACAGGCTGCCTGCCAACAGCTCTCAGAAACTTGCAGACAATTTGAGAGCCACCTGGTACTGGGAAATCAGTCAGAAGACAAAATACGGGCTGTGTTACAGGTTTCAGAGAATGTAAATGAACACAAATAACAAGTTTCCAAACTCTGTCATTTAACAGGACTGCACGGATCACCAAAAATACTTACCCCACCCTAAGAACCCACCTAAAGCCTAGGCTGAGTACTAATGCTTGACCTTGAGCCTTTAATACAGTAGCTTAGCAGTTTCTGTTTGCTTCTCCTTTTATATTCTGATAAGAACCTCTTGAAAAATAAGAAAATTTTCTGCTTCATTCTACCACAGGTTAAAATGTTATATATGTAGCTAATTAGCCTGCAAGGTCTCCTAGAATTGTGTTAGCACAACTAACAAATAATGATGTTATTTATAGTCCACGCCTTTGTTAAAATAGGCTGTGAATGTGTATGTAATATCACAATGAAAACATTACATTCTCTAAGCAATTCAAATCTCCATTTAGACATGGCATACATTGCAGATTTTATGGCAGAGATAAAAAAAGTTTTACCATTAGTAAAAAATATCTGTAGCTTCCAATATTCTTCTTCAGTCAGAAATTTCAAGTCTTTCTGGCGTTCTTTCAATAGATCTTGTTTATCCAAAATCCATTGTAAGCTAAAGGAATGGAAAACAATTTCAGCAACTCTTGATCAACATTATACTGAGTGTCTCCTGTACAAGGCTATGAATTAAACCTCAGGGATAAAGGGCTTGTGGCCCTTAACAAAGCCACAAACAATCTTCTCAAGCAACTGTTCTTCAGGGTTTTCGAAAGTTAGACAAGAAAAAAACCAACAAAACCCCAAAACCCAAACAACAAAACAGGAATTACCGGGGCTGAGATTAGCCTCTGCCAGCAGCAAACTGAGCTGGCTGTACAGATCTTAGACCCTGACAGTCACTAACAAGGTTTATGTTGCAGCCATTTCATTACGGGCACCGTTCAAACCTTGCCGTGCTCAGCATGAGGTGTTTCAGAGCAGAATCACAGAATCAGTTAGGTTGAAAAAGATCTCTGAGATCATCGAGTCCAACCCATGACCGAACACCACGCTGTCAACTACACCGCGGCACAGAGTGCCACGTCCAACCTTTCCTTAAACACCTCCAGGGACGGTGACTCCACCGCCTCCCTGGGCAGTCCGTTCCAGTGTCGATCACACTTCCTAATGTCCAACCAAGCCGAGCCCCGGCTGCCCCACCGCTGGGGACAAGCGTGTCAGGGACCCAAGCTCCCGCACTCCGCCGCTGGAGCCCGGGGTGGCGCGGGCACCAACACTGGGACGCGACCCCTGTCCCGGCGCGCCCAAACGCTTCCCAAGCGGCGGCCGAGCGGGGCCGGCTCGGGCCGCTCCCGCACCCCAGCCCGGCTGGGTCCCGCGGCGAGCAGGCCCCGCCGCCCGCTCCGCGCTCCCCCGGCCGCCCCGGGCCTCCCTTCAGCGCCGTGCCCGCCGCCCGGCCCGGCAATGAATGGACACAGCGCGGCGGCGGCCCGCAGCACCCGTGCCTCGCGCCCCGCGGCCGCGGCACCCACTAGTGAGAGCTCTGCCAGAAGTTCCCGGCCATGGGAAGCTGCGGAGCGGGGAGGAGGCGCCCGGGCCCGCGATGCCCCGGCCCCGCCGCCACAGCGCCGCCGCCCCCGCGCCGGCAGCAGGAAGGAGGAGGCGGCCGCCGCCGCCGCCGCCGGCCGGCAACACGCGGCGCTGGGAACCGTTCCCCCGCGCGCGGGTTCCGCCCGCCCCGCCGGCCCCCGCAGCCCCGCCGGCTGGCACCGGGACACGGAGCGGGATGCGCCGGGAGGCACCTTCCAAAACACCCAGTCCAGCCTCCGCCATGTGCAGGGGCACCTTCCACTAGGCCAGGTTACTTAGCGCACCGTCCAACACGGCCTTGAACACTGCTAGGGATGGGGCAGCCACAGCTGCTCTGGGCAACCTGTTCAAGTGCCTCACCACCTTCACATGGAAAGAACTTCATCCCTATATCCAGTCCAAAGCTGCCGTCTGTCAGTGTGAAACCGCTGCTTTTCCCAGTAAGGTCCCTGTTGTAAGCAGCCAGGAAGATCCAGAGCTTACTTGTCTTGTGTTGTCTCCACCTCACCTAAATTTCCCTTTAACTTACCCGTTCCCGAGTTTTAACGGTTCGGCTTGCTCCAGCGTGCTGGAATTTTCCTCATCAGAGAGAGTCTCTAGAAGTATTTACTTAATAATAATAAATTTAAACTATGAACAGGAAGTACATGGGCCTGCTTTCTTTCCATGTCCTTACCTGTGGGGGCTTTCAGCTTCTTCCTGGGATTTGAGATGTATCAACACACATATTGAGATGTATCAATATCAGGCACTTGAAAACTTGGAAACAGGTAAGTTAAAGGGAAATTTAGGTTCTATTTAGGAACTATGAAGCAGAGCGGGAAGATGCACAGGGTAAAATGGTGTAATGGTTTAGAAATTGTATTCTCAAATGTTGTGTTCACACTAAAACTGCTCCAGACCCCACATGACTCATACACTACCCCTTCCCCTTTTCCCTCCCCTTTGGGGATGGCTGGAGAGCAGAATTGGAGGCACAAAAGGTAAAGATCATGGACTGAGAGAAGAACAATTTACTGGAAACAGCAATGAGATAAGAAACGAACAGTAACAGCAGCACTACAAATGACAGAGCATACAAGAAAACAAAAGTTGTCGTTCACCCTGTGCAAACCCCATCAATGCCCAACCGCTCTCTCTGCAGTGCTATCCCAGCCTGCAAGCAAGCCATTTTCCTGCCCTGTCCCTGGAAAATTACATGAGGTGGCATTAACATGACCAAACCTCTAGGTCCTGGCCCCTCCTGGCTACAGCAGAAATTAGCCCTATCCTGCCTGGAACCAGGACAGATGGAAACAGCGGTGTTTCTAAATGCCTTTGCTGGCAGAAATGATGCTTTAAGTTTTAGTTTTCATGTTTGCAGATTCTGTGCTGCCTAGGGATGTAGTTCTGAGCCTCATATTAAGTGGCAGTAAGCTCTCTTCACAGGGTAGGTAGACAA
The DNA here is from genome assembly GCA_008694505.1 of Cyanoderma ruficeps. Classification (NCBI taxonomy): domain Eukaryota; kingdom Metazoa; phylum Chordata; class Aves; order Passeriformes; family Timaliidae; genus Cyanoderma; species Cyanoderma ruficeps. The sequence continues at coordinate 8,030,947 of VZDJ01000141.1, forward strand.
AATAAATCCTTTTTCTGCAGAGAACCAAGGACACCTTTCAGGCCCAAAAGCATAAACAACGGTGGACTGAAAGGAGGAACAAGAAGGATGAGACCTCACAACCTGAAGCTGTAATTGGACAATTAAACCCCAATATGCAAATGGACCAAAACTTATAAAAGTGTAAGATCTTGTGACCAGGGTGCCATTTTTTGTGACTATTCTTGGTCCACCCGGGGTGCAGCCTTGGTCAGGCTCCTGTCCTGCCCAGGATGGACCCTGGAGGCCTTTCAATAAATACCTACTTTATTCTCTAGCTCTGTCCAGTCTCTGTTTCAGGTCAGCCTTCCAGGCAACAGTTTGTCTCCTGATGGGAATGAGACACCATTCTGATGTGCCAGAGATACTCTAGGTCTGAGACCCTGTTTATACATGGAATGTGGAGGAGGGAGTTAGAGAAAAAAATATTTTGCATACCGTTTACCTTTCCTTTCTCAGTCCAAGGAGACACAATGGAAACCACAGGTTTGGGTTGGGTTTGTGGGGAATATGTGGGGGGTGTCTGCCCTGACACCTTTCTCCAAAAAATATATGAACCACAGGGTATGGGAGAAGGAACTTACTCTGCTGTGTCAATGTCACAAAGAGGTGAACCAAAGTGCCAGCAAATGCCCTGGATTACAGCCACCCACAACCACATCACACACAGCATAGCACAGCACCAAGGAATTAGCAGAACGACACAGGCTGCTGTATAACAGAGAAGCATGTCATTGCCTTGCTCAACATACTAGAGCAACCAAAATAGCAGCAAACCTCATGCTTCTGGTTATCACATCAACTGAGCATCTCTTTTTTTCCCACCATCTTCCTCTACCTGACCCTGGCCCTTTTCTTACTCTTAGTACCTGTGTTTTGTTACCTCATGGTGTTGATTTGGGCTTCTGCACGGTCAACAGCTGGATGAATATGAGCCAGCTGTGTGCCCAGGTGGCCAAGAAGACTGATGACATCCTGACCTACATCAGAAGTAGTGTGGCCAGCAGGACCAGGGCAGTGATGATCCCCTTGTACTCAACACTGGAGAGTTCACCTCAAGTGCTGTGTCAAGTTCTGGGACACTGAGGTGCTGCAACTTATCCAAAGAGGAGCAATGGAGCTGGTGCAGGGTCTAGAGCACAAGTCTTGTGAGGAGCAGCTGAGGGAGCTGGAGTGGTTTAGCCAGGACAAAAAGAGGCTCCGGGAAGACCTTATCACTCTGCAGCTTCCCTGAAAGGAGGTTGTAGCAAGGTGGGGTCAGTTTCTTCTCCTAACAAACAAGAGACAGAACAAGAGGAAATGGCCTCAAGTTGCAGCAGGGAGGTTTTAGATAAACTTTCTTTACCAAAAGGGTTGTCATTGTGTTGGAACAGGCTTCCCAGGGAAGTGGTGGACTTACTATCCCTAAAGGTACTTAAAAGAATATAGAAATGTGGCACTTGGGGACATGGTTTAGTGGTGGACTTGGCAGCACTGGGTTAACTTGATGATCTCAAAGATCTTTTCCAACTTCAACAATTCTATGATTTTACACTGCAGTATGGCAGGAAATACTTAGTAGGGCCTGGGCAGGATATTTACCATAGCTGTGATAAATACCATTGCTGCCCTGCACACAGGGCATGAGAAACAGCTCTGCTTGCCCTGTGTCTGGCACCACTGGGGCTGTCCAATACTGCTGGAATGGAAGCACTTGGCACCACAGATTCTTGCCAGCTCCACTCCCAGCCTCTCTTTTTCCTAACAGGACAGACCTCTTATTGCATGACCCCATTTCACAGCACTGCAGCAGACCACACCAGTACCAGAGCTGTGAAGGAAACTCTCCCTGCTCCACAGACCCAAAATCAGAGAGAAACAAAGACTCCTTAGGGTACACGTTGCCCTTCTCAGCCACCCTCCTGGTGCCATACAAGGGGACACCCTGCCATGCTGGAGATCCTCTCTGCAGAGTGGCACCCAAGGGACTCCCCATGCTTTGGGGGGAGGGGGGTGGTGGTGTCATTCTCAGCCCTGCAGCATCCCTGGAGCAAAAAGGCAAAGGTTCCTCTAGACTGGGGCATGCTGGGGATGCCCATTGCCAGGCCTGCAGCTGCTGTGGACCCACAGTACAGAGGGGCTGACTGCCGTGTGTGGATGCCACTATGGCTCCATCTCCCTGGAGAACCAGCTGGGAGATGCTTTTGTGGGCAGGGGCATGGCAGGGGGCAGACAGGGCAGAGCTTTTCCCCCTTGACATTGCTTTAGAACCTTTCTTTTCCAGGACCTATGTAGAGGATCGGTTTATTTACCATGTCCTCTGTGTGTGTGTGTGTCAAAACAAGCAAACGAAGATTTCGTGAAACAGATCTTCAGTGCTGCTGTGTGTGCTGATGTCTCCTGCTCAGCCTCAGACCTGGCTGCTGCTCTGAGGGACATCCAGATATAAGATGAAAAAATCGCAGCCAAGAACCTGCAGGTAAAATTATACTTTGTCATATTTGTGAGATGAAATTATCTGTCAGCTCTTGCTGATCTCTTCCCCCTCTGCCCCCCTAATAAAAACCATCACAAACTAGATATAAATATATACAGGATAGTTGGATAGATTTTTTTCCTCTCCAAAAAATGCTTCTTCCAATCCACATCTTATAAATAGCATGATAAATAGGATGATACATGGTCATTTTTTTGTTCATGGGTTCTCCTTCACAATTGGAAATACAATATTTTCTTTATCTCTTTCCCTTGGATGCACACAAAGACAGTCTTTGCTGATACTCTCAGGTTTTTCACATGTTTACATATTCATCTAATAACTGAAAACAGTACATATCTTTTCACAGACCTGACAATAAGCATTCTTGTTTGCCCTCTGCTGTTTAATATCCCCTCAGGAAATGAATGAGTGGTACAAAACCAGATTTACTGACTTTAATCAAGCTTCCACAAAACATGCTGAGAATGTGAGACATTTCAGGGAAGGAACAGGGAAAAGAAGTGTAAGTGGAATTGAAAACCCCTTCCAGCTTATGTTATGTCACTTCTAATGGAAGCCTTTGTTATGATTTCACTAAGTTAAGTAATGTGACAGTTGTCTGATATTTTTCCCAATAATGGTGGTCTTTTAGGCTATATTTTGCAACAAACGAGGTGGATTGGAGGAGTGGTGACCCTGGATGTGACCCCATGTGTCAAAAAAGCTGGAAGTAGCCACAAATAATATTTATACATATGAAATAAAAATTCAGCTGCTCAATAATGCATGCATCTGAACATAAGGATCCTGTTGTTTGAATGACAATGTCAGGGGAAAAGGATTTATGTTGGAAAATTTTTATTTGAAGCACCATCACATACACTTCCCCTTCACACAAAAAGCAGATTCCTGCAGAAGCAACCATCTAGTATTTTATGTAGAAGACCTTCAGGATAATTTCATTAGATGAGGGAAAGGCCTTAGAATAATGAGGGTTTGGTTTAGAACATGAGGATAAATAACAAGGGACAGAGGTGTCATTAAAACCATCAGCTCTGTTGTGAGAACCTCTTGATGAGGAGAGATGGTTCAGCCATCTCCTACTGACCTTTGTTTAAAATAATTTTTAAAAATCAGCATTCCCACATAGCCTGTTATTTCAAAGGGTTTTCCTTTCTGGGTCACAGACACTCTGGCACTTAACCCCACCTCCTCTCAGTAAAACATGCATCAGGAGCATATGCAGGATGGAGTTTCATATCAATGTTATGTTGGTTTGATTTTTTTTCTTCCTCTGGTCAGCTTGAAATGCATCCTCCACTCTGATGGCTCAGACTTTCCATGCAGGGAGTAGCCTGTGGGTCTGGATCCTGAGCAGCTCACCCTGCCCAGGCTGAGATGGTTATTCAGGGTATCCTTCAAACCCTGGGAGACACACAGATCAACCTGCAAGCCAAACACCCATTCAAATGAGGCATGTGTCCCATCAGGGAGGGCTTTGCCTCCAGAAAAGACCAAGATGCCAGGGTCATTCCATTGGAGACCTCTGCTGGGGCATGAATAGCAGACTGAGGGTAGGTAGGTAGCCTGCACCTCACGGGGAGGGTTTGCCTCTCTCTCACCTCTTCCCAAACATTCAGTTAAATAAACATTAAGCAGTTAATGAAAGGCTTCCTGAGAAGTCAGGAGGCTGACCACAACTGCTGGCAAGCCAGGACAGGAGACCTCTCTATCCTACCCACATCCCTGGGTTCCTTTCTGCATCCTGAAAAACTTTGCATAGAATCATAGAATCATTAAGATTGGAAAAGACCTCCAAGATCATTGAGTCCAACCTTTGACCAAACACCATCAAGTCAACAAAACCATGGCACAAACTGCCACATCCAGTTGTTTTTTGAGCAGTTCCAGAGATGATGACTCCATCACTTCCCTGGGCAGTCTGTTCCAATGCTTAACTATCCTTTCAATTAAGAAATTATTTTTAATGTCCAACCTCAGCCTGTCCTAGAGCAGCTTGAGGCCATTTCCCTTTATCATGTCGTTAGTTGCCTGGGAGAAGAGACCAACCCCCACCTTGCTTCTACCACCTTTCAGGCACTTGAGTGTGTTGTAGAGAATGATAAAGTCTCTCCTGAGCTTCCTTTTTTTCCAGGCTGAACATCAAGATTATTTACTCTCTAGACCCTCGTGATTTACTCTCTAGACCCTTCACCAGCTCTGTTGCCCTTCTCTGGACATTCCCCAACACCTCAATGTCCTTCTTGTAATGAGGGGGCCAGAACTGAGGTGTGGCCACACCAGTGCCAAGTACAGGGGGACAATGACAAGTCCTGCTGGCCACACTATTGCTGATAGAGGCCAGGATGTCACTGGCCACCTTCTCAGCCACCTGGGCATATGCTGGCTCGTGTTCATCCAGCTGTTGACTAGCACCCCCAGTTCCTTTTTCACTGGGGAGCTTTCCAGTCACTCTGCCTCCAGGCTGTAGTGCTGCTTGGGGTTTTTTGCAACCCAAGTACAGGGCCCAGCACTTTGCCTTACTGCACTCCATAGAGTTGGCCTTGATCCATCAATCCAGCCTATCCAGATATTTCTGCAGAGTCTTCATACTCCCCAGCAGATCAACACTCTCACCCAACTTAGTGTCACCCACAGACTTACTAAAGGTAGACTTGATCCCTTTGTACAAATCATTGATAAAAATATTAAACTGAGCCTTGGGGAAACCCCACTGCTGACTGGCCACCAACTGCATGCGACACCATTCACCACCACTCTCTGTTCCCAGCCAACCAGCCAGTTCTTAACCCATCAAAGAGTGCACTTGTCCAAGCCATCGTCTGCCAACTCCTCCAGAAGAATGCTGTGGAAGACAGGATTGAAATCTTTACTGAAGTCCAGGTAGACAACACCTGCAGCCTTTCCCTCATCCAGTAGATGGGTCACCTGGTCATAGGAGGAGATCAGGTTGGTCAAGCAGGGCCTGCCTTTCCTAAATCTGTGCTGACTGGGCCTGATGTCCTGGTTGTCCTGTACATGCCAAGTGATGGCACTCAAGATGAGCTTCATAAGCTTTCCTGGAACTGAGGCCAGGCTAGCAGGCCAGTAGTTGCCTGGATCCTCCTTATGGCCAACCTTCAGTTGTCTGGGATCTCTCCCGTTAACTAGGACTGATAATAAATGATGGAGAATGGCTTGTTGAGAAGGGAAGGAGAAAGCCAGTCTGCCTCTAGGGTCTATATTTTTGCACTGAGCTCTTGGCCCCTCCAAGGAAAAGATACTGCTGTGAAATGGAAGTGGCTTGCAGCCCACCTCCCTGCAAAGCAGCAGGGATGCTTCTTTGCTACCCCAGGCTTACACAGGGGCTTTGCCCACTTCCGCAGGACTTCTCCTTCCTTCCTCACTATTCTTCCAGGTTTTCACTCAAAAACCTTCATTTGCCCCTGGAGAGCAGCTCCTTCGCCTTCAACCTGAGCCTCCCGCCATTGCAGCAGTTGTGTCGCTTTTATTAACTCGACATGAGGAACACTCATTTTCTTGCTTGACTCGGTCCCGTGGGACCTCGGGAGCCGAATTTTCTGCACGACTTCGCGAAGGTATCGGATAACCTTGAAGCAACTCGGCAGGCGGGAGGGGCTTGCGGCTCCTGGTAAGCACGGCAGAGCCTGGCCCGAGGAGAAACCCACCCCCTTCCTCAGCAAGCCTCTGACATTACAGGAGAGAAATGAGCGGAAGACAGAAAAGCGAGTTAATTAGTTGCATCTTCGCCGGATCACACTTGAGAGACGGTTTTGCAAAGGCAGGCTTCCCTGCCTTGCTCTATCTGGTAACGAGCGGCTCTTCTCCAAGCCAGAAACTCAGAGGGGGTTTCTGGAGCTACATAATTAAAGAAAAACTATACAACCGAAGAGAGATAATATATCCCTGTCCCATTATATATTTCCGTGTCTCTCTTCCCCCGGACAGGTTTCATGTATGAGAAACGCACATATATCTATGTATCTTATGCACATCTTTCCACACGGTTTTGCAGGCTCCCAAAAGGAGTTTGGAAAACTACTGTCTTCTCTCCCCAGGTTCAAATGACCTCCAAACCAAGCCGCCTCTGGGGCCGGCCTGGCGGGGCCGCAAGACAGGGATGCCGCAGCCTGCTCTCCGACAGCATCCCGCGGTCTCTCCGCGCAGAATGCGCGGCTGCGCTGCAGACCCCGCGGCTCCGGGGCGGCTTCTCCTCCCCCGGACAGACTGCGGGCGGAGCGCCGATAAGGTTGATATCTGTAGGAATTGAGAGACACGGAGAGCGGGGCTCGCTTTGACCACTAGCACAACGGAGCGGGGTGACAGCTTCAAGTGGGCTGTGATGAAAATCCAGATATTTCCTGTCCTGGGAGCTCATCCCAAGTGACAAGAGTACTTTTGATTTCCCCAAATTCGAAAAAAATATTTTTTTTCTTTGCAAGGTTGAGTACTGGGAAATCTCAGCAACCGGCTACGGGGCACCCAGACTGTAGAAGGAGCTGTCCTTTCTCCAATAAAAGCTGTCCGGAGTTGCAGGGTTTTCCACAGATCGGGCAGGGCAGGGACTTAGCCCGCAAGCCGCAGTGCCAGCGGGTGCAGACAGCTCGGTGTGGCTTTGGCAGCTCGGTACCCGGGAGTGCGGCCACCTCGGGGGCTGCCTGGAAGGCTCAGAAGGGATGACTGGAAGTCAAGTGTTGCTTCTATGAGGGCTTGCGTTTGCAGAAGGTCCAATCCCACACTCATCCGAAAGCAGTTTCTGTACCTGGGGGTGAGCCCAAAGCCCGGGGTGCTGCTCTGACTGACACGGACTGCTGAAAACCTTTTCTCAGCGGTAACTCAATGTGCGCAGTCGATTTTTAGGGGTTTTTTTTTTCCAAATACCTCGGGACACGGGTTTAGAAACAACAGTGACAAGTCCTTTCTCGGGCGGAATACCTATACAGAGGGCACCCTAATTCAGCTTTAAAAACAATAACACAAAAGAAGGGATTAGTTCGACTCTGATATTTTGTGCTGAGCAAAGCTTGATTCAAATCCAGTTTTAAGGGTTCATTCCACAAATAATTTAAGGAGGTCAGGTTATTAAAAAGACCCCCACACCACATACCAAGCTGTGATAGAAATATTCAAAGATAACTTAAGATTTTTCCCTCCAAGCTGTGGAAGAGCTAACCCTTCTGTATGTGTGTGCCCGAAGTGTGCCCTTGTTTTTCCGTGTGAGAGATGCAGAGTGAGACAGAAACTTTGAGGTTAATCTGTCTCCTTCTTCTAAATGTATATTTGAATATTTAGACTGAAAGATGATGACACTGGGGAAGCTGAGGGCAGCGGTCCACAGGCGATTGGGCAAAAAATCTGAATAATTTTACTTAGATTTTAATAGCACAAACAATGAATGGAGAGAACAACATTACGTCTGCAGGCTGTTATGAAAAATTGTTTTTGACAGATGACACCTACAAGTTTCCTTGGTCTTATATTTCCAAATGTGTCGAAAAATGATGCATATTTCAGCGTCGGAATATACAATGGCAAAATAAACAGAAGAAAATGAGATGTACCTCGTGATGCACTTGATAAGCCCTAGATAATGTGGGTTTAAGGTGCGGTATTCCGTTTATGTAAATCAAACACTTTCTAGTATCACATATCTTTTATTGGGTTAAAAAAAAAGAAAAAAGAAAGAAGAAAAAATAAAAGGGAAAAAAAAGGCAAAAAAAGGAGAAAAAAGAAAAAAGTCAAGTCACAGGGACCAGGGAAAGACCTTTCAGTTTGTCAAATTCATTAATTAGAAAGCTGCACATACTAGAAGATGCATTTTCTTGCTCTGCTTCCCGCCCTCACCAACAATTTTACCATGAGGGAATGTTTACCAGAGTGTAACGAACAGTTTCCGATGGCTGCATTTTTGCTAAAGTTCTATTTTTTCTTCTTGCTGATAGTCGTATCTTGAAAAGTCGTATCTTCAGCTTAAAACGCTGAAGCCCTTAACGACATTATATGCGCTCATTAGGAAGTCAGCTCTGTGATAGCCCTTTCTCCTACTCGCTGGCAAAACCGATCTCTTTCTCCATTTACACTGTTACCAGCCAGCCAGCAAGCTCTGCCCTGCTCCCTGGTGCCACTGCACTGAGAGATCTTCCTTCCAGCAGCTACCATTTTTTTTTTTCATCCCTTTCTTTCTTCCGTGCCAGTGATTTATTTCCCCTGCCTCTCCTCAGATCAAGCGCTGGGTTCGGCGGGAGCCCAACAGGCGAAGCCACCACCGTTTGCACCTCCCGACTCTCGAACCGAGGGCATCCGCCGCGGGAGCGGGCACGGCGCCTATTCCCCGCCGCACCCGGCTCCCCGCTCCTGTCCCGGCACTGATGGCACTTGCTTCTCCCGAGGTCTTTGGCACCCACCTGCGGAATAAGCTCCAGCTATATCGTTACTGTTACCGTGCTATAACGGTGCCCCTCGAGGAGAATATTTACAGAAATTAAGTGCCTTGTTTTACAAGCTGCAATTCTTCTGTAAACACAGAGCCAATTTTAAAAGAGATTAATCCCGCTCCGCCCCCCGTAAGCTCTTCGGGAAAATGCAACAAATTCACATAATTCTTTTTTCGCCTTGAGCCGAGCTGAACACGGCAGAGAAGTCCTCTGAGGATGAGGAGGGGAGCTCTGCGGGATGGGCTCTCTGCCTGCGTGCGTTGGCTTCTCCTGTCGCTGCACAATTTCATCCCTGGAAGAGATTCAGGGTCTGGCTGGAATCTATCAAGCTGTCAGAACGGATAGAGACAGTCTGTGGAAATGCTCAGAGAAGAGTACTCCCACTGTATATTTAAAAACCCCAAACAATTAAAGCCTAGGCTGAAATAAAAAGTCAAGGCAGGCTAGGTTGCCTGCCTAGAGGTGGAGGGAACCTGATTTAAGTGTTACAACCACTGTCTTTACAAAGCCTGATTCAGAGAGAGCACAGATCAGAATATAGCTTCATGAATTGGATTCCGAGGGATATTTGATGCTGGAGGACGGGGAGGGAGGGAAGCACCCCCTGTTTCTTCACCCTGCTGCTCTCCGGAGCGCAGGAACAACTCGTCGCCACACAGACTTTTGCAGATATTTCCTGAGGCATCGGTCCTGTATACATTCGGTAACCTTCGGCTTTTCCACATGCATTTCAATAAATAACAATCCTGTCTCTCGGGGACGGTCAGGAAGGAGAGGAAGGGCCTTCACCCCTGCGCTCTTACCCCGAAAACCATGGGGGAAAAAGGATCACAGTGACTCCAGCATATAAATTTGTAAATAATTCCCTGTGTGTGTTTACACATAAACACACTCGGGTGCATAAACATACGGCATGTGCGGACTCGCAGGCAAACCCGCATCCTTGCTGTCTCTGAGGTGCCTGCGACACTTATGGATACTGTAGCTGTAGGCGGTGGCGCTCAGCTCTGCCTATAGCCGGAGGAGCAGCCTCCAGGCAGTGGGGCCTCCTGGACATCCCTTCCGCAGGCACCTCGGGGGTACCGGGCAGCCGGAGGCAGAGTCCCTGGTCCCCCATCCAGGCCCTGGGCCGCTTTTTTCACCTCAGGGAGGGGCCAAGGTTTGGCTTGGCAGGGCAAACACGGGTTGCCCCGGCGGGACTAGGGCCGTGCTGGCAAACCCGCCCGGTTCCCCGCTTCGAAAGCTGGGGCAGCGCTATCGGCTGGTGCGGGGATGCCCTTTCCTTTTTTATTTAAATATCGTAGCCGTCTCGGGGCGGAGGCACGTCAAGGCTGGTCTTTTCCCTTTTCCTCCGGCCCTCAGCCAACCGCAGTTGCTGCGAAATTGTGTCCGGGGCTTCTGCCGGCCTCAGCGGCGGCCACTCCGCTGTGCCCCGTCCCCCGCACAGCGCCACGCACGACCCTGCCCGCCGCTCTTTGTCTTGCAGGAATACGAGGGTCGGACACCCGGCGGTGCGGGAGGAGACTGGGAGCAGAGGGCTCTGTCCGTGTCCTCCTCTAAACCAGATCTTCCACTTTCCGGGAGCGGTATGCAGGGGCAAACCCACTCTAGAGAACCGACTTCAGTCCTTGATCTGAGACTTCAGCAATATCTGCTGTTTAGAGTTATGACTCTGGCGCTGCTTTCCAGGCCAGCCGAGCCTTGCATGTCGCATACCGTGCCCTGTTCAACGCTGGATACGGGGCACTATGCCCAGGAGACTCACGGGGCACTCCCCATTTCCTCTCTCCACCCGGCCAGCCCCACGGGATGTGGGAAGGTGCCCGCATAAGTGACCAGCGTGATCAGGTGGCGGGGGCAGGACCTTTCCCACCGCCACGAACAAGCCTACAGGTAGCACCAGGGCATTTCCCTCACGGAGGGGACACCCAGCTCAGCGTCGCCACGGAAGGTCGTGCCTCTATCGCCCCGGGGCTCCCGAGCTCTGCTGGGCGCCTCGGGGCCACGGGTTGTGGCTCCGGCCGGGTACTTTGGCGCAAAAAATCCCCGTCGGGACGATGGCTGCTCTGCAGAGGAGAGTGGAGAGGGTGAGAGCAGCAGGCGGTCACCAGCTCTCCGTCATGACATTTGCACAGAGTCAAACAAAGGCTGGTAGCTGTACAGGCTCTTTTCTGTCCAGCTGTGATGGGATTAAGCATCGTCTTTCTGATGTCTGACCGCAGAGTTTAGAAATCACTCATCTAATTATTATTTTTCTCACCACGTTTTGGGCTACCGCGCCCCGACGACCTGAGACACAGTGTGGAGGCCAGGCCTGAGCTGTGGAGGTTGCCTCTCGCTGTGGCCCCACAAGCACAGATCCCGCAGCAGCGGCAGGATGCTTTGCGGTGCCGGGGCTGCTAGGGGCACGGCTGACATGCAGACGGACACGCGAACAGGCAGGGCAATAGGTGGAGCAGTTTTGGGTTAATAACACAGGCTGACAGAGTGGTTTGGGTTGGAAGGAACCTTTAAAGATCACCCAACCTGGGCCGTGGTATCTTCCACTCGATCAGGCAGGCCGGAGCAGGGAGTACAGCTCTCAGCCATCCCTGCTGCAACAGCACGGTATCCCAAAAAAACCTCATTTCCCTGATGTCAGCCTGGTCTGAGCAGGCAGTGATGTCTGCCTGAGACTTGCATCTCCTCTCCCTGCCTCCCTTCCCCTCTGGGAGCCTGTTCATTAGGCTGGAATCACCCAAGGAAGTTTTTTCGTGGGGTTTTTCATTCCCGTGTAACCCCCAGGGTTTCTAAACCTGAAAGCAAGCCGGGCGCGAGAAATCTGAGGCTTCCTGCCCTTCCCTCCGAAGGGAAGCCCGGGACCCCGGCTCTCGCCACTGCCCACCTCTGCCAGTCCTTGTCCCCGGCAGTTGCCAGGCTGACAGCCCCGCAGAGAGACATTAGACTGGTCATTTTCTGAATCTCCTTTATTTCCTCAGTTTCTCCCTGAAATCTTTATAAGTCGCCCTTTTCCAAGGGGGAGTGTCCAGGCGGGTGGAAGTCTGAGCACAATGAAACCTGAGAATTTCTGTCACTCTCTGCATATGGTCAGAAGTGCTTTAATCCCAATTAGGGGCGGCTGACACACGGTCCTATTCATCCCAATCAGCTCTTGAATACATTTGCCTAGAAATGAACTTCACAAATAGACTTTCTCCTAAATGTGCCCAACAGCAAGGAAAATCGAATTGAGGCAGGGACTCATTCTGAGGCGATCGAGGGAGAAAAGGTATGAATTTATAAGGTACACCGAAACATTGCAATTCAGCAACAAGTTTACTGACTTTTATTTGCACCATGTCAACCGAAAGAACCAAGAGATACGGTGGGGGTTGCGGGAGAAGGGGACTACGGTTAAAAGGCAACTTTAGACAGACTTTGAATACTTTATGCGGCAAGCTTCGCCTCCAATTGAAGTTGTGCTAAAAAGAAAAAAAATCTCAGACCCTACACTGGAATTTTTAACGAGCACAAAACGTGTTTGAATCCGATCTGGGCTGACGCTCGCGATTAACAATACGAATACCAAATCGAGCTCCTGTCATCTGCCCGGATTCCCATAGAACCTGAATTACTATTCAAAAGCTGCTTTAATATCCCACCCGCATCTCGTCTGCACCTCACAGCTGGTTGGGGGCCGCCGGCCCGGCCGCAGCCGCTCGGCCCCGCCGGTCGGCACCGCCCGCCCGCAGCACCGGGCACCGGGCATCGGGCACCGGGCACCGGCAGCGC